>CM048051.1:2707500-3012500 GCA_026259375.1 Verasper variegatus
CCCGAGGGTCCCTCGCCTGTGGAGAGCAGCTGCCTCCGAGACCCTACAGCAAACCCTCCGTCGGCTCCCTGAGGCGACCGCGACTCAAACATCCAGCCTGTTCAACCGCTGCTGCTGGGCAGGAGCTCACAGGAGGGACTTCACCAGCGCCACCATGTGGTCAACACCACAGGCTACATCCACCACTGAACCCGGCACAGTCACCTGAGAGAGACATGACACAACTTAGGGGAGGAACGGGGGAGTTTGCTTTGTTTTCTGAAAGTGTCTAAAGCCATTGAACTCTGGAGGAAGAGATTTCTCCTCTTCGCTGTGTATCAGCTGCATGTTTCTCTCTTTGCTTGCAGGACTAATATTGAAACGGTGTCATCTTACTCTCCACGGGAAGAACTGGTCGTCTCTGCTCCCGATGCCCAAACAGCCTCTCACATTCTTCCCCCAGACGAAGAGCTCACCGCGATCTGCAACGCAAACCATCAAACATGAGCGCGCTGGGAGAGCGAGCGCCCGCTGAGCCTCGGCGCAGAGCAGCTGCAGCCGGGAACGAGCTCTGTCTTTTTAGGAACCATCATCTCTTCACAAGTCAATTATACTTCGAGTGCAGTACTTCTACTTAAAAAAACATGTATCTGGCATCAGTAAATCTCATCTCACTTTCCGCAGCTTCACATAAAGTGGACACGTCTTCCACTGGTGTCTGAGGAAACTCTAAAACTGACCAGACAAACTTGTTCTCACCCGTTACTGCAGCGAAATGTGAGAGGCCACATCTGATCCTGGTGACGGCGACTGACGGGCTGAACTCTGAGCGTCCAAACAGCGCGGAGGGAATCATCTCCGGGGTCGACGATTCTGAAAGCTGTGGTCCTTTTCCAAGAATCCCATACCCCCAAACAAACACCTCTCCCTTATCTGACGAAAACAAATAAATAAAAGACAGAGACGTAGCTCGATATTAGGATAAAAACTAGGATATAAATAAACAAGCAGGATATATAGTGAAGACATCTGGACTAGTAATGAGAATAAGAAGACACCAGAGAAACCAGGACTGTGATCAACGAGGCCACCAAGAGTCAGTGAGTGGAGTCGCACGTCTGATGCCAAAGTGTAAACTGACTTTAAGGAAACTTAAGTTCTGGAAAAACAGTTTATCTTCAGTCGACCTGACGGCTGTAACGGTCTCAGGTCTCTGGAAGCTGCAGCTGATTCAAAGTGCTGCTGCTCAGGTCGTCACTGACACAGGGGAGGTGGATCATATTAATCCAGTTCTGAGATCTTAACACTGACTTCCTGTCGAAGAATCAGGTCTAGTACACGTCTGCTTTCTGTCCCAGACTCTAAACTAAACAAGGAGAAGCAGCGTGAAGTTTTCATGATCCACACATGTGCAACAGGCTCCCAGAGAAGTTCAGGTCTGTTTACATGTGGAGTGCACGTTTACCTTAATGCACACGTGTGCATGTGCCTTTGTATAAACTGACCGTTGAGAATAGCCACCTGCGTCCCGCCACACGCCGCCTGAACCACCTTCCCGCAGCCTTTCAGAGGAAGACGCCGGGGAGAGTTTATCTGTAACACGAAGATTTACATGAGTTGAGTGAGAGAATATCTGCTGGTCCGTCTTGTACAGTGGCCGAGACGTCGCACACAAGTGCATCAACGCAAAACACGAACGCAAAAGCCACAACAGAAGTCTGAATGAAGTGTTTTCTTCTTACTGCCGTCAAGTGAGCCGTCGTTTGGGAAAACCCAGTCCAGCCAGTTGCCACTTAAAATGTGATGCTTATTATTTGAGGTGTTACAGCTGCGACTGGCTTGACTGGGTTTTCACAATTTGACGCCTCACTCGATGGCAGTAAGTAACTGTATCTGCTTGTTTCCACTCGTGTTTCGGCTTCGTGGTTGTGTCTTACGTTAATGCACTTGAGTGAGACGTCTCAGCCACCGTAGTCTTGGATCCCAAACATTGTAGTATTATTTATCTAGTATACGTTATATTTGGGCGACTTGAAAGCGAATCTGTGAACAAAAATGTGCTTCCATGAGGCACAATCCCTCTTCTCATGTGCTTTCTTATATGTCAAAATGTTGAAACATCAGATCTGAAGTATTTGACGAGTGCTGTGAACTGAGCAGCCTGGAAAGGACCTTGTGACAGATGACTGGCAGGTGGAAACAGAACCTAACTGAGCCGTCAAGAGTAAAACAAGCCTCTCAGCATCCGTCCAGAGGCCAGATTCAAGTGTATGACAACATTTCAGAAGACAGAATGTGATGCCTTCAAGTGGTCGACACCTCTACCCGCTGGATGTCAGGTCTCCTCACCTGTGTGGCCTCCGTGACCGAGGCCAGCTGCAGGTACTCGGAGTTGCCCCAGCCGTACAGCTGCCCGTCTCTGGACACGGCCAGGCTGCAGTCTCCGTACGTGTTGACCTGCTGCACCTCAACACCGGCCAGATCCCCGCCCACCTCCACAGCCCCGGAGCTGACGCTGTGGTGACCCAAACCTGGAAGACGAGGAAACGGACTTGAGCAAAAGAGAATTTGTGAAACCCCTTCACATTTATTCCTGTCGGGTGGGGGGGGGTTGAATGTCAGCAGAAAGGGGAGGAGGGGTCTGGATCATCACTTTCTCTCTCTACCCGAGTTTTGAACTCTACTGTCTGCAGCCGACTGTGTCCAATATAAAAATAGTCACGGCTTCTGAGAAGAGCACTGACCCGTCTGTCCGTCTGCCCCCCATCCACACGCAAACACCTTCCCAGTCTCGGTGAGGAAGAGGCTGTGGTCCTGCCCACACGCCACCTGGAAGAAAAGAGCTGCATCTTCAGTGACCAGATAAAGACCAGAGAGGTTAGACTCACATTTAGTTACATCAAGTGGAAAAGTAAAGCCAGTTCAGGAAAGGCTGCGCTCACCTGGGTGACCCTGCTGTCGAAGCCTTTTATCTTGTGAATGATGTGACTGCCGCTGTTTGAACATGAGACAAGAGGAACAACAAATCCATCATTCGAGGTTGGCAACATCTCGGAGGGAGGTCACATCCTTCTGCCCTTCACTCGTCCTTTAACAGTACAGCTCACAGATAAACAATACATTCAACCATTCATCAGAAACACTGCTTTGTCTGCTTATTTTTCAGAGTCTACTTAAAGGAAGCTTCCAAACTTGATAATGAGAAATGGACCAAGAAAGAACTCATAAATTCTGGAGCATATCCAGGACATTTTTTCCACTCTATTGAACTTATTGACATTTTTCCCTGTGACATTCTTTCAATTTCCTGGAGGATGTGACAAGAATCAGAAGCTGCATGATGAAACATGTGACTCAGCAGCAGCAAGTCTGTGCTGATGTGTTTGAGGACCCACCTGTAGACTTCATCTTCAACTATCCTCCTCCCACACTGGCCGTACGCGTTGTTGCCCATACTGAAAACTTGGGAGAGAAAACACAGAGCAGTCAGTTATCAGTGGCTGATGGTTAGTCATGAATCCTCTGATGTGGGAGGCGCGAGTCTCTTACCTCCCTCTTGATCCGTGAGCACCAGGGAGTGAGCTCTGCCACAGGCGACCTGGATCACTCTGGTCTGTAGAGGCTCGACGAGAGGCAGAGCCAGAGGGGACGGCTCCAGGACGTAGTCGTAACTCCGAACTGCAGACAGGGAGTGAGGCAGTCTAAAAACACTGGAATTTAGCTCCCAAAAACTGTATATGACAATAAAAGGTCTTCATCAGGCAATAGTCAAGAGATAATTTGTAGATGTATTTTCTACAGTATGTGTGTCTGGTCCCTTTCTGTACATTAGTTCACTCTATGGCCACTTGGAGGCAGCAGGTCCAGCTGGATCTCGTGTTGATATAAAAATACAAACTGCTGCAGCTCTAAACTCTAAGTTTTGAAGGAGGTTAAGCAGAGTGAAGAGAAGCAGTGTTTCCGTGTCACCAGGTTCCCTTACGGCGGCTGTGCTGCGTGCGCTGGAAGCCTAGCTGAGAGTCCGTGTTCAGGCCCATGGCCCACAGCTTGGACGCGTCTTTGGTGGAGGAGGCGATGATGGTGAAGCCGTAACCACAAGCAGCAGAGGAGATCTGCAACAGAAGAGGAGTTCAGCCAACTGAACAGTTCTCAACTTGGCATGATAACAATTATCTGCTACAATGTGGACATGTCACGGTCAAAAGGTAAGAGAGCTCTTATTGCTACTGTGGTTGTGGGTGAAATAGTATACACATTTACAGTAGTATTATTATTAGTGAATGTTATAATGAAATCGCAATCAGCTCATCAAAATGTGGTTTAAGATGTGATTTTAACTGGAGGGTTTTCACCTGCTCTGCGGTGTCCAGGCGATACGGAGTGAGCTGGTACTTCCTTGGGTTCTTCCTGCCGCTGTCCGGCACCACGAAGCTGGGGATCCCCAGAGCCCCGGTGAAGCTGAAGCCCCACACGAACACCTTGTGGTTGGGCTTCCTGTGCTGCCCGACGTACTGAAACACCGGACCACCGCTGCTTTTCTCCCGGGGTCGGAACGCTTTACTGACAGTCGCATAACCACAGACCTGAAGTCCTGCGGTCATGTGTCGAGAGCAGAGTCGCACACAGGGAAGAGACATCCTGTAGAAAGAGAAGAGACAGATTAGAGTTAACTACAACAAAGATCTGAAATGTGCAATCCAAAAAAACACAGGCCTATTTTCAAAATAATATCATTACTATATTTATGACACAAATAGCCAGGTTTAAATATATTTACTTAATGAAAGGAGGTTATTTTTATGATTTTCAAATAAAATATATCAAAATTAACTTTATCATAAACTCTTATAGGTGTTTATCATTAGATTAAGTTAAAGTGGTGTAAGACAAATACAAAAATAGATGATTGCTGGCATTATTACCAAGAGAAATAACAAATTAAAAAGTAGAATAATCGAAATCTATTGAATTCAATTGACGTTTTGTAATGCAGCCAAAGTCCCTTTACTTTAACTTTCAATTTAACGATAGCTTAGTTTTACTCACAATAAATATAAAATACTGGAGCAACTAAAGACTCTAGCGTATAATAAGGGTCTATATGTAATTTCGGCGCGTAGCTAACGTCTTCAATAGCTTTAGATTTGATCTAATTATCAATAATGTCCTAGTTTAACAAGCTAAAGCTCGCTAACTCAAACTGGAACCCACATCCTGATTAGAAGGTGAAAGGACAGTTATCAATGGAAATTAACAAAAAACAAGTGACGTGTAGTTTGTGTGAATGAAGCCGAATTGAAGAGAAGCTTCACATGATCAATTCAATTTAATAAAACATGTCGTAGTATGAAAACACTTCTGACAGAACCCAGTTCAACATTAAATTGCCAGGAAGGTGAATTCAGTTTCGCTTCGTGTTCTGTCCCGCTGATGATGTCGCTGAACGTACCTTCCTCCCTTAGTGTTGCTCTGTGTTTCACAGGATGAGAAACAAAGTGAACAGACGCAGGAACGAAGAAGAAGCTGTTCAGATGAGGCTCAGTGACATTGTCGCGTGTTTATTTTCCTCAAATCAATATTTACCCCGGAAGAGAAAACAACTGTTCTCCTGCAGTTCCTCCTCTGAAAAGAAGTATGTGGCGCCACCTACTGCCCTGGAGGACTGAACACATTGACATAGAATAGAAACGTGTAATACAAGTATACAAATAAATACATAGATAAATATATAAATAAATAAAGTACACGTGGTATAAAAAAATACAGAAGCAGGGTTACACATGTATAAGATACGTATAAGAGATATTTAATTAGTGATTTCAGGTAAAAGAGTGAACTCACCAGCTTAATACTGTTTTTGTTGACTAATAGATTTAAAAAAAATACTTTAAATAGTGATTTCAGTTTTAGAATAAAAGATGAAAACCTCCTCTGTGACGTTTGAGGCCTGAACACAAGTGAATAAGAACGTGAGGCTACAAACTAACTCCCCCATTACATAATGGAAGAGAGTCACCGGTATGATGGAGTGAATGTATATATATATATGTGTGTGTGTGTGTGTGTGTGTGTGCTGGGTTTAAGTGGCCAGTAATCTGCCGTGGTGTCAGATTAGAGCCACTGTGGAAGTGGGTTAATGCTGCAGATCTGTCAGGTGAGAATCTGAGCGTCGTGAACCTGCAGCAGCAGAGGGACGTGAAACGCACGATTAACGTTGAGCGTGAAAACCTTTTACCTGTTTGTATGATTCCGGCTGTTAGAGACACTACACTGTCTGTAAAGCAACACTCTCGAGGAAACTTTTACATTCATATGAAACTGCTTATTTACCGCAGAATAGGAACAGTAATTTAATCTAAATCACATATTTACAAGATGAAATAATGTTAAAAACAAACTATCAGCAGGTTTTTTGTGGTCGAGCTCACAAATTTTTTGTCATTCTAATTCATTTCTATTCTCATTTGTGGCATTTTCTTCAACTTTCTTATTGTTTTTTACTGTGCAATATACTTTTTAATTTGGTTTGAAACATGTTTTTATTCTAAAGATTTTACTAATCACTTTTGTTGTCATGTGTAGTTTTATTCTGCTTTCTGAACTAGTCCCTGTTCTCTTGTTTTAACTGTCCATTGCATTGTGACTGTGTAAAGAAGAGTGGTAGATGGATGAACAATTTTTTAAAGCCTGTTGAGTCAAAAGGAGGATTTGTAGTCAGAGCAGAGACACGAGGACATCAGGACATATTTGATCCAACTCCACTTTAGTTTGATTTTAATGTGCCACAGCCTGGTGTCATCCGTCCCGTCTAAAAGCAGGTATCCACAGAGAAGTGGACACAGTAATCCTTTAAGAGGATCAGGTCTGAGATCCAGGGAGGGGCGGGGGGGAGGGAAACAGGATCCACTAACTGTCGCCTCCACATGGTTTTTCTGTCATCACCGAACATGTGGTCATTTTAAATGTGCTCAGATTCAGACACTTTGATGGAGTTGGTTCTTTCTGCCTTCAAAGGAACAGACACGGAGATGGAGGTCGAGGCTGTCGACGACCGTCGGGGGAATTTTACACATGAATCCTGAATTGGAGGTCGACTGAGAGGAGGAGGCGTTGAGGTAAAACATTGTATGAGTTACTGAAGGTTGTGTCTTTTATCAGACTTTTAAAATCCCTGAGACCAGAACTGAATGAATCTGGATAAATCAACCCTGTGAACATGAGAATAGAAAAACCACCAAAAGCAATGGTTGTTTTGAATCAGAGTCGTTTATATATATAATTGTTATTTACTCATGAGTAAAATAGACTTTTTAAACTGACATGCTTGTGTCTGATTGGCTCACACTTTATTCTAACTGTATAATTTAGCATTCAGTGTGATTTAGTTCATAAAACGTTATAATGTAGTTTTAAACAGATATACACAGACTTTTAAAGTGTTTTTAATGTTACATTAATTCAATTTGATATTATTACAACTGTGTTTATACATCAGCCTCCACTTCTAGGTGCTCACTGAGGACAGGATAGCAGTTGACAAATATCTGCGTATAACTATATCACAGGGTTTTATGAACTAAGCTTCTAGTTTGAAGGTTTGAATGTCACATGCAGTGTTTCTCACTGGGTCAAAACAACTTAAAGATACAAACCAAGCTGCTAATTGTTATTTATTCTTATGCAGCAATATGACCTTTGTTGATTTACAAATTAAATCCACATTGAAACGGACTCACGAGGACAAAGCACAATTAACAAGTCAGCTCCACTGCTTCCTCGCAGGACGCCATGGCCGTGCTGACGGTGACCTGCAGCCTGATTGGCTGGCTGTGTCTCTACCTGTTGTTCCGCTGCACCTTCGCTCAGCGGGGGCCCGAGTGGAACTGTCGTCTGGTCACTTTGTCCCACGGGGTCGGCATCGTGCTGCTGACGGCGTACGTGGTCTTCATAGATGGACCCTGGCCCTTCACACACGCAGGTCAGTGGAATAAATTATAGTTATATACGTGAGTCCATTTTAACCCTTAGTTTAAACCTTGATAGTACTAACACTTGTTTAAAGGGTTGCATTTAAAAAAGACTTGTGAGATGTGTTTTAAGATGCATTTATAAACTTCAGGAGTCACAGCGATATCTAATCAATGAATCCTCTTTATCATAATTCCTTATTTCTATTCAGGTGAATCTTTTCAAAACTCGTTAATTCCTCATTTCTGATAGTTTTCTCTTCCAAATATTTCAATAGTGGACAAAGACGGTAGTTGAAGAAGGAAATAAAGGAAATTCTCCTGATATTATTTTACATATGACACATTTTTTACTTTGTTGTTTCACTCACTCCAATTAGAGTCTGAGCAGGGGCGTTGCAACAGGGTAGGTGAACGAGGCCTTTGCCTGAGGGGGCCCCTCGGAGAACGGCTGCTTATGGACGTTTTAAGAAATACAACGTTCATTATTTTAGAGGTTCGGTTGAAGACTGGAATGACGTGTGTGTGTTTGATGTTTGAGACGGTGGTGGAGGTTTGCACTTCACTTTAATGGTTTGATGTGAGGCCCCCCCAAACATTTACTCTCTTATCTGACCCTCCTTCTCTTCCAGGAACTGAGAACACTGAGCTCCAGATCTTCGCCCTGTCCGTCTGCCTCGGCTACTTCTTCTTCGACATCGGCTGGTGCGTGTTCTACGGCACGGAGGGCCCCCTCATGCTGGCCCACCACGCCGCCAGCATCCTGGGCATCCTGCTGGCCCTGCTCATGGGGGTGTCGGCCTGTGAAACCTGCGCCGTGGTCTTCGGCAGCGAGATCACCAATCCCCTGCTGCAGAGCCGCTGGTTCCTCCGGCGGCTGGGCCTGTACGACAGCCTGCTCGGCGACGCTGTGGACCTGCTTTTCATTTTACTGTTCGCCACCGTGCGCGTGGGGGTCGGCACGTTGATGTTTTACTGTGAGCTCACGTCCCCCAGGACCTCGCTGGTGATGAAGCTGGGCGGCGTGGTCATGTACGCTCTGGCCTGGGTGTTCATGGTGGACATCGCCAGATTTGGCTTCAAGAAAAGCAGAACCAAGTATAAAAGGTGGAAAGAGAATCACAAGCTCAAAGAAATCAACACAGAGAAAGTGGACGGATACGGGCGACTGAAGGAATGACGTTCTTCAAAATGTGTGAGCTGTATCTGATACACAGGCCTCTGCAGCTTTAAAGGTGCTAAATACTGAACAATCTGCATTTATTACAAACCAGAAACTGGACTTTACCGTCTATAAACAATAAAAACTTCAATACAGTTACACTGAACATGATTTTTAAAAGTCTTGTTATCCCCACATCACTGCAGATATGAGTTTTGACAGAGGAAAGTGATTTAATTATGACTTCCATAGAGTTCAACTTGGCTGAGGTATTACTCTAACTCCCTGCAGCAGAGCTTCCTACACTTCAGAGGCCCACATCCAGAACCATGAGCAGGACTGTAACAGAACACTGAAGGTGTTTTGTCCTTAAAACCAATGAATAATCCTAATTTAAGCATGAAAATAAATAACTTTGCTTAACATTTTCTATTAAAAAAAAAGTATACCCAAATATTAGAATGTGAATATTAGAAATCATACTTTATCAGACAATTTTTAATGTCTTTTCATTTAGATTTTGTATCTTTCATCTATAAACCCGACTGGTTATTCATTTAGACTCCATTGAGGTGTTTTGCGTGTGTGTTGCATCATATGTGCTGCAGCAGGAGTTTCTGAATTTGTGATTCCTAAAGTAGGAGTTGTGCGCCTGCAATGACTTTGAGGTGTAGCTGTTGTGTTGAATTTGTCTACAATCTACAAAGCATTTTAAATTTACTGATGCACACGTGTGACTATTTGTTGTTTTGCACCAAAGAACCGTCATAAAACTTCAAAAGAAAGCCAACGTGTAAACTAATGTGACAGGAACGTGATTCAATTTTAACATTTGTAAAACAAATAAAAGCTGCAGGGAGACTCCCCCCCCCCCCAGTCTTAAGTAGTTTGTGTTTTTAAATGAGTGCATTGTCGGAAGACATGACACAAAACGTTTGATATCATATAGTCATAAATGTACATTATATTTTACATGAACACAACACAATGTTCAACACAATCCTTTTTGTTTATATATACTTTTTAGGTTAGTATCTTCTTTTTAACTTGTTTGTTTACATTTTGTCCAGAACTCTAAGCAGTGAAGTGACCAGTGAACATTTTGTACAGATTATTACAGATGTTGAGTTTGAGAAATCAGGAACATTGAACTTTGACATTAGACCCCGGTTATTTGTTTTTTTCCATATGATGCTACATTCAAGTGCTACAGGGGAAGATTCAAACAGGCACTTTAAAGTCCGAGGCTAGTTCACATTGTGTTAGTACGTTATTTGCTCAGGCAAACAAACTAATAAGACGACCACTAAACAAATGACATTTAGTTCAACTGCAAGTGGGACAAATTGTCCTTTGGAAATCTTCCCCCAAAGAAATGAGGCTCAACCCTTCACAGCGAGAAGGAAAATGTTCCATGCACAAGCCTCTTATCACCTTTTTTTTAACGCCATCATTTCAGGTTCTTGCAGGAATAGTTCAGAATCTTCTTTTCTTTTTCTAAATCTGTGACGAGGAGATCAACGTTAACGCTGAATCCACGGCACCGTGAAGAGCGGCCCGAGGGGGAGAAACATTCCAATTAACGTTAAAGTTGGAGATACTGTTCATTTCTCTGAAGGCACCAAAAACTCATCGCTGATACTGACGGTAACCAATTCCAGCTTTTAAATTCAAATTTTCATACTAAGCAAGGCTAAAAACCTGTGGAGACGTTAGGGGGTGAACGCATTATATGAATTTGGCTGATTTTTAGAAACCCAATCAGTTTTTTGAGAAGATATTTAAGTGTGTATAAAATAAGCAGTGAGTGTTTAAACATATATGTAGCGTGAGGTTCAGCTCATCTCTTATTACAGACATTTACATCAAGCTTACAGCAGTGCTCCGAGTCCTAAATCAGAGAATCCTTCCGTCAGAGTCTCTTTTCCTCCTCTGATGTGCATCTGTGCGACTTCACACCCTCGACTTCTCCTTTTCATACATCCAGTGTTTAAAGATAACTTATGTAGATGATTATTATTAAAGTAAAAAGTGACTGAATTGTCCTCCGGTGAATCCAAAGTCTCAGAGTAAAAACCCTGGATCAAGGATGATGGTGAAAATGATCCACTGATTGTCATATGTGCCTGAAGCGGGAGCAGAGACACACGAGTCCTCCATTGTTCAAGTGTTCAGAGGTTGGAGATCCAGAGGAGAGTGATCATGGAGGAACGTGAACTCGGCTCCTACGACGACGAGAGGCAGACGAGTCCGTCATCACTGGGTCCCGTCTGCAAAACATCAGGAACAGAGATGAACACACACGTTCAAAGTGGATGTAAATCTTCCAGGTGACCGAGGGAAGTGAAACCCACCGTTGTTGTCGTCCCAGTCAGTAGTTGTGTCACTGTGTGT
This sequence comes from Verasper variegatus, assembly GCA_026259375.1. NCBI lineage: Eukaryota > Metazoa > Chordata > Actinopteri > Pleuronectiformes > Pleuronectidae > Verasper > Verasper variegatus. The sequence continues at coordinate 2,719,003 of CM048051.1, forward strand.
TTGTCGCAGCTCGTTGTATTTCAGCTCCACCTCCTGGAAACACGTCATCACAACACAAACGGGATTTATGAGTTAAATGGAGGAAATGAAACATGACGGAAGAAAAGTGTAAACATTTAGTGTTAAACGCTGTTAGGACACCAAACACAAAACCTACGACGTGAGGTTAGCTATGTGAAACGGAGTTCGTTGTTTAGTTGTTTTAATTGGTTTCAGCTTCTTCTAACAGGTTGAAGATTTTCCTGCGACTTTAAAATAATTATATCGCTTTGATTTATTGTATTTATCTTTTCACAGGATTTCTGTGAAAGCAGAACTGTCTATTTAACTGTAACATTTCCTACAAGTTTCTAATTGTATTCGTTTGATATATTATGTGGAAATAAACATCACTGAATCAAAAGAAGAAAAGAAAACTTCTAGGTTTTCGTAAACGCAGCCGCTGACTCAGACGTGCGATACCTTCAGATGCTGCAGGTCGGCCTGTAGGAGGCGCAGGTGGGTCATAAGCTGCCGGCTGAGGTTAGGACCACCGCCCCCTGTCTGCGAGGAGGAGGACAGCAGCTTCCTCATGTCGATCCCCACGTCGCCTTCTAATCCCCCGTCATCGTCAGTGCTGCTCTCCTCGGATCCTGCGCCGAAGTCCAGAACCATAAAACCACCTGGATGGAGACGCAGGGCAGGCGGAAGAATTAAATAAATTTGATAATTAAACTCAAAACAGGCAAAGATCCAGACAGAAAACCCTGTTCACCGTTGCGTTCGGTTGTCTCAGACAGGCCTGCGTGTTCGGACGGGAGCTGGGAGTCGTCTGTGGGTAAACCTGAAGATGTCTGGCTCTCGTCACACGTGACAGACGGCCCCTCGTGGCTCCCAGACAGGGAGTCACCCCGCTGACACCCGGGGGCCCCACTGGGCTTTGACTCCTCCGTCTCCTCTTTCTCCTCCTCTGCCTCCCTGCTCAGCATGTGGTTGAAGAGAGCCTGCTTCAGCACTGCCACTAGAACAGGAAAGAACGTGTTATCACTCTCTGCACGTCCAGATACTGATTGGGTGAACTGGCCCTTTAATGTGGAACTTACACGTCCTGAGAGCGTCTTCAGCTTTGGACGGGGGAACGCCGAACTCATCTTGGTTTTCAATGGCGATTCCCTGACGTGAGCCCTCCTGCTGCAGGAAGGGCAGTCTGTCGGCCAGCTGTCCGTCCAGGAAGGCCTCTAGTTCTGCTTCGTCCAGCTCTTCATCCTCCTCCTCTTCCTCCTGTTGGTCGGCCGCAGCCAGCTCCTCCTCCTCATCCTCTGATTTCAAGCCGTTAAAGGGGCCGATGCTCGCTAGTGGAGCTTGAGGGTCCGGAGAAGAGATGGCATCTTTTTCTGGAATACAGAGATTTGAATTCAAAATGAGACAAAGTACATTTTATAAAAACTATAAAAGAGATAAATATAGAAACATGACTTGCCTGAGCTCGTTGTCCCGTTGGACTCTTTGCTCGGGCTGTTCATCCCACCGTTGATGATCTCAATGGCGTCACGCTCGGCACTAAAACACACTCGCACACATTAGAACCAATGAAATCTTCAGACCTAACAATAAACCTATCGGCGTTATCGGACTCACTCGGTCTGAGCTGGAGCTGAGTCGCTGTGGGGAGGTTTGGCCTTCATGGCCTCAGCACACTGTGTGATCAGACACTGCCACCTGAGGGATCAGAGGTGAAACAGCAGGATGAGACTAAAGAACAGACGTCGTGTCGTGGTGTTTGTGGGGAAAGACTCACATTCTCTGATCGGACACGGTCTGAGCCATCAGCTCGTAGATCTGAGCGCCGTTGTCCGACATGGAGAGCACGAAGAACGACTTGTTGTCTGGCGAGAACAAAATGCAACAGTGATAATTCTCACATATTACATGTTAGACAAAAATCATGGATTTGCATGTAAAGACTAGAAATACTGCCTCTGTCAACCAGTGCTGTTTCAGTCTACGTCATTAAGACTCAAAGGAAGCGACTGTGACCTTTCACCACTTAAATCGAATCAGTCAATCCGAGTCTAAGGGATTCCATTCTGGTGTTTTTGAGAAATCGTGTTCATATGAATGAGACTGACGGACCACCCGGAAACATAATACCTTCGGCCACTAGGTGTTTAGTTCTCACCAGTTGCCACAGGACGAACCAGTACAGTGTTGAGTTTGATGATGGGGCTGAAGATGTTCTTGGTGTCGGTAGCGCTGGCCGGATTCTTCCCGTGGAACTTGAGGATCAGACGCTCGTCCTGTTTCTGCAGCAAAACCAAAATGTCCTCCAGCAGAATAGTGTAGAGCTCTGAAAGTAAAAACGCTGGTGAAGCAAAACTGAATTGTTTTTTAAAATAACATTTTCATGCTGTGGTGCGTTTATGTACCGATGGTCTTGTCTTTATTGACTTTCCAGGAGAGAGGTCCCTCATGCACCATCTTCCTCTTGGTCAGGTCCAGATTCTGCAGGAAAAGAATCAACTTTCAATATAACATCTCATCCACATCGTTGAATAAAAGCTACTTCACTCTCTTTACGTCCAGAGCATCAGAGGTGGCAGCTGGTTTCTTACCTTCAGCTCCAGGATCATGGGGTTTTCACTCTGTTTGAGAGACGAGAGATCCAACCTCCTCTGATACTCCTCCAGCCTCTGCTCACACAGAACGCAACTCGTTAAAGTGGTTTTAAATATCACATCCAAACATGTTGAACACAAGGTGCTGGAAGCGATGAAGACGAGAAATGTCCGTGCACCAGTTGATGCTATGACGATCCCCAAACCTCCAGTTTAGACTTAAATATGACATTCTATGAGGATTCTCGTGCCTGTACCTGTTTGTTCTCAGCCTCCTTCACAGCCTGGTTGACGTGGTTCAGGATCTTTTTACAACATTCACCAGCTTTCTTCACCTTCTCCCTCTCCTCACCGTCCTCTGAGGGAGGATGAACAAGCAGAACAAAGAAATCAGTGATGAAGAAACCAAACGTCCATCATCCTCCTTCGTGACAATACCCACTCTGGTACTTACAGGATAGTAAAAAACCCTTTCTGTCATGTTTGTACCTGTGTACTTGGCGATGTTGTCCAGTAGCAGCGGGTACTTGGTCAGTCGCTGCATCTCTACAGGGATGATGTCTTTGAGCTGCAGCCTGCGACACAGACGGTTGCTCTCGGCTTCCTGAAGACAACACGGTGGGAAATATAGAACATTTAATATGATAAACATGTCTTTTATATACTTAGGACTCATGTTGTGTCCTTTTACCTTTTTTAAATTACAAACTCAAAATAACAACTTCTCCACAGAAGTTTCATACCTATTGTCCTCAGGTGATTCAACACATAAATATATAATTATAACATAAAGTGTTGTTCTGCTATTACCAAGGTTTTAGTGACGATAATAGACTTTACGTGTTAAAGTGGAGTAAAATATTCAAAATGACATCATTTCATTATTAAACTAGTCTCGTCCTTGTATTTAATAAATCGACTTTGTGCTGACCTGCATGAACAAGTTGAACCTCTGGTATTTCTTCTTTTTGTTCTTGATGAGCTCCAGAGCAGAAGGTTGGTTACTGCAGAACGTTCCCACCGCTCGTTTGATCTTCTCCTCGTCTTCGCTGAACTGGAACCAACACACGTAAAACATTTACATCGTCTGATCAGCAGCATCCCAACAGCCCACGTGAAAAACCTCAGGTTCAATATCAACACGAGTAAGAACAAACTTTTCACATAATGAAACATATACAGCTTTTTAATGAATTCAGACTAATACAACTTTTCAAACAGCTTTATTAGTGTTTCATTATTATTTTTCCCTCTGAATCCCAGTGGACGTACTTTACATTCCCAGGACTTTATTTCTAATAAGAGTGATAAAAGAATAGCAACGTACAAAAGAAGCAACTGAAGATAAAATGTTTACAGAAAAAAAGAGTCATTCTCATGAAGAGTTTCTTTATTAGAAGAAAAGACGACACCTCTCTCTGATAATCAGAGCGGGTTTTGTTTTTCGTTAGGATCTGATAATCCTAATTTAACCCTTGCACGACAAAGGATTTTGCTGTAAAACACAGTCCCTGATAAATCCTTTTGTAATCAGCTTGACTTTGAGTTGCTCTCTGTGCGTAAGGGGAGCCAACATTAAACTGCAGCCTGTGTTTTAGATTTGAATTTGAACGGAGACGTGTCTCACCCAGGCCAGAAGATCGTCTCCGATCTGACCGATCACCGACGTCTCGCTCCTCTTCCTGGTGGCCATCATTTGTTCTGTTATGGAAACTGTCGTGCACAGAGATAAGATATTGTTGTCCAGATCCCAACATGTGGTCTTGAATCTTTCATTTGTTCCCCAGCTGCTTTGATGATGACTTTGAAGATGACAACTGAATGTTTAGCTGAAGTTGTTTTCATCATTGAAACAAGCTCTTTGGCCCCTAAGAGCCACCAGCATGTAGTAAGATTGTAGAGTGTAAATAAAAATGGACTAAGTGTCGGAAAACCATCTTTCAAACATGAAATTTGACTATTTTCTACGGTGCATGTCCCATTTGCTAACATGGAGAAGGCGGGGTTTATGAGCTACACTGCAGCCAGCCACGAGGGGGCGATAGAGACGCTGTGGCTTCACTTTTAAGGAGCTGTCATGTCGTCCATCTTTACTTACAGTGTGTGGTGTAAAAACATTGTATTTACACAGATAATTAAACCTCGACCTGGGTTGACGACTTATATCTGGTGATGTATATATTATATACATTATATTTATTACAGTGGAATTCAATGATTTGTGTAGTCGTGTGTGTGTGTGTGTTACCGTGCAGCTGAATGATCTCCTCCAGGTTAATAAAGATGTGCTTGATGTCGTCAGGGGGGAGGATGCCGTCTCTGTTCAACCTCTGGTAGAAAACACAGTCCAGCACCCTCAGCATCCGCAGGTGGGCGCGCTCGGTGTAGAACAGCTCTGACGGTGCACAAACAAAACACGTGTGAGCGAATAGAAACCGTGAACGCTGGATATTTCATGTGCGATTCCTGATTTACCGTTGATGACCTCCTGCCGTTTGATCTCCTGCGGCGTCAGTCTCTCCAGGACGCCGCGGCTGACCAGAGCCTGCCAGTTCAGAGGGTCCTCCTCACACTCCGCCTCACCCCCCTGGTCGTCCTCGCTCTGGATGTCGGTTGAAGTGGCCGCCGCACTCGGCACCTCCATCCTACTGCCGAGCCAAGACAGAGGGAGAGGGGCTTTTAAGAAGATTAATAAAAGGAGCAGAAAGGGGAAGATCGGGGGGTTTTACAAGCTGTTACCAGCATCGCTGTCAAGTTGCTGTTTACTTATTGGTTTTAAAGAGAAATCATCATTATTTTAATAGAATTCCTGCCACATTATCCCCCAGTGGGATCGATTATTTGTCTGCAGCAGCCGTTAATGTCAATAAATTATTATTCTGCAGTGATTTCAATAATCAATTAATCATTTGCATAATTTTTAAATTGCTACAAACTGGTCTCGAATGTGTAGATTTGCTTCATCTACTCTGATGTGATATTAAACTCAATGGGCCTCATTTACAAACAGTGCGTACGCACGTCTGACGCACAAATCTGGGATTCATCAATATGTTCGTACCTAAATTTGTTCGTACTGTGCGAACAAATGTAGAACTTCCTCAGACCGTGCGTACGCACAAATGACGAAGGCCCGGCTGTCCTACAGAACGTAATCACCCTTTTGACTAAATGCATAGTGTATTAAAACTTCATTTATTTAAATAAAAACAGTAGATAGACAGAATTAATTTAATTTACCAATGCATTGACCAAATGTATTAAAACCCTATGAAATTGACGCCCTTTCATCCTCATCATCTCTACAAACACCTGCTGAATTCATATCCATGCTTCTGGATAAACTGGACCTCACTTGACCCCTGATGTCCAGACTGGGCGCGTCACGTCACGTGTTGTGTAGCAGGTTTAAGTTTTATGTGTCGAATCAAACAAACACACACATCAGCACTGAACGTGTCCGAACAACTTGTGACCGGTGCTGCTGTTAATTGTGTTAAAGTGTCAAGTGAGCGCAGGTCAGAGGAGGAGTGAGGAGGAAACAGACTCCGACAGAGACTCGGGACGACCGGACCTTCACTGTGCGTCTGATCCGATCCTGGAGCAGCGGAGTCCACGTGCACGTCACGGTGCATCTAAGGGACATGTCCACGGCTCCGGTGCTCAGGTCAGTGCGGGACGCAGCGTCCACCGTCCCAGGTGTTACAGCCCAGGTGCAACTCTGTTTAAACATCGTCACAAAGGAGGACACGCTACACAACAGTGCGTCCTCCTTCGTGTCTTCCACCTGTGCTGCTGTGAGAGTCTTGTGCAGTTTACCTTTTTGCGCGGTCTCTCAAAACTTCAACTGTTCTGCGCACCGCTCGCCTCATGACAAACGCACATGTCCTTATATGGAGAAGTAGAGGCGTGGCAGTATGCTAATCGCGCACAGAGCGGACACGAAAGATTCTGATTCACAAACGTACGCAAGTTGGTGCGAACGCACTGAATTCTGCGCACATGTTAGGACACGAGGTCTAATGTCTTTGCATTTTGGATAAATTGGATATTTTTGAGCGAGAAATGGGGAGAGAAAGTTGGGACGACACAAAGCAAAGGGCCAGGTCGGAATCGAACTACCACACAAAACACAGAGGACCCCCATGTTTCAAGATGATATACTGTACATGAAGTTACCACTTTAGACTTAATCTATATCAGTTTATTGACTAAATCCAAATTAATTGGCAGATTATCTGTGGGGACAATAACCATTAGTTGCAACACCACAATAACTGTTGTGTTCTTTAGATGAACTCCAGTTGAAATACTTCATACTTCATTAAAATACTGAATGATATTCACTCCTACTTTTGGAAATAACTGAAAACTGCAGTTTATAATATAAAGGTTTGTTGTACTGTTGGCTACTGGTATCTATGTGCAGTATGTGCCTTCTAGTACGGTTCTATCCCACTAGAAGCACAGGACTTTTATCAATATTGAAATATGATGTGTTGGTATTATTAATATTTTCTTGATCAGTTTTCCATCACATGTGCACTTACCACTAGAGGCCTTTTGAGTATTATACGTTTTTTACAGTATATTTCTTTTACTGTTGTTGTGACATGCTGGTAGTTGTTTATGATCATTTTATCGATTTGATTCTAGAATCGTTGATCTAAAGTTTGTAGGTTTTTAAAGTAGAGTTCTCAATGCATCTACATGAACTATAATAATCTGGTAAAGTAATAGTCCATCACAGTTTCCTTTCTTGTTTTCTGTTGTAATATTTCAAAAAATGGATGTGTGATAATAAGACTAATACAAGACAGTCCTGTAAATACCTGAACGTCTCCTGCTCTTCCTCCTGCAGCTGCTCCAGGTTGGAGGGGCTGAAGTCGAACTGAGTGGGACTGACGACGCTCTCCTGCTGGTCTCCACACTGCAGACCCTCACCCAGTCTGGGCTGGACGGGGAAAGGAGACAGATCTGGAGATAACGAGGGAATAAAGTGAGGATGTTATCTGTGCATCTTTCCTGGGAAACATTTTGAAGTTTGTCTCAACAGAATCCTCAACATTTTAAAACCCTGAAGATTACTCACTGGAGTCGGAGTCCTGTCCGCTGGTGTCCGAGGCCTGAGCGGAGGGCGAGACGTGGCTCTGGGATGTAGTGGAAGGCGAAACATGGAGACCAGCGTCCGATCCCTCGCTGAGCAGATTCCCACGGATCCGTCCGGAGGAAGAAGTGGAGGCGGAGGGGTCGGGCTGCTCCGGGATGCAGACGGCCGGCTGGGAGAGCTGCTTTGGTGACCGCTGCTTGCTCAGCTCCACGGCTTTACCCACTGCGCACACACACACACACACACACACACACACACACACACACACACACACACACACACACACACACACACACACACACACACACACACACACACACACACACACACACACACACACACACACACACACACACACACACACCAGTCACAAAACTGATATCTGTATGTACACACTCATAAACACTAGATATGATAAGATATTACTATTTGCCTCTTTCCCGCCTCTAGTGAAAACGTCTTGACTGAGCAATTTCAAAGGGACAAGATTTTACAGGTTTATTACAGTTGCAATAAAACGAGGCTCCGTGCATCAAAGGTTCTGGGATGTGACTTATCTGTGATATTGTAAAATAACATTAAAGTGCAGGTTTTATCTTCACCTGACGTTGAATCCACTCTGCTCAGGCGTCTGGGCGGACCGAGGATGTTGGGGAATCGGGGCTTTTTCACCTTCTCCTCACCTTCTCTCTCAGGTTTGATGCTCTTCTGTTCGTTCGAATGACACAGTTTTTAAATATTAAAATATCTGCTTCACGGACACTGTGGTACAATTAAATCAGACTGTAAGAAACTCAAAGCAGTTATTAGACTTGATCTGGACACTGTGCTATTATTCAAATCAATGATCCCAAGATAATCGTGATAAAAGAAAACGTGTGTGCGTTTCTGAAGAAGCGATCGCACCTTAATCTTGGGCAGGAAGTTGATTCGTGCTCGTTTATGTTCAAGTCCGCGCGGCTCCTTCACTTTGACCCCGAGGTGCTTCATGTAGGTGAGAATCACGTACTGCATCGTCTGACTGCAGCAGGAGGCACATCGTTGTTTTATGAATATTGCACATCTAATATTTTATGTATGCAAGACTGCTAACATCTGCTTTCTACGATTTAAAATATCTGAAACTGAAACACTTGATGTGAAAGATAAGGAAACTCCCTCCTCTCACCACTTCTCCTCCTCTGACGGCTGTGACGTCAACCTGCAACACACAAGTCCAGGTCAGCACACACACACACACACAATGACTCAACAATTGAATATTCACTCATCTTCGTACACGCGCTCAGACACTCACAGGATGTCTTCTATCTTGGAGATGATGTGTTCGGCACAGGAACATTCCTTCTCTAAACCCTGTTGATCTTTTCCTCCGTCGACGTCCAGCTTGGACAGTTTGTCCTCAGCCAGAGTCAGACCCATACTGCGCTTCTGTCTGCGCACACAAACACAAAACACACAGATTCCAGCACACGGGGATGGCACCTCCTGAAACGTGACCTGTAAGAGGATCCTATCGAGAGGTTCTACCTGAAGTCTTCCAGGTTCTTGTGCAGGTCCGGCAGCAGCGAGTCCTGTAACAGCTGCGTGTACTGTTTACACAGCTCCTCTGGGATTAACTCCAGCCTCCGCTTCTCTGTGCCGCCACAAACACGTAAACCAAAAACAGTCAACCTCAGGATAACTTAATGCAGCTCTAACAAATTAAACTGGAATGTCCCTCAGAGCACATATACCTCCGCCTGGGCAGAAAAGTCCCTTTAAATTCAATCAAGCTGCATTAAAATTGGACATATTAATGGATATATCACTCCTCTATATTATTTGTATCTAGATCCATTTTATGTTCAACAAAACATCCTGTTTCACAATGTTAAAGAAAGTGAAAGAAATCCAGATCTGCACCAAAATTGAATGAGCTCTTTCCTGACTCATATCAAATCCTTTTTCATACCCAGTTCAGATGCAATCGTCTCCGGCACTGGAAGTTTCAGATTCTGCAAAAGACAAAACAGTACAAACCATTCAAGGATTCAGAAACTTGGTCAGTGGGGAAAGGAAACTGACAGCGAGAGTGAATTTACCGCTGTTCGGTCCATGAAGAGCGAGTGGAACTCCATGAAGAAGCGTCGACTTTCTTTGGAGCTGGTTTGTTTGTGCATGTCAGCGTAGAGATAACACAACTGGCACAGGAAAAACACACAAATTACGAGTTTTATATCACTGTCATTCTTGTTTTGTGTATTTACTGTGTGTGTGTGTGAGTGTGTGTGTGTGTGTGTGTGTGTGTGTGTGTGTGTGTGTGTGTGTGTGTGTGTGTGTGTGTGTGTGTGTGTGTGTGTGTGTGTGTGTGTCAGTTGTACCAGAGGTGAAGGGTCAAACTGGGAGACAACATGATGGAGGAACACAGCGAGGTGAGCCGGACGAGTCTTCAGCAGGTCGATGCTCTGGAAACAGCTGCACTGTCCGTTAATCTGAAACACAGAGAGGAAGAGGAAGAGGAAGAGGAAGAGAAGAGAAGAGAAGAGAAGAGAAGAGAAGAGAAGAGAAGAGAAGAGAAGAGACAGACAGACAGAGAGACAGACAGAGAGAGACAGACAGAGAGAGACAGACAGAGAGACAGACAGACAGACAGAGAGACAGACAGATGCAACTTAATATCATTGTTATTATATTTTGTCTATGTTTTCAAATTTAATCCATCAGCAGCTGCTGAATTATAAATACCTGCTCTTGCTGAGAGTCAAAGTAATCGTCTTCTGCTCCGATGATCTGGGGGTTGAGGAGGTAGGGAGGGCTACCCACAATGCACTGGGCAATGGAGTCCTGCGGGACAGATGGGGTTAAAACTACAGACACACAAACTCAAATCCTTCAAACTGAAAAAGAGAGAGTGAGTGTGTGTGTGTGTGTGTGTCTTACAGTGTCAGTGATATCCTCAGCGTCAGGCGATGAGCAGAGGTTGAGTCCGTCTCGCCGGCCGAGGTTCGGGCTCTGACAGGGCGTCTCTCTTTTGCCGGGACTCTCTGGGAGGGGACTGCTGTGCAACTAACACACACACACACACACACACACACACACACACACACGCAGGTCAACCCACAGACAGAACAACACCACAATTAAGCCAAATTGATTGTTTAGTCTGGTGCTGAATGCTGGGAAATCACCACAGACCAGGACCATTTCACCCCTATTTATAGAAGCGATGATAAAAGGTTATTTGTTTTTATAGACGTCTGTGTGACTCATATTTTCAGAGGCACTTCCTGTTGTATTTACAATCAGACGGTGGGTACTCCTACAGTAAACTATTAACAAAATACACCAGTGAACAGCAGCATCTAATCCATGATAAACTACAGCTACTGACACTACGTAGAGTGCAGCTTGATTAAATTCAATCAAGCAGCACCAAATTACCCATAATCATAGATATAAATCCAGATTTCTTTTAAATCTCAGTATTTATTGTATTTCTGTGGCAGCCAAACAAATGGTATCAAGTCATATATGTAGTTTTAGCCGTCTGGGCTACTGTAAAAAACCCTAACCCTCCATGGAGAGGACCTGCTCCTAAATATAAAGTATTTGAATATAAAGTATTTAAATATAAAAGGGCCCATTGTAGGTGAAAGAAAACAACAATGTGTACAATTTAGTTTCATAAGTTTATGACCATGATAATACTTGTAAGACAACAGGGTCCTTGGCCTTAATAAGAAACTTTCTGTTCATCAAATAATAAAATAACTGAATTAAACTGGATTATGCAACTGGCACAACACCTCCGACCAAATAAATGTACAATAACAAGTAAGAAATACTTCTGGGTTAATCATTAACCACAAGGATAATTATGATGTGTCATTGTACTCACAGAGTGACTGTTCGTCTGGAGCCTGTCGTTGACGCCGTCCCCCCACGAGGACGAGGTGGGTTCCCCCAGCGGGGGCCCACTGTTGTCCCCCTCCTCAGCCTCCTCACCACTCCTGGACACAGCCTGTAAACCTCTGCTGATCTGCTCCTGCAGCAGCGAGATCTGCCTCTTTACCTCCTGCATCTCCTTCACCAGCTTCGGTCGAGGGTTTCTGCTGCACTCCTCCTCCTTCACCTGCCATTCATCCCAGAAGAAGCAGAGGGAAAGACAAATTACTGCCACAATTTCTATAAACAATCCACAATCGCTCAACTCGAGCGCTGAACTAATTATTCCCTTTGTAAATACAGGAAATACAACAATCGACTTTGTACCTCCAAGTCCAGCTGCTGCTTGGTGAGTATCTTCTGCAAACTGTGCATCTTGTGGCCGTGTGTGGTTTTGCTCTCATCCTACAAAACGAGATAAAGACGAAACACTGAGTCTGAGCTGAAGATGAAATAAATGTTCCCGTAACACTGTGACTAACGTGAGAAACTTCTGCAGACAGATTCATGTGAACCGATGGAAAAAGAGAAGTGAAACCGATGAAACTGAAAGTAAACAAGAGGAACAAGTCCACATCATAAATTAAGATTATGACTTCATACAGTAACATAGCACAAGGGCCATAGTGAGGAAAAAGAAATTGAGGTTTCAAGAATAAAGTTGTTATATTATTAGGATAAATACAAATAATCATTTTCTTCTCACAATCTTCCTTATTCTTTCCGTTAAGTGTCTCTAATGCTCCATCGTAGTAAATAACGCTGGATAATCACAATACCTGATTTTAAGGAACTCAAGTCTCTAGTTCAACAAGTTCACCGTTACCAAGACGACAAATTGTTGACACAGTGCATTTTGGTTAAAGTTGGCAGTAATGGACTGAGACGACGTGACTAATGAAAAATAACGAGCTGTGGGCTGAACCAGCGAGATAAGCTCCTCGTATCACGAAGCTTATCACAGTTTAAAACAACATCGTGGAGACCGTTGAAAATCCAGCTAGAGCTGCAGGACTGACTCACTGAGACCAACATCTGTTAAATACAGAAACAATTCCCATTTCCTAATATTTTAAATATTGCTTTAACGCTTTTTTTTTATAGATTTTATTGTTTTAACATCCTTCATTAAGTTGTTTTACTTTAACTTTTGTTTTCTTTATTTTTGCTAAGAAAGGTGTAAAGTAAATAAATAAATAAAGCTCATTAATATTTTTTAGCATTATTCATAACATGGCAGATGTGTAAAAATGTTAATATATTTATTTATTTATTGTTAAATCCTTACCCCATCAGGCAGAGGGGAGGCGCTGTGCTCCTGGGGGCTGCACGGCTCCACACCTGACAGCAAAGGTGAGTGCGGCACCGACAGAGACGAGGGTGAACCGAGCTCGGCCCCTTCGTCACGCTCATCCTCTTCCTCCTCCAGGGAGATCTGAGGGAGACCCGGAGGCCTTCCCAGCACCGTGAGGGCCACATAGGAACCCGCTGCCGGAGAGACGGGAGTCGGCAGAAGAAGAGAAAGAATAATTCTGAAACTCTCAGGAAATTAAATCTCAGTATTTCTTGTATTTCTGGAGCAGCCAAACAAAAGGTATCAAGTGATTTATGAAGTTTAGCTTTATTGCACTTGTACAATGAGAAGTGCCTACTCACATTTTATCAGCTTTACAACCTCTATGTGGTTTGAATGTGTGACTAAGGTCCCGTTGACCTGAGAAGAAAAAGCATCGGGAGATAAAAGATTTGTCACCAATTTAAAACATAAGTCACTGATATATATTATCAATTTTTAAAGGGTAAAAAAGTTAATTTTTCAGAGGGTTTTCTCCACTTATAAACTATGTAAATACAACAGCAGGATTGTGTATATAATACAGATTCATCAGTGTATTTTAAAAAGGTGATTAACAGTGGATCTCTATAGTTTTTGTGGGATTTGAGATAATTGAAAACAATAAACATAATAAATTAAAAATGTATATGTACAAATTCATTCATTTCATAGTGAAATTACTATTTTGTGGTTAGAACTGTATTGGTCATGCTGGGTATAATAACACAGTTCAAATACAGTATGGAGTTCCACAAGGGTCAGTACTGGGTCACCTATTATTCCACAGTTTTTATATTCTTTCCTGTAAGTTTTAAAAAATTAACATTTTATTATCGCTTATTATTATTTTAACTTAAAACTTACTATTAGGGTTTTCAGCATTAGTAAAAATGCAGAGTTTAGCGATGAAAAGATGAATCTATATCCTTAAATAAACAGGTTTTAACTGTTTACAGACCCAGACTCACCTTAATGATCCTGTCTCCTGTCTGAACACCAGCTCGCATAGCAGCTCCATCTATAAGAGGGAGAGAGAGCCGAGTCAGAGACGTTCCACAAGCGTGTGTGTGTGTGTGTGTGTGTGTGTGTGTGTGTGTGTGTGTGTCTTACCTTCTTTGACCAGCTGCACAAACACAGGGTTGTCTCCGCTCACCGTCAGCCCGAAGCCATTTTCATCTCTCTGGATTATCACGCAACGCTGGACGAGACCTGACTCACACACCATCGAAAAGAGGATCTTCACAATAAGAGTTTGTGTTTTTGTTCCACACATAACCACAATATTAAATAGTGTAATTTGTTTACATGTCACATGTAGTGAGGACAAATTAACAACAATTATTAACAAAAGTAAGAATCTAAGCGGACTTTTGCAGGATTCTTCCTAAAAAGAAGTTCTGGCACCGAACATCTGGAATACTGGTCGTCTGCTGGAGTCAAATATCTCCACACAGGAAGTGACAAGTGAGGACAGTGAGAGAGAAAAAGGGTTTTAAATAGCAGCCAGTTCTCTTTCCAAGAAAACTGGAATCACCAGTACGACGCTGCTGTCCTCTCTATAATCTAAAATCTATAGATCTATAGATAAATCTATAGAACGGCTTAAAGGAGACATATTCTGCTCATATTCAGGTCCATAATTTAAATTAGGGTTATTCCTTGAAAAGGTTTACATGCTGTAATTTACAGAAAGCACGTCATTTTCCTCAGACTTTCAGAAACAGAGCTGGCCCACTCACTTTTTAAGTCTGCAGAACTTTTAAATTTACAAAAAAAAATTATATAACACGAGAGGAAATAAACAAAAGTCTCCTTTAAGAAAATCTAAATGCTCTTTCATCCCTGACACAACACAAATGCAATCAATCAATTAACAAACACACAAGAAAGAAATCCCATGACCATGTGGCAGACGTCACCAGCAGCAGACATTTAAATCGACCCAGCTCCTCGAGACGCTGTGAAATCAGCGACTAAACTCAGTCATTCACGTCCATGAAATCTGCAAAGATCTGCAGCATGGAGGTTTTTTCCTGTGGCCGCTGAGGAAGTTCAGCGACTCACAGGCTCCCTCTTCAAAGACGTATCTGAGTGGATAATTGGTCGTCTTCTGGCCTCCGCGAAGGAGCCTCAAGACTCTCGGGTGAGGAAAAGGGCAGGAAGGATTAATGTCGACCCCTCAACCCAAGAAGCAACCACCTTAACAACTTGTTTCATCCACACCACCTCTGTTCTCCACCCACCTCACCAGCCCCTGTGCTAAAGACTCAGGCACAGTCAATGATTTAAAAATGTAGATTGGTGGAAAATGAGACAAACCTCACTGAGATTAATGTTGACCTGGATTTAAAAAGAGTTCCACAGAAGAAATTCTACAGGAAATAAAGACACAATGAAAGAAATACTTGAAAAACAGAATTAAATCTGTGTTTCTTACCTGTTGGGTCAAATTCATGTTTGAGGGGGACGGGGGATTTGTCATTCTTAGCCTTCTTGTCTGTGGGCTCCTTGTTGAGAATGTTTGGGGTCCTAGAGAAACAAGGTACAACGTGAGAACACGTAGACAAAACATCCAAAAACTTATTTCCAGGATATTGGTGTCAGATGTTTGTACAGAGGGAATCTTGGGAGTTTCAATTTATACATATAAACAGCTATAAAGGGCTAAAATGTTTTATAAATCAGGTTATGATTGAACACTTTTGTACCAACCTTCAGAATACAGACAGGAACACACAAGGAAACCACAAATTCACTAGATTTGTATTTGAATATGCACCAGATTTCACACACACATGAATATAATCTAAATATGTCTGATTTCTTTCATCAAACCCAATGAAATATTCTCAGAGAAATCAGGGAAAATGTCAAAAACTGTTAAAGAAAGCAAAAAACTAAAATCCTGCATCCGCCCCCTGATCTGGATCTGCACCAAACATTTAATAGGCTCTTCTTTGGGTCACGTCCCAAGTCTCCACAAAATCTAATGGAAGTATGTATTTTTATTAAATCCTGCAAACTACCAAACAAACAAGGACGAAAACAAAACCGATTAACTTGGTGAATTTGGCCGTAGACGTATGAAAAAGAGAAAATGGTCTTCCTCAGACTTCACAGGGTCGCCATGTTAAATACCCAGAATCCATTTTGAACAAATCACACAATACAAAATATACACATATCATAGTAGATATCAAAATAAACATACGTAGAAAAATAGCGCACAGATTATAAAGTCACATCAATATCTGGTCTTCAGGCCAAACAGCCGTCGTGGAAACTCTACGATTAAAAATCATGTTCTCAAAGTGAGATGATAAAGTTTGAATCAAGTGTAAATAGTCAGACTTCAACAGTCTCCATGTAAACTCTGCTTCTTGGTATTTAAAATCCCTCATGGGAGCGTAACCTTATGGTGGCCGTCCATTTATTAATAGAATACGTTCCCTCTGCTCATCACCCCCCCCCCGCGTCCCCGTCCCCTCAACAGCTCCGACGTGTTCCGCAAGAGGGGGTTTCGTTTGTGCTGCTGTTCCTCCCTCGGACAATGGGGGCCCTGGGCTTTTAACAATGGCTCCCACGTCAGAGCTAACTTACTATACTGTGGCTTTGTGGGACAGATTCCCGGAAACGGAGGCTCAGGGTTCTTTTGGCCCCGCTCCAGTTTCCTGAATGTGGGAGAAGGCTGGGAAAGAAACAGAGGAGGGGGGGGGGTGAGGAAGGAAGGAGGAGACACAAGAGTGGCTTTGAGGGAAGACAGGAGGAAATTTCAGCTTCGCTCTGAACGATCCTGAACAAAACTCAAACTCCTCCTGGTGCAGAGGAAACAAATCCAATGAAATAAAAATCCAGTCCTGGGATTTCAGATTCAGGAAAATGGAAATAACCAAGATGAATGAGAATATTCTGCTTTGTGTTGAGCTCCTGGAAACAAAAATGGACCAGACTAAACAGCTGATCCGGACTCTTCCCTCTTAGACACAACAAAACTGTCACAAAAAGGGTGAAATCACGTCGAATAGCAGGGAGACAGCTCTCTGAGGGCCCACTCAGGGGGCCCCCTCGCTGTGGTCAGAGGAGATTAGGAGCTGATAAGACTTTGGCGAGACAACGACAGGCTGCATCCTGCTCAGTGGGTGGCAGCTAAGTGCTGGATAACAATGAGAAATCCAGATATTTTGTTCCTTTTTCACAACGTTTTTAGAAAATCTGCAGCTGCAGGATAAATCCGTCCCACCGACTTACTCAAGCTGAAAAAATAAGAGTTGCTGAGTTGCAGGAGCTATTTTAAAAGTCGTAATAATTTTACCCATTTGGTGACTCACAGCTCGAGCTTAGATCGGCACCAAACAGCAGCTGAATCATCACATAGAGAGAATCAACAGCCTTGATTAAAGTAAAAGCACATGTTCACAACTCCCACAGTGCATTGTGGCAAGAAACTCACAGTCCCCAGGCTTTAAATTATGTGATGTGACACGATAAAAGCAAACAGAAGTTAAAAATGACTTTGTTGGGAAACTAATGCAACAATCAGTAGATTTTAACAGTTCACATTCTAGTTCTCGGGCAAATACAACAACTATGGCGTCACGTTTTCGTCTCCTTATCCAGGAGCATCCCCGTCTATAACAATTAGGATATGATTCAAGAAAATGTTGAACCACAAAGATCAACAGATGTTTTTCACTAGTACGTCAAATTCTGAAACTCTATAGTAATATCTCAATAATCACATTAATAATGTGGTTATTGTTGCCCCGTGAAAAAACACAAACACGTTGTGAAACTCACTGAAACTTGTCACTTATCAGCTGACATATAAACACTAATACCTATGAGTCACAGACTAAAAATAAAGATGGCTGACACGTCTCCACTTCCTTCCATTGTACAAAACGCTCTAATAGCCCTGATCCCATCTGCTAACATGGAGGAGGCTGGGTTGATGACCACCAGGGGGCGATCTAGAAGATTTGGCTTCACTTTTGGGGAGCTGTCAGGTCGTCCATCTTTATATACCGTCTAGCAGCTGATAATATTTGATAAACCTTCCAGTATTTGTTGAACATGCGGTGAGAAAGTTGCCGAAACATCAGAACAGTTTCCCAACATTACAGAGATAAGGCCCCTGAACGCCTCATTAAGATCTGATGCATATTTTCTGTTGTGCTCAGGACTCTCGAGTCACCAAAGGTTCACAAACAAGTTCACATGCACAGGAAACGTCTTCATGTCCATGTGAAAACTTTACTGGCACCGTGATTAAAGGGAATTATTGATTTACTTAATGAATTCGTTCTTGGGACACACGTCCGCTGGCTAATTTGCACAGGTTCTCTTTAGTTGCCTTCGTGCACGGTTATCAAATAAGGAAAGAGAAAACATGCAGCGATCCACTTGGGCCCCAGATGCCAAAAATACCAGACAATTCCTCCGGGAAGATAACAGCAAAGAACTCGGCTCCAGAGGCCGGGAGACAAAAGCCCAACAAGAAGGAGAGAAGCTCAAAGTCCACATACACTGGAGCTCAGTGATTGTCATGAACACATTTAAGATATATAACAAAATACAACATGATTTAACCAACTGTTAATAACTGATCACTTCCCCTACGCAAGGTGTGGCACTTAATATTTAAAGACATGTCACAAATACATAGTTTTATCTTTCAAAAACTGCAATTTATTCCTAAAACAGTCGTTCAACCGCGGAGGGATACACATCTGGGGTTTTCCAGCAGCTGGATGGTGCATCTCAGTCTAAATTAAAGTACAATGTGTGTGTTGATGAAGGAACATGTCACACAATCAACAAGGGAAGTAGAGTCAGTTAATGTGGAGTTTTTCCTGCCAGCCCCCTATAAGAACTCTGGATAATGTCTGAGTGAGCCCACGTGCGAATACAGCAGGAATATAATAACAACAATAAACTTTATTATTAATTTTAGAAAAACAAAAACATGTTAAAAGCGCAGGAGTGCGGGCAAGTGTAAGATCTCGTTAAAGGCTGAAGTAAAGAGTCTGTTGCTTGAATGAATCTTTGTGCATTTGCCTCTGATGTCTCTTGGCTCCGACCGCAGCGTCACCACAAACATCCAAATTCAAATTTAATTCCCGGCAATTATCCAATCAAGCAGCTCAACACATGTAAGACTCGTCCAAACACCACACGGGTGTTTAGAACAACAGTGTTTTCACTCGAGTGTCTTTGTAGATTCTGTGTATTTTTAAATGAGCTCTTTTAAATTATAGGAATATTATCAGTTGCTTCACGTTGGATCTCAGGCCCAGGAGGCGTCTCTCACCAGCAGAGCAGCAAAGCACAAGAATACACCAGATCTCAGGTACATGACCGTGGCTCTGTCTGGTTGGTTATTAGCCGCGCTGCAGTGATGTGTGACACCAGCAGCGCTGTGCTGTCACTGAGCTGGGACGGCCCGGTGGCCTGGTGGGCCGGACAGACATTGTTCAGCGGTGATGTCACCACTTCCCGTCAGAGCCCGGGCAAGGTTGAGGGGGTGCGGCGGGGGTGGGGGAGGGGGGGTTGGGTGGTCGGTGGGCGAGCAGGCGGGAAAACACACGGATCAGCAAAACTGTGTGACAAAGAGCTGGTCCACTGCCTGCAGCCATTCAGCTTCATTTCACAGTTTACTGTACATCACAGATCTGAGCACTGGGCTGACACAACGTTTTCACCAAACAAGTTCATGAGTCTGTAAAATGCAGCCCTGACGTGTGAAGGGGGGGGGGGGATCAGTGATCGATGATGTGCTACAGCTGTAGTAAGTGTGTCAATGGGTGAATGTGATCAATGTAAAGCACTTTGAAGGTCACGGACAAAAAAAGATCGCAAAATAAAATGCAGCCCAACCTGTGTGATTCTCCGTTATAGTCGTGCAAAAAAAAGGAGAGAGGCGCACACTTCGAGCAGAATGCATCGCACATCTGGAGCAGAATGTGTCACATCTGCACCTGCGTCTGCTGCTTTAGTTTCGAATCAATGAATCGTGCAAAGTGGGAGTCTCTTCTTGACGAGTTGCTCTCAGTTGAACAAGTGAAAAGTGACAGATGAAGCTGTGTGAACACTGAAAAGAAGGAACCTCTTGTCTAGTTTCGAACACCTCCACACATCAGGAGGATTCCTGAGTAAAGTGATTGACAGATGGTCTGTTTCCTCACTTTTTAACGTGTTTGTGACGTCAAACATGACTCACCGAGGGAAATGAAAAACGGAAAGGCAACTGGCAATGGGGGGGTGGGGGGGATCAGCCACAATTTCTTTCGAAGGTTTAACTTCATTTGAAAAACCTACTACTAAACTACGTCTCAGAAACACTACGTGGTCACACAGCTACAAATCGGTCCATAAACTGTGACGTTGTTTCTGAACAAACTAACCTCGCTAGTTTAAGACATTTCATTCGTCTTGTTCTTTACCCATTTTTAGCCATGTCCAAGTTCCCAGATCTCAGTGATTACTTTCGTGAGTCCAAGGTTACTGGAACAGATAAAAGCAACGGCCAAAGTTAAATAAAACCCCAGGTTGTAATGAGCCAGAGTTTTCCTTTAAAGGGTCTAAAAGCCGTCGACCGAGACCCGTCCTGCAGGAAACTGTGCTGTTCCAGTTACAGAAACTGTGAGCCCATCAGGACATTCACAGCGTTCTTTAGGAAAGACGGAGGATTCAGTCTGTCCCTTGAGTCCCGGCCGACAGGAGGACATGTCCCACTGGGGGTTGTCACATCCTGACAGTAAAATATCACAAACGTTAGGAGAAACCAAGCAGGCTGCTCACCCTGAATTCTTCTCACTGAGAAACCCTTGAACGACGTCCAAGATGTGACCTACCCACTTCTGGAGCCGGTACAAATGTTGCCCCGGCAACTGGACCACTTTTTTTGGGGTGGGGGGGGGGGGGGTTACCGACCAGGCTGCAGCAACAACTTTAAAATCCACAGACAGGAGTGTTGTTTGAATAACGAAACAAACTCAACGTGTCATAAAAGAGCAGCGATGCCAGAAAGCACCCGAGAGATGCAAAGTGAAGAGTGGTTGTGTCTTTTCCTCTGAGCTGGAAGAGATTTCTCTGACTCAGGAGCAGAGACGTAAACTGATTTGCAAGTAAAACAGTCGTTCTGAAATGGTTCTAAATGCAAAATAAAACAGATGAACCCAAGACGCTGCACAACTGCTGCCATCTTGCACCAATGACATCATTTGGAGCCAGAGTCTGCACAGTAGCGATCGGTGGTGGGGGGGGGGGCGACTGTGCCATGACAGAATCGTTCTTTGAGAAACATTTATACCATTTATTATTTTCTTCTTTCTTGTTTTTATAGCTTTATAGCTCTGTGGTTTTAGGGGAGTCACTTGATGGAGCCATTTCATGACAAACAACATTCAGAGGCCATGATCCTACGCAGCTTCCTGAAGTCTTATCTTCACAGGGAGGTTGCCAGGTTTGACATCACTGTGTTTGAACGGAGACCAAAGCCTTGGCTCGCTGACTGTATCTGGAAACTCTGCTAGAGCCCATGATCCTAAAAAGAAATGAGCTCTCTGTCTTTATGTGATTCAGTGTCGAATCATTCGTGGATTTCCAGTGTTCCCAGTCTTTATGTTAAAGAAGCCACCAGCTCATCCAGTTATGGTTGACGTAAAGTATTTATATCTGCTGACTCTCCCTCTGTTTATGATTTTAAAACCGTATACAGCCTTAATGTGGAATTTGTGATAGAAACCTTACTGAGAATCCAAACTAGGACTACAGAGAAGAGGGCAATTGTTCTAAAGAGCAGCAGAGCCGACGAGCAGCTCGCTCCTGTCTGCAGGCTGAAGGTCGAAAAATCAAATGACTTTGTTTGAGCTTCCGAGGCGGTCATGTGGGCCTTTATTTTAGCGTTTCCTCAGAGGAAATTACTGATTACTGACTGTACAAATATACACAAGTTACCTGGGATGGAATTTGAAAAGCTGAAATTCAGGAATTGACCTTTCAACAACATTTTCACCTCATGTTGGTTCTTATGTGGGAAACTGGCCAACGTGTTTCAGGTTGGTATCAATAAAATCCAAGACCTCATAAAGGACGAGATAAAGATCAGGCTCAAAATAAATGTTATTCCTGTGTTTGTCATCTGATCATAGAATCAAGTTTCTGTTGATGAAGGTTAATGTGATTTTAAACTAGTTTGTGTATAATTCTGCAGCCGGTTTACAGACAAACTGTCAGTAACACTCATGTTTTAACCTTGTTCACAATCACAGATGATGCACTTTAATGTCAGTGAAACATATGGAGGTGTCATAGTTCCTCCTTCCTGAAGGATCCATCCTGCAAAAGACATATAGGCCTGTTTCACTAAATACTAACAGACATGTCTACACTGGTGCATAACGATCCTTCAACCGTCAGAAAGTCAACACAGCAATTTAATCAAATCCTTCACTGAGCAGACAAACAAATCACGTTCACTTCAGTTTTTTCTAGAGGAGACTTTTCAGAACTCCATTGAGAAATCGTGTTGTTTTGAACTTGCCTTGAATTTCCCAGATAGACATTAGAGACAGAACATACTTTAAGGACCCAGGTGGAATATAAAAGGCTTGTGCTTGTTTCGGCCTAAATCAATTACATCATAAACCTTTAAATTTACTAAAATCTAACTTCTAAAATCCTGTCGAATCCTCAGACGCCATCGTCTCCTCTCACAACGCAGCATGAGGAGGGTCAGCAATTCTAACCAGTTTAAAACACTAAGATTCACTAACTTGTGGAGACCTGGGGGTTTATATTGAATAAGGTTAATGCCGAATTTACCAGAAAACTCAAACAAATAGCAGCATAGCTCATGTCATGTTATATTTCTTAATAGTGCTTTCCAACAACCAAAATAATCTTAAATTAGAGGATGTTTAAAGGAGTTTGGCGAGTTCCACCTACCTGTCAGTGAGTGTGGACTGTGTGACACTCATTGGGCTTCCCTGACGAGTTTCCGAGGATTTCACCTAAATAACATGTTCACCATAAAATTCTGCTGTTATTTATTAAAACGGCTCCTTCATTCTGTCTCCTCGGCGTGAACGAGTCCTTACATCCACTGGAACAACGTTTGAATCCCGTTATTCAGCTGGGAGGGTTTGTTAGAATAAACAAATCCCAGAGGAGCAGAAATAGTGAAGTCGATCAAAAGTTTATTATAAGGAGGATAATGAAATATATAAAATCCAAGGAATAAAGAGAACTTTTCTTTTCCTCTTTGGGGTGTGAGTGTATTTCATCAGTCAGCTCCTGTTTGCTTCAGAAAACACATCTGGAAATGTTTCCCCCAACTTTTCTCACATTTAACTTCAAAATCCAGAATTAGTATCTTTTTAAATCGCTATTCCTCCTCAGGAAAATCCTCCACGAAGAGTCTCAGTCGGTTCCTGGTGTCCGAGGGAAAGTTACGTCAAAGTCTGGCTGCAGGATCCAAAATGAACTTTATCCGTCCTGTTGTTTTTGACGCGACGTCCGGAGTTACTCCGCAGATCAGAGTTTCTGAAGCATCCTCCTCCAGCTCCGTTTGTTTTATTCACCTTCTAATGCAGAGTTGTGAGGTTTTCAGTGTGATGCAAAAGGAAAAAGGAAATGCTTCCTCCCTCTCTCCCTCTCTCCCTCTCTCTCTCTCCCTCTCTCCCTCTCTATCTCTCTCTCTCCCTCTCTCTCTCTCTCTCTCTCCCTCTCTCCCTCTCTCTCTCTCTCTCTCTCTCTCTCTCTCTCTCTCTCTCTCCCTCTCTCTCTCTCCCTCTCTCCCTCTCTATCTCTCTCTCTCCCTCTCTCTCTCTCTCTCTCTCTCCCTCTCTCCCTCTCTCTCTCTCTCTCTCTCTCTCTCTCTCTCGCCCCAAAAGACTAAAAACAGGAGGAAAACCCACCTTCCATCCTGTTGCGTTCAGGAGCTGCTCGTACATCACAAAACTCTCAGACTGGTGGTGGAAAAAGTACCAAATATTTATAACCTTATAGGTTAAATCAGCAATTTAACATGTACTCGGGTCATTAAAGGGGCACATGTTATCATCCAAATGCCCAAAGTACCTTTGTAAAAGTATTCATTATGTAGACTGGCACATTTTATAATAATATAGTTAATGGTATTTCATTGTATAATATATATATATATGTTGAAAATTAATATTTGTTTGCCTATTTACATTCAATAATGTCCATTTTAGAGTGAAGAAAACAACAATTCATTCAATTTAGATGATAAGTGAAAATTATTTTATATTTTCTAACATAAATCATTTCAACTAAATCTGACACACCGGACTTTTAACATTCGGCAAGCTGCAGTTCGCTCGCCCGCTTGTGGGTGGCAGCACCGCGTCCTCACTTGTATGTACGCACCCCTACATTCTTACCAGGAAGAAGACGCCCCTCCATCCACAGAGCTAGCAGCCGAAGCTAAGCTAACCCACAACGTAAACACTGGTGCATCTCGGCGGAGACTGACACCTTTCCCCGGCGTAACTTGTGTGTTCCCCCCCGCCCCGGTTCCTCGGACCACGCCCCACACGATGCGGTAGTTCGGCCCGACGTGTTTTGTTTTTTCCAGCCATGTTCGCGTGGATCTCTGGATTTACCCTGAAGCTGCGCTGCTAACTAGATGGTAAGAGATGGATGTGGCTTCCCAGGGAGCAGCTAGCTAGCCGCGCTATGCTAACAGCCTCCCGTCGCGAAGGGGTTTTAACGTCAAAACACGACGTTCTCCCGCCGTTAAGCAGGTGATCCGTGTCTTTTCTGGATGTTTTACTGGTGTGTGGTCGCTGCTCCGTGGACGAGGGAGGATTTGATGGAAGAGATCCGTTCTCTCCCCCCCCCCACCCCACCCGAGCCATAATCAATAATCCTAATGTTTCTCTGCCTGATCTCAAATAGCAGAACAACATTATAAACACACGTGAGGTTTGTGATTGTTGGGGATCGTCTGTGATCTTCGTCTTGTCGGTTGTTATCTGAGCTAAATGGGGTTTTTTTGTGTGTTGTGTTGTGTTTGGCCTTGTGCTGTGCTCCAGTGTTTTGTAGTTACTGGGGTGTCCAGTGGTGGGCGGTGCTGTCAGTGCGAACTGGGATTAAAACCCAGTGAATGAGGTCCTGGTTCCTTATATTCTAAAAATACGTGTGTGTGTGTGGTGGAATTACAAGTGCAAAATGTTCATAATTTTCTAGTAACTTAACTGTAATGTAAAAGTGAAGTGTACAGAACTGAAAGGTGTAATGTGCTTCACAGTAAATCCACAACAGAGTAGACTACTGACGGAGATGCACGGACAAATGATGTCTGTTCATAAATGCATTCATTAATATTTAGTTAATTATTTTTAAAAACCACACATACCTGAATATAACTTATATAAACAGACGTCTGCACTGCTTCCAATGCCCGAAGAGCTGAGCAAGACTTTGTTCATGTGTCTGGAAACAACCAGAACATTAAAACATAAATGGACGCAGTGAGGACGTTTGTCTTTTCTGACTGACTGTTACAATTTATCAATTAATTTTGGTGATTTATTCAAAAGTAACAATTCAAAGAAAAGCAAAAAAACATGTAAAGTCACCTCTTCTCCTCCTTCACACAGCAGGTTAACAAGGTTTCATTGGGCCTTTACCCGTGTTTTGTTTGAAAGCTGCATAATTGATGCTGATTTGCAGATTAATTACTCAGAGCAGTTCACTGGGGGGAAAAGCTTCTTTATGGGGGAACAGATTCAATTAAATTCAAGTGCACTTAATTAAAATGCATCAAGGTTCCCCCTTCAGACAAGCACCGGGTTCATTCCTCTCGTGAGGCTCTTAAGGATAAACACACAGAGCCTGTGACTCGGAGAGGAAACCACAAGCAGCACAGTGGTTTATGGGACATGTTTTGTTCATAAATGCGTTATTGTCGTCTCTCCACTCAGCCCATGATTCAGCTGGAGAAGCCAGTGCTGACTGGTACCATGCCAGTGGTATGGCCTACCATCCTTGACCTGGGCAGGGATGAGTGCAAAAGAATTCTCCGTAAACTGGGTAAAATCATTACAAATTCATTTGTGAAAAGATATGTTTGACTGTCACTTCTCCTCTTGATGAACGAGATGGTTGACGTGTGTTTCTGTGTTTCCCAGAGCTGGAGGCCTACGCCGGGGTTATCAGCGCACTGAGAGCCCAGGGAGACCTGACCAAGGAGAAAAAGGATCTTCTAGGAGAACTCACTAAAATCCTCGGGTAATGGTTCCCACATATGTTCTAAAACTGGATGAGTGAGGGGAACAGCTTCTTCAAATTTTAAACACTAATGTTGTTTTGTCCACCATCTTCCTAGAATCTCAACCGAGCGCCATCGTGCAGAAGTCCGCCGGGCTGTCAATGATGAGCGCCTCACTACAATTGCTTATCAGTGAGTATACAGCTGATGTTTGAGGGTCATTTATCATGTGCATTACATTATGAGAAGTAGCACATTGAATGAGCCGATTGATTTATTAACTTGTGTGTTTATATTCTATTCTTTTGTAATTTCAGTGAGCTAATGAAATACGCTAAATAGCATCCTCATTAGTGCAGATGATTTAGTTGCACGTTAACTGCACAGATGGGCTCTGAGATGATTGACTGATTATCGGCGTTAATGGAAAGAGGAAGAGAAGAAAACAATATTAACTTTCAGAGTGTATTGTGTATTTTGGGAAATGTTCATAAGTAAGGTTAACTGCTGTATTTTTTTATTCATCCTAAATGGGGTAAAACACGATAAATATTTATCTGGTTTGTAAAGATAGTCTGTTAAAACATTTGTGGATTTTTCTGTTGTTAAAAGTTAGTTTTTATCTGTCTCTTCAAACTAAAAAGGCCACGTTCACTCCAACAAATATGAGCTCATTGCATCTCTGATTCCCCTCTGGGCTGCGAATTGTAGGAACTAAATGCTGTGTCACCTCTTTTTCAGCATGTCTGGTCCTAACAGCTCGTCTGAATGGTCCATCGAAGGACGCCGGCTCGTTCCCTTGCTGCCGAGGCTGGTCCCTCAAACAGCTTTTACTGTCACTGCTAACGCGGTGGCCAGCGCCACGGCCAATCAGAACGCCTCCCTTCTGTTGCCGGCTGAAACAGGAAACAAAGAAGGTAGGTCAGAAACACTTTGTTTTGGACTGAGGCGTCATGAAACCGATTAGACCATAAATTACATGTTTCATTTCCTCCCCTGCAGTGGTCGTATGTTACTCCTACACAAGCACCACCTGCACCTCCACCAACGCTACATCGACCAGCGGCGTGATGGGAGCAGCGGTGAAGTCACCACGACCACCCAGCCCCTCGTCCAACGTGGTGGTGCTGCCCAGCGGGAGCACGGTCTATGTGAAAAGTCAGTCTCAACATCATATTATGTCTCATATTAAATAGAAATATAAGTTATAGTAATTAACAATCAAATAATTCTAGGACATTTTCTTGGTGACTAAACCAAATGATGAGTAAATTAATCAAGAAAGCAATTGACAGAGTAATCATTCATCGTTATGTCGTCCCAGCCACATCCTGATCTTTCACCTTCCCTCCCAGGTGTGAGTTGTTCTGACGAAGATGAGAAGCCTCGCAAGCGACGGCGAACCAACTCGTCCAGCTCGTCGCCGGTGATGCTGAAGGAGGTTTCCAAGATTTCTCCGCAGGTTTCCAAGAGCATCACGGTGCCAATGGGCAGCAGCCCCAAGATGAGCAACATCATGCAGAGCATCGCCAACTCGCTGCCGCCTCACCTGTCCCCCGTCAAGATCACCTTCACCAAGCCGACCATCCAGACCACCAACACCACTACGCAGAAGGTGGGTCACGCTGCTTGGTCACATTTCTCACGCTGCTCCAGAGTTCAATCGTCTTTCTGCTCCATCAGGTGATCATCGTGACGACTTCCCCGAGCTCCAACTTTGTGCCCAACATCCTGTCCAAGTCCCACGCCCACAACAACGCCGCCTTGTCCAAGCTGGGCACCTCCACCATGCTGACCGCGCCCACGCAGAAACAGACGGTGGTGTTCCCCTCCACCAACCCCAACACCATCGCCGTGACGTCAGTGGTCTCCTCCAGTCCGTCGGTGGTCATGTCAACGGTCGCACAATGTAGGTCCAACATACGTCACGTGTTCGGTTCCAAGAACCTCCATTTCACATTTGAAACTTTATTGATGTATTTGTTTTCATTTGAAGGCACAGATGCAGAATATGGGCTTTTCCTACAGTCTCTAATGTCTCACCATCAGTGTTCACTGCCGTAGGTTCTGGTTCTGCTGCAGTGAAGGTGGCTTCAGCCCGACTTCCTTCACCCAAGACACTGGTGGGCTCACCCACTCAAATCCTGGCCCAGTTCTCCAAACAGCACTCACCCAAACACCTGCAGCAGGGCTCGCCTCTAGGAGTCGCCGGCATCGGTCAGACCCAGACCACCTCCTGCTTACCTGGAACCAAGCCGACCATCCAGATCAAACAAGAGTCCGGTAAGGATGCATCACATGATGGTTCTTTCTTCTTCTATTATCTTCTATATCAGGTTTTTCTTTGTGTCTCTGGATGTAAAATACTTTTTGGACTAAACCTTAATTGGTCATGAAACATTTCCTTGACACATTATTTAAAATGACTAATCAGCTCTGTAATATCTCTGTATTTAAGTAACTTTAGACAAACAACTCACAGTCTTTTTTCCTGTGCTCTAATTAACTGTATTTGTTTGTGTGCAGGAGTGAAAATCATCACCCAGCAGGTTCAGCCCAGTAAAATCCTGCCCAAGCCTTCGTCAGTGGCTCTGTCCGGCAGCAGCTCCTCTCCCATCATGGTCGTCAGCAGCAACGGCGCCATCATGACCACCAAGCTGGTCACTCAGCCCACAGGTCGGTCCGCTTACACCCGTGAAACCAAATCTAATCCCGTTCATTTATTCACTACTGTATTCTCACGTGAGCTCGCTCTGCACACAGCTTCCCAGGGAACCTACACTCGACCCACCGTCGGCACCAACATCGGAGCAAGGATATCAGCCTCTGGCGGGGGGGCTACCTACGTGAAGACCACCAGCGGCAGCATCATCACTGTTGTGCCCAAGTCGCTGGCCACTCTGGGCGGGAAGATCATCAGCAGCAACATCGTGTCTGGTGAGTCGACACAGTTCTGTAACAGTTCGATATCTGTATCGCACCCTGCGACGCGTTGTGGTTCAATAAAATGTCGCCGTCCCTCCTCCACAGGCACGACGACGAAGATCACGACCATCCCCATGACGTCCAAACCGAACGTCATCGTGGTGCAGAAAACGACGGGAAAAGGAGCCACCATCCAGGGGCTGCCGGGCAAGAACGTGGTCACCACACTTCTAAATGCTGGGGTCAGTCAAACTTTATATTGAAGAGCTTTGGTCCAGATTATTCATTCATCATCAGCTCTTCTTCCCAAATTACAGCATGAACTTAAGAATGAGGGTTTTTTTCTGTAGGAAATCGTTTTGTCGTGTGTTTTCTATTCTAGTGTGTTGTAATTTCTAGAGCTCATTGAAACTCCCTGAAAATTAAAGTAGCAGCAATTAATTGAGTTTTTCTAGTAGTATTATTATGTTAAAAGTAACATGTGGGATCTTTTTACAAACAAAACAATTACATAATACATCTTTGAAATGATTCTGATGTTGTGAGCGTTTGTTTGTAAAGAAGTGA
Organism: Verasper variegatus; assembly: GCA_026259375.1. NCBI lineage: Eukaryota > Metazoa > Chordata > Actinopteri > Pleuronectiformes > Pleuronectidae > Verasper > Verasper variegatus. Next base: position 2,748,702 of record CM048051.1, read on the forward strand.
GGCGGTGTAACTGCAGTATCTCACGTTGGAAATGTTGGACCTTGTTGTTTTTGATTCTGCCACTTGGTGTCGCCAAATTCCCGAAAACCTAAATCCCACGTGCTACGTGTAACTGCTTTCATTGCAGAGACATACGTGTGTTTCTGCTTTGCCTCAGGGTGAGAAGAGCCTACAGGCCGTTCAAGGGACCAAACCAGCGATCATCACCGCCTCCAGACCCATCACCAAGATGATCGTCACCCAGCCCAAAGGCCTGAGCGCTGGATCCCAGGCCACCGCCACCAAGATCATCCCAACCAAGATCGTCTACGGCCAGCAGGGCAAGACGCAGGTGAGACGCAATCTCCACCAGCCAATCAGACGCTTCTGTTTACTGAAGCAACCAAACACGTGTTTGATCTTTTAGATCATTTTACAGTTGTAGGGGAAATTCTGTAGAAATCTGTGAAAATGAGAACAAACGACTGACGTGAGGTTTGTTCTGTGAGCTGCACGTTCAGTCACTAACCTGGTGACACCTGCACATGAGATGTTTTCCAGAGAAGTGGGAGTTTGTCATTAAATGCAATCAGTTTGACACAAAGGAGAGAAATTCCCTGTTCTTCTGGCTGAACAATGTACACAGGGCTTTAATGCTGACCTTTCCTCTTCCTCCTCTTTACTTCCCTCATTCCCTCAGGGAGAGAGACGACTCTGAGCGGAGTCTGTAGAGTGTCTGTCTCCTGCAACACGATCGTGTTTCTGACATTAAACCTGCATTCAATAGTATTTTGACTTGTTTTAGACAAAAGCAACAAGCTGTAATCACCACACTGACATGTCACCACCTTCTGGAGGGATGACGTTGGTTTGTAGTAACTGTGGTAGTTTAGATTTTCACACGTCAACTTTCAGCAAAGCGAGTGGGTCGGTTTGATTCCAGGGTTTATTTACAGGTCAGGTGTGAATGTCCTGAACAATGAAACCTGACACCACAGGCGTGTCTTCACTTCCTGGGGATTTTTGAAGAGTAAACACGGATTGAATGTTTCTGTAGAAATTCTTTTCTTTCAGACGATCAACTTATCGTCCTGCAGTGTTTCTCTCTGACTCTTTTAGGGAATCTGAATTTATCAGGATATATATTTTCAGGGAGTTAATTCCATCGTGCTACTTTCAAGGTGACATTAGATCATAGTATTTTATTACGTTCGTTAACTTCCTCTTGTCCATTCACAAACGGTGAGTCATTGTTTTCAAGTCAAAGTCATAAATCGATTGTCATATTTAGTCTGAATTCATCTTTTGTGTTCAGTCATGAAGAGGAATTAAGATCAGTGACTTGGTTCTATTGACACGGTTTACATGCACAGTTCTATATACATAAAATGTATTATTATTATTATTAATGTAAGCAGCTTTAACAAGCTGACAGCATAACAACCGCCTCCTGTCAACCTGAGTCAGCTGCAACCACAAAGGTTGTGAAGTTGGACGTTTATCACATTACAGCTGTGTCTTGTATGAAATTAATATTGTAAAAAATATAATTTCTGCTTTACAAACACGTTCTGTTATTTCTTTCCAGGTTCTCATCAAGCCCAAGCCAGTTTTCCAGACGGCGGTGGTGAGCGAGCAGACCAGGCAGCTGGTCACAGAGACGCTGCAGCAGGTGACGCGCACTGCAGAGGTGGGTCATGTTCTGGCCTCCTGCTCGGACGGGTCCACGAAGGACGAGGTCGCCAGCTTCACTGAGGCGAGCAGCTTAGCAGGCGAGGCCTCACACGGCAGCGTTCAAGGTATCCTGCTCTTCTTCTTCTCCTCCGTGGCACAGGATCAGAGATGAATTAGTTCTCGCTGCTCGACTCTTGCATGTGTTTTTTTGCCTTCATGAGATCATTGACTCTGTAAAATGTACGTTTGCTCCCATCATTCCTCAGAAATGCAGCCTGTAGTGCACGTGTTGTCCTCCAGAGAGCAGGATTGGACTGAGCAGGAAGTATCGGTGGAGTCCAGCCCCACTATCATCTATCAGGAGGTGACAAGCGGGGAATCCCAGTCAGCGACTTCGACTATCAAAGCTCTGTTGGAGCTGCAACAAATTACTGGTGAGCTTTTTATGTCGGGGAACGACTGCAGTTGTAAAACCAACCAGAGAGGAGGGCGGGGGGGGATTATCACCTGTGAGCATGACGACAGCAGCTCTGCAGAGTCGAGCAGAATATTCCTGCTGTTAACCAGCGTACAAGTCTCTGAATCTGTCAAAAATACCCAAATACATCACTTCTTGACAGTTTGCCTTCGTAACTTTAGTCCTTCAGCCTTTAGCAAAGAAGATTTATACGTTTATTGGAAACCACCTTTATAATCTTTATTTATAGAGCACTTTAACATATCAGATTACAAATAGCTTGACCAGGCAGTCATTAAATCATCAGAATGAAAAGATAATTCCAGTTTGTTTTAGATTCCAGCTAAAGAAAAGTTCTCTCCGATAGAAGTCAGCCGACCTGATCTCATCGGGCAGAGTGCTCCAGAGCCTCGAGGGGCCGGTAAACACTCCGTCCCCTTTTAGTTCACAGCTAAAACAAATCATCACCAAATATTCCTGGACTTTTTGGAGCAATGTGTTTTTCCCTTGTGACGCTCGCACTGAGCTCATTGTGTGACAAACCTGTAGAACTGGGTTTGATGAGCAGAGATAAGAGCCGCGTGGAGTATTTAAGGGTGGGAAGGGGGTTTTAGACCGATTCTGAAAGTCCCCGAAGAGATGATTGTGAGAGATCCAGTTATTTTAATGGTGGTTTTCCTCATTCGTTACCGTCAACCACCTTAAAAACATCTTGTGATCGCTCTGTGTTAACCGCTAAAATGTTTCTCAGGTAAAAAGCTTTTTATTTAGCTGAACTACAGAGAGAAGCATTCGACACAGGAGCATATCAGTGTCTATTCCGAATTTTATCATCATCTATCTTGACATTTTTCATCATATTTTGTTAGGAAGATTCACAGTTTTCCCAGATTGTTGTTCCCATTTTAATTTCCTTCCTGCACATTTACCAGTTGTCTTGACAAATTCAGGTTCTGGACATTTGTCAGTGTCACACTGTTGCCTTGAGTATTCGATTTAACAGTGATTTAGTTCTTAGTCAATAATACAATAATTCTACCTCGACATCACAGTTTTTAAGGAGTCATAAATAAATGCATCATTTCCTGCACAGATGTTTCATATCAAAAGTCTTCCAGTGACTCAGAGAGCAATGAACATTCATTTTCCTGAAGTGCAACGTGTTGGTTTTGTAAGCAAACGCATGTTGTTGGAGTGGCCGTGTTTCTCATTAGATTTCATATGACGTACCCTTTAGTGCATTTCCTTCCAATCAGATTTTTCTTTTCTATAGTTTACATCCATGTTTACTCAGCAGCTCTCTTCTTATACATCGTAGGGATCAGTGTAACTATGTGGAACCTTGGGTCGGACTGTGACCCCTCTGTTAAAAGCACTGCTCCATAGAGATACAGGGGATCAAATGCTGCAGGGTAACTTAACAGGAACAGTAAATTAGAAACTGCTGAGCTTCGTTTGTGATCATTTATGGATTCCACCTGAACTGCTTCTATGTTATTATATAACAGTGAAGGAGAAGGGCGAGGCCAAACTGCGGCAGCACACTATCGACCTGAGCCAGCTGGCCGTGCCCATCCAGCTGACCCAGGAGAAGAGGCCCAGCGCCGAGTCGCCCAGACCCTCCACCTCAGAGGCGGAGCCCAGCACCGAGTTCCTCGCGACAGGTACGACCGCTCCTACTGTCACATGACGGACTCTTCTCCACCGTGCTCTCCCTTATTTGCTTTGTATCTAACGTGAAGATCACCTGACAGCTGGACTGTGATTCCCCCCCCGCCAGGTAAAGTCAGCAGAGTTGGCGAGGATCACAACTTCAAACCAGCCGCCGTCTCGGCAGCAGCTGCAGCAGCTGCAGCTTCGCACGTCAGCCACATGGTGAGGGTCAGAGGTCATGAAGATGTAGTTCAAATTCAAAGTTAAGAAGTAAGTCAGCTGATTGAAACTCTCACTCCGAGAGCCACTTGTGCAGAAGTGAAAAAGAAACCAGGTTTATTGCACAAATTTGTCCTTTTAATCTCCACGTGAACATCACATATTTGTCCTGACACTCGTTGTGGGACTTTCCTAAGATATCTATGTTAATCAGTAATAAAATCAATTTATTCTGGAGCCTTAAATATTTGATTATGTGAACAAATAGTGTTTTATCTTGATGCCCAGAAGTTGTCATGGTGTTAGATTCCTCCCTCTGTTCTCCTCCTCTTGATGCCGTCCCTCACTCGGCGTCTTTGTGACTCTTCCAGGTGTCTGAAAGTAAAACTGTGTTGGAGGTGGGGGATCTGGAGGGCGACACCTTGGACCCTCAGACGGGCTTGTTCTACCGCTCCTCTCAACCAGCGGCAGATCCCGTGAAGCCAACTTCCAGCTCAGTAGGTGCTCAGCCGCCACCTTTGAGCCAGGCAGAGGCCGAGCAGAGCCGGCACACCTCCACCTCCGCCCAGGCACCGCTGCCGCCGCCGCCGCCACCGCCACCTCAGCTGCAGAGCAAACCTCAGATGAGCCAGCCCTCCTCTTCCTCCACTGCCTTCCCCTCCACCCCCCCTCTGACCAAGAAACTCCCCAAACTACGAGAGCAGACTCTGCCCAAACCCCAGACCCTAACCCAGAGCCCTAAGGACAGACCGCTGCCTGCACCAGCCCAGTTAGTAGCCAAGGTCGCGACCCTGAGCACGCCCACCAAGCTCCTGGTGACACCGCAGCTCCCCAAGCTCCAACAAGCGCCCACGTCCCACCACAGACCCCTGCACACGCCCATGTCCCACCCTCCTCCACTGCAGGCGCACCACCCCGTCAGCACGGAAAAGACAGTGTCCAGTCAGGTGAGCGGTCGTACCACTAAACCCTGTGGGTGCAAAGTCTGCTGTTCACACACGGCATCAAACATGTTTCATATTTACCTCGATCCAACCTCTGATGAATGTTGTTACCTCAGACTGCTGCTCTGCTCTCCTTCTCTGTGAGTTGACAAAATAACAAATTCATATTAATATCAGCAGCCGCACAAAGAACATTCATCACTGTTTAATAAACTTAACGATTAATAACAACTGACTGTTTTAATAAAACTATAAATGCAACAACTGTCTGTTGCAGAGTATTTTGCACTGAGGTCGTTCACGTCTCCGACAAGTGGATGAATTCAGTTGTTTGCTACAGCAAACATCTGCTCCATAAATCCTGTGTTCTCCTCAGAGAGAAGGAAACATATGTTCTCCGGTTATGGAGAAAACTGCTGTTGAAGGCTGCTTCTTTTCAAACTTAGAAAACATGAAACACGCTTCTTGTCCTGCATCTTATCTCCTCTCCTCTTGTAGTTAAACAGCTAATTGGCTTATTATTCGGATACCGATCAGTATTATACATCAATATATTGTGTCAGTGTATATTTTTAACAATTTCACAGTGTCGTTATCACATGGTCGCTGTGACAAAGAAGATAAATTCAATTCTTTTCTGCATCGTTAAGTCTAACATCGATCAGAAGTTGATTAACGATCTTTTGTTTATCCTCATTAAATTATCTTCACCGCAGCAGCCGATCATCACACAGAGCGCCACTGTCACCAAGATCACCTTCGGCAGTTCCCACCATTCATCGCCGGTCTTCAGCAGCGCAGAGGCCACCGCCAAACTGGTCCCCGAGTCCAGCTCCGGGCCCCCGGGAGACAAACCCTCGGTGTCCGACATCCTGAAGATCTCTATGATGGAGGCGGAGATCGACCCGAGCACGGAGCCCATGGTGGTGGATTCCTCCAGCGACTGCGGCCCTCTGGGTAAAGCCCTGGCGGTGCAGGCTGTGTCCGGCACGCTGGACTCGGGCCAGTTCATCAGCAGCTCCGGGGCCGCCATGCATCACTCCCACGCCAAGACGCAGCAGTTCAGCTGCATGCCGGGCCTCACCGCACAGAGGAGCAAGGCAGACCTGGAGGTAATCGAGGTGAGTTGTGTATCACATAAATATATATCGGCAATAAATTACAGAGCTCAGTGTCCAGAATGTGTTCACTTCTCCTACCGGCTGCTTTCAGTGAGGATCTGCTCCACGTCTCAACTTCCTCCTGTTGCACAAAAATGATACGAACGCTGCCATCTTGTGCTTTTGGCGGAGTCTGCACAGAGGTGATGGTGGAGTGGAGGTGTGGCATCGAAGTCCTGCCGATACACCTGCTCGACCAATCAGGAGTCAGTCTCAGCTGCCAATCATGTTTTTATATCATCAAATAACCAATTAAACGATGTGAGAGCTGACAAAAGTGAAGCCAAAGCTTGTCATTCGCCCCCTGGTGGCCGGCTGCAGTTTAGGTCACAAACCCGGCCTCCTCCATGTTAGCAGATGGGTCATGTACCAAACTAAAAAGTCAGATTACACATTAAATGCATTTTTCTCAAATGTGGCTCCTGTCATTTTAGGTGGTTCCTCTCACACTGATGTTTGTTCAAGTGAAAGTTTGGATTTGATTTGTTATTTGATGATAAACATCTTGATTGACAGCTGAGACTGACTCGTGATTGATGTCATCAGAGCAAGATGGCCGCGTTCTTATTCAGGATATTGTGGCTTCACTTCTGAAGGACTTGGAGACGCGTTGTCCATCTTTATTTACCATCTATAGATCTATGAATATAGAGTCCTACAGTAAATGATCAGTTCACTGACACGTCTGTGTCTGACCGAGCTGAAACGTGACTGAAAACCTTGATGTGACTAACACGTGCAGGTGATTCCTCAGTACTCCATCCTGCCGGACTCCAGCCAGTCCAACGTGGTGGTGGAGCCCAGCGGCTTCCTGGAGATCACCAACTACACCAGCCAGCAGCTGGAGGAGGACAGCCCCATGGAGCAGGAGGTGGACAGCAGCAACGACGAGGCCGCGGCCGCCAGCCCCCCCGACCAGCCGTAGTGTCTCCCCGCACGGGACGTGCTTCGACTGAGGCCTCGGACCCGGCAGACAAACACCCACTGGATGTTTTTCCTGACAACAGCGAGAATGTTATCAGTCGTGTAAAATATGAATTTGTTCATAATAAGCCTCGTATTATTTTTCTTCCTCCCCACAACTAACGGCACATGTGGTTTTTATTGGCAGCGAGATGTGCTGCTCGTAAAAACATGTGGGAGTGAGGTGAAAGGATTCCGACGGTTGGACAGATCCTCTCCGAACCGACCTGCTGGTTCCAGCGTGTTCTCTTTGTTACTTACAGGACTTTGTGAGACATTTACACGTTTATAAAATGGTTTGGTGCAGTGTCAAATCATCAAATTTCACGAACACACTTTCCACCAGCCGGAGGTCGTCCAGTGTTTCAATTCACGTTTAAAGATCATGTTACCCAGAAGAATTGTATGTATTTTTGTAGAAAGTGTCTCAGCTGTTGGATTTTCTTCTGTGGACGAATTTAAGGTTTTAATCATGAGATGAACTTTGTAACAATGGAATGAAGTTTTCTCAGAAAGAGAAGCTGCAGCAGGAGGAGCCACAGACGAGTCCCGGAGGAATCATCATCGAGTCCAACATTATGTGTTACTGCTCATTTTAAGTGTAAAAAAAAATACAATGAATTAAGAAATGTACCTTTTCTTTCTCTTGTTTGTAAGATATATTCTGGAGTTTGCTGTGAAACTTTCACCACGTATGAATTTGCATAGAGAATTTGAACTATGCATTTCTTTTATACCTTTTCGAACTAGACGACTTGAGAGGAATCATTTAATCTGCACAATAAATCGGCTCAGTAGAACCTGTCGGTTTGTTTATTGGTTTTAAAGGAAGTTATCAAATTCACCTGAAGCTTTTAAGATGATGTTCTTCTTTAATATTGCATGTTTCTGTAAAAGCTGTTCGTTTGTGGTTTCATCACATCGGACGTTTTCTGTTTTCTTGTCAGGATCAAGTTTTAGCTTCAGTTTCGGTTTTTAGACGAAACTTTCCTGACAAAACTATAAATATTCAATATGAAAAGAAACTAGACTCAATAAACCAACCTTCCTCTGTAGTTTCCATTTCAGACATATTAGCTGTTAGTTAAGGACGTTTAAAAACGTAAAACCACTTAAATCTGTATTTAAGTCCCAGATATCGAGTGTTTGAATATTGAAAGCGTAAAAGGACCTTTTCATTCGGGATCAAACTTGTAAAAATCTCTCAAACTATAACAAGGGTTTATGAAAACACATACATCAGGGTTTATAGAGTTTTATGAGCTGTTCTTTGGACGCACACTTCATGTGTTATATATCTACTTACACTTGGCCTGACATTTGCTGAGGCAGCCAAAAGAACTGTGGAATTTATGTTGGCTCCTACTGGCAGATATAAAAACATATTTATTGCATTATAAGGATCATGTGAGCCAGGTTTCACGTTTACTGGCCTCTGTGCTGTTGTAGGATTTTTCAGTTTGCCCTGCACACTTGTAAAAAACACACACACACACACACACACACTCGCTGGTAGAGTCCAGCTCCACACACTTTTCTCTCCTCGTGTTGAAAGTGATCCAGTGGGCTCCTGGGGGCCGGCGGGCTCTGATTGGCTGGAATCAACCACAGAACATGTGGCTCTGTTTAGGAGCGTGCTGACTTACCGTCCTGCCTCCCTCCACCCTGCACCCCCCGCTCAGATAATGGTGTCAGGGTCCCAGAGGGTTACACGCTTTGCCTCCGCCCGCTCCACTGACTCACCTGAGAAACAAGGGGAGAGAGGAACAGTCTGTGTCACATCAGTGTTTCAGGATCGGAGTTAAGAGTTAATCCGCATTTTCCAGGTCAAAATATGTCAAATACTACGTAATAAAATACTTAAAAGTAATGGATTTAACACAGTATGTTCTCCTGAGGATGAATTCTGATAAGATAAAGTAAAAAAGTACCTTTATTCATCTCCCTCAGGGGAAAGTCACACCAACAAGTAACCGTGCAAGCATAGAAACAGAATCCAAAATAAATTAAATAGAAATATTATGTAAAACTGTGAGAATAGTCCCTCGGGCTCATTCTGTGAATCTAGGAATGGATGTGAACCACTCAGTGAATTCATCTGTATCCACAGATCATGATGAACACATATCATGAAATCATAACTAATGTTTCAAACATCTTTGACTTCACCAAGTCTCAACAGTCCCGTTAAATTCAAATTCAAACACTTATCATCCCTAAATGTTTGTTTGTCGGCAAAAACTACTGAATGAATTTCCACGAAACTTAGAGAAAGGAACCGAGAAAGAACTTATTAAAGTTTGGTGCAGATTCATTTTTCTTTAACATTGGGGTCCATCAATTTCCCAGAGAATAACTCATGGAAAAATCTGGCATATTTTGCGAGTGTGTTTACAGTTTGGTGCAGCTTGATTGAGTTTAAGGTTTGTGCTCTTCTGAGTCCTCTCGTGTTTTCATGGGTCTGTTTGTCAGCAGGATTCCTCAAAAACTACTTTCCATGACATTTTCGGAGAGATGGGACATTATGGAGCAAATCTGGATAAACAGGCCGGTGCAGGAGTTTTATTTTTACTCTCTTTAACATTGTGAGATGGAGCATTAACCTTGAGGGAGGTACTTACTCTCTGAGGGCCCCGATGCTTCTCTATGGGTTTTTCTTTCCCAAGCAACATAAACATCAACCTCTCCCTCGTTCTGATCCCACTGGACTTCTGCATGATTGAGGTGAAAGGTCAGAACTTTACTTGAGTCTGGTTGAGCTTCAAGTTTAACTTTCTCTTCACGTTTATTTCGTGTTCCAGCAGCAACACAGAAGGGAATTGAATCCACTGGTGCAACAACCGTTTCCTGTTGCAGTCAAATTGCCAGGAGATGGAAGTTACAGATGCAGAAGTCGGAGCCGTCAGTGAGCCGTCAGTGAGCCGTCAGTGAGCCGTCACTGGGCCGTCACTGGGCCGTCACTGGGCCGTCACTGGGCTGGAAACTTTCTCAGAAACCAGACACGTCCAGCTGCTCTTCGCTCAGATTTTCACTGCCCTGCCTCTTTGCTGCGTTTCACCAGGAGACAGTTTGTGTTGTTCCTCCCGATCACTGTGTAGGAAAATGACGGGTGTAGCAGTGACTGTGTGAAGGAGTTTCCTCCGGCACATTCATCACAGGGGCCGGAGCCGCATTCCTTCGGCTTGAGTTGATTTCATTTCAGCCGTTCGTCAGAGAGCGTTCAGGATCAGGTCTTTGAATATTTCTCAGTGTTTCTCAGACACTGGCTCCTCTTGTGTGAAAAGTCTAGTCTCAACAAAACAAAGGTTTATTTCAGTCGAACCATCAGGAAGTTTCCCGCAGGTTAAACACAGAGAAGAGTCACAATGGTTCTTTAACGTGACGTATCAGTGTGTTTGAAATCTGAGGCGTCTCTGTCTGTGATCAAGCTTTAATTAGCTCCAACAAGGAGGTTGTGTTTTCACCCGTCTTCGTGTTCGAGGGGAGGTTTGAACAAAAACTACTGAACAGACTTGAATCACTTGGTGGAGGGATGAGGCTCGGACCCGAGCAGACCACATTCAAGTGGATCTGGATTAATGTGCGGCTCCAGGATTTTGTTTCGCACCGATCCAAATAGAAACGTATATCTAGCAGCTTTTAATATTCGATAGCCTGAATGATAAATCGTACAAGAAACCTGTTTAATGAAGGTGAACCCATAAAACTATTACGTTTATTCCTCTTGAGCAGATACACGTAGTTAAGGGTGAAATATATTTTACATTGTTTTCCACAGTTTAGGACTGAGTCAAATAACAAATCATTTTCAGACCACTTCCTTTATATTTGCACTATAATTGTGTGAGGACTTGTTTGAGACATTCTGGTTTCAAGTCTTGTTTTTGTTCAGTTTATTTCTCTGTTTTGGTTTCATATAACTAGTTTCTAACTTTGTTCGTCTACTTATTGATGCCGAGTCTGGAGATGTTCTAGATTTTCAGGGGTGGAACCGGAGAAATGAAAAAAGTTTGACCCGACGATGTTGGACGAACACATAAGAGATCGATAAAGTTATTTCTGGGGAACATGAGAACATGTGATGGCATCAAATAGTTGCTGAGGTATTCAGGTGTGGACCAAAAGAGAAAGAGGACCCGTGCTGTGTTCTCAGAAAATGTCTGGGAGACATTTGTGCTTGAAGAAGAACGAGAAGAAGAGTTGGAACTCTCGAATCTGAACAAATAGATCAACCCTCCCTTCTTCAGAGCAGTGGAACGTCAGGCCTCCTTCTGGGAGAGAGAGAAACCTTCACAATCCTGTTCAACTGCCAAACAAACTTACGTGATCCCGTTCTCCTTGAGCCTAATCACACGCTGACATCAATGCAGCGGATAAATAAACTCTCCAGCGTGTGTGCACAATAAAAAGGGAAATTCTGCAGATTATGAAGATTATCTCACGGCCACATGTCCCAGAGTTTGCTCATAAAACAAACAGCCCGAATCCAAAGTGACTCATCCTGTGCTCTCAGACACGAAGTTACTGGAGCGACCTCAAAGCAAGTGGAGTAAATATGTCTGTTATTTCTTTCTGGAGGAAACAGCAGATGCAGGATGTTCGATTCCATTGTCCTGAGGTGGGCTTCACGTTTCGCCCGCTGCCCTCCTGGGTTCGTCGAGCAGCTGCTGCGTGCCACAAACAACAACACCACCACCATCCACATGGAGTGAGCGGAGAATTAAACTTCATGTAACTATGGAAAACAAACTGTGCCCTCTGACCTTTCCCATGGTCCCTGGCGGTGAATGGGGCTGGTGAGCGAGCGCTTGTGTGGGAGCGCTGGGATTCACGTGGATGAGTGATGGGATGATGTCTGCTCTCTGGAGACGGTGGAGCAAGGCACAGGCGATCGCACACAAACACACACACAGACGTCTTCCATCCATCTGCACTGATAACGGCCCAGAGACGAGGCTGAATCACGATATTTATATCATCTGAGTCCCAGAAAGATGGAAGACGTCATAATCTGAAGGAAACAGAGACGTTATGTTAGTTTGCTGTTATTATATTTATCCACTGAAATGTTCAAGCACTTGTTCAACACAAAAACAACACACAACCAACAAACACGTCACTGAATTACAACAATTCCACAAAATATTAGAAAACTGAAATTACATATTCACTCCTGAGGAGCTCGTAACATATTAAGACATTTACATTTTTTCTTTACACCAGAGTTGTGTCTTATTTTAATTTATGACACATAAAACCAAAATCAGTCTTCATGGCATATTATATTATATATTTTACAGTATTTAATATTTTACTTACTTACTTTTGTGGCCCTTGATCAAGTAATTCTTCTTCTTCTTCTTCTTCTTCTTCTTCTTCTTCTTCTTCTTCTTCTTCTTCTTCTTCTTCTTCTTCCTATTATTATTATAATTATGACAGATCAATAACCTTGTTAATAAAACATTTTATATTTACACTTCTCAATGACAGTTGATTTTAGGTCGTTCTTATCCAACTGATGTTTGTTCAAGTGTTGATTCTTCTGTTTGGTTTTAATTAATAAAAACGCAGTGAAGCATTATGATTGACAGGTGAGGCTGACTCGTGATTGGTTGAGCTCCACTCAACGATGGGGTCACCTGTATCCGAGATACTTTGGCTTCATTTTCGTAGAGTGGGAACAAGCAGAGTAATACCTAATATATTTAAAGTTTTGTTGCTCAGACACCACAGGACAAACATCGTTTTCTCTTTCTTCTCCCTTTCTGTTCTCCGTGACTCAGCTTCGTCTCTACGTCCTGCAGCTATAACACATTTCTCTTTTATCTCAGCGGGACTGAAGTAGGATAAACACAGGTTAACGTTCACCGGTGACTCCGAGCCCGCTCACACAGACGAGGAAAAGTGGCCGAGGTCTGCTTCCAATTAGGGAAAACTGCAAACCCTTCACGTAGGCCTCCTCTGATTCAACCTCTGCCCATCACTCATCTCATAAACAAGGAAAAAGCACAACATGGTGGAATTTTACAACAGAGGAACAGGAAGAGAAGAGGAAATGATGCCCCTCGGCCGGGCGGTGCAGCTGCTGGTGGGAGAATGTGTTTTGTCTTTGAGGGGTTTGAAGAGTTTGGTTCATACATGTGCATTTAGAACCAGGAGAAAGCTGGTGTGTCCCTTCAGGGGCCTTTGAGGAGGAGAAGCTCCTACTACTGTGTATTTGTGTTCGTTTCCCCCGGGGACGAAGGTGCACGCTGGAAAAATAAAGTTTGAGTGTAGTCGTCTCATTTGATCTCCCTGTGGAGCACTTTCCTGGAACCACTGCAGGGATATTTGGACTGTTTCAGTAATTGAGTCATTGGTAATTTGTTGTCAATGGTCCGTTCAGACTCAATCATTGTTTCAGTGGCCGCTCATTGTAAATAAACACAGGTAAGAGGAAAATGCTACTGGCAGAACACTTTAACTTGTTGTTTTTAGGACATGAACTGCAGAAAATGTCATGAAAATTGGATCTGGGCCTTTTCTGGAGTTTGTGTTTCAAAGAAGCAGCAGGAGATGTTTTGAGGAAAATGTTCTGGTTCAGGCGAGAGGCGGCTTCTGGGTAGAACAGGAGCTCGTCAAGGTTTTTGATCGCTCGGCCGCCACCGACAGATTTCCACGAACTTTGCCAAACACGTTCACGCTCCCTGGAGGATGAACAATTTCCGTTCTCGACCCCTCGGCCTTTGTGGTTTTCATCGAGCCAAAGTTTGCACAAAGGTTTTCATAAATTTAATCGGCAGGTTGCCATGAAGTTTGCTGAGCACATTAGTGAGCTCGCACTTTACTGGAGTTCAGTGGGAAGAAACTAAATATACTTAATCAAGAGCAAATCTGTCAACGATTAAGTATATTTAGTTTTGATTTAGTTTTAAATGATATTTTTCATAACCTGAGTACATTTGTACAGGGCAGGGTTTGTACTTACGTACTTTTAGAGAATACATACTTTTATTTAAATAGAGGAACTGCAAACTTCCTGGAACACACACGGCTGAAAGAGTGAGCAGTTAAAACCGTCATTTTATTAATTTCTCTCACTAATAAACTTTAACCTCTGATGAAAAGCACGAAGCCGTCACATCCAGGTCCTCGGTTATGTAACTTGTTCTGAGCAGCAGACGAGCCGACGTGATGAACACCCACGTAAACACCGTCTAGACGTATGATTGTATTTATCCCCCTGAAGAAATCGGCTTCTCAGAGCAGATATAAAAATAAAAAAAAGGATTATTCTGGAGTTTCCTGCAAAAACAAACTCAACAGATAAAAGGTTAAATCAGCAAATTGTCACTTATAAAAACCGAAGATGTTTTTTTTAATCAAAGAAATGAGCTGGAGCCACATGGTTAATGTATTTGAATGATTTAGTCTGTTAGTGGAAAAACTTACATGGACGAAGCTATTTTTAATAAAGTCCCTTGAGTGTGTTTAAAGAGCTTGACAGTGATTCATATGCAACACAAACACACGGCGACATGTTGACGTTAGTGCCAAGCTCAAAAAGAAATAAAGAACACGAACGCAGGGCTTCGTTAAAACAAAAGTTCCCGTGAGTGAATATTCTGCCCTGAGATTCAGATTCCTGTGATAAAAGAGGCTTTTCCCGTCTGATGTGGAACAGGACGGCCCGTGGACAACTTCCTGCACCACCCTGGACGGTAAATGAGCCTGAGTGTGTGTGGGGGGGGGATCTGAGTCACAGTAAAAAGCTTTGGTTCAGACGTTAGTGAAGATAAAGCTCCTCAGGCTGAGAAGCACTTTCTCAACGTTAAGGATTTAATCCAAACGTAAACACGGGAGGAGAAGCAGCCGAGGCCGGAGGCCGCAGAGACGTCAGAGTCTGAATCTAAAGGTTCAGCTCAAACTTCTACAAGTCTGATATCTGTATATTCTAGTGTCCTGTAGTGGAATCTATGAATTCAAACTGTCGGCCTCGATGCTGCAGCTCTGGGTCGGTCGCTGTCGTCACATGAAAACAGAAGATTATCACGAGGCAGCAGATTTTTCTTTGTCATAGGATTATATCCTGTACCTGTTGTATAAATACAGAGCTGCTCTAAAGGTTAAACAACAGAAGTCATGTGTTAACTTTGTATATGAGCAGCTCTGTTAATGACATATTTACACACTGTGAGAAATTAGGGGAAGTTGCACAGGTTTATTTTTTCATTAACCTGGAAGACTTTTTATTTAACAAGTGGTAAAAGTGAAAGTTAACAGTGGTAAGTTCAGAAATTTCCCACTTTACAGGCTCCACTCAAACGCACCGATATAAAGTCTCTGTGCAGCTAATGAGCTTAAAGAATAATAGAGTCACTAACTGTGATGAAATATCATATTCAGTGCGTATTTCTTTGTAAAAATGTAAAAAGTTCAGGCGACTTATCTTTCAATCTTTCTTAAATAAAAGTTAATCAAACTTCCAAACTCAATATTCTGTTGATCAACAAACTAACTTAGTCTTTTCTTTCTATCTTCTGTCAATGAGCGAGTACGTCCGGTTGCTTCATCAACGTCCGGTTGCTTCATCGTCCGGTTGCTTCATCACAAAGTGGAAGAGAATACAGATCAAATAATGTCAACAATCAAGAGGCAATTAGAAAAGTACATTCAGTTTAATATCATTTCATTGAATTCTTTCCTCACAATCCTCCGTTAAACATTTCCATCATCGACCTAATGTGTTAATTAGTGAGTTTGATGAGGATTTTGTTTCCTTCGGACGGAGCGAGTGTTTGTGGCGTCGCTACAGATTCATCACACAGACACGAAGCTGGTTTCACTCAAACTATTGTCAAGAAAGTACAATATCACAATAATGAATATCTATCGAAAGGGAACCAGGCAACTCACAGACTGGAGTCAATACTTTGTCCAAATACTTTCTCACACAATGTTGAAATGTAGAAAATGTCTTTACCACAGTAACAGTGATATTAATAATTCAAGGCTTTGGATAAAGCACATTTGAAACTGTGGATCCCAGTGTGACTGTTTATATTCATGACAGTATAATATTGTACTTCTGTATCACAGTTTCTTTGATATTTCAGTGTTTGTGGCAGCTTTTAACCTGTAGTTAACATTTAAATGTCAAAAGAATCATTGAGGAGCATCACAGACCTGGGATCAGTTCAGAAAGCTTAAAAAAAATAAATTATTTCAACATATGCTCCGCTTGGACTTCTAGTCATATTCATTTCTTAGTGTCGTCTGTAACAAAACAAGATACACGTCACACAAATAAAAAAAAAATATATAAAGTGCAAACTACATAAAAAGATAAAGGACGGCTTGAACTGGTTTGAAAATAAAAAATAAAACTTCTTCATCTACATCATCCAACAATAAAGAGGATTGTGGTTCATAGTGTTTACTTTAGTTTTAGCTCAAAGCTAATTATCATCATTCAGTACAGTAGCAATACAGACTGGAAACAGGGGAACAGTCGGTTTAGCTGGTTTGGTTCAAAGTCCTCGTAGTTTACTCGACTTTTAAAGCTCATTAATTAAAACGTCTTTTTCTAAAAACGTCCAAAATATTTTCCGGACGAGCCTCAGATAGTTTTCAAGAGAACTCCTGTAAAACCAGAGCTTGGCGTTGTATTTAAAAATGGACGTCATGTGTTTGAGGTGCTGTGGAAGTTATTTTCTTATCTTTGGACGGAGCCAGGTTAACTGCATCCCCGTTACTAATCTCATATGCTAAGCTAAGCTAACTTGCAGCTGGTTGTAGCATCACATTTACAACAAAGACGTGGTTCTTAGAAACTCTGACATTTAGAAGTTCATCCAAAAAGTCCAAACTTCTCTTCAGGAAGTCAAAGTGAACATATTTTCCACAAGAAGTTCTGGTTTCAATAGTTTGTACATTTTGCTGTTTTCTCAGGATATGAAGGCACAAGGTGTTTCAGCCAATCAGCAAATGATTGTGGTTTTTACCCGATTCACCTTTTTCAACGTTGCCCAAATCCTGAAATGGTTAAACCCATGACAATCCTTCAACTTGTCCATCGGGAGACGCCACAGAAAACAACGTCCATGTGTCCAACTTGTATCTGGATAAAACCTCCGTCCTTCCAATAAACAGAAGTCGGCAGAAATCTTTCTTCTAGGTCCCGTTTTGTTCCTTCATGTTTTACGCTCTGAATCTTCTGATGCGCTTTCTTTTCCTTGAGCGGCTCCGTTGAACGAGAAGTGCCACCGCGATCGCCACGACTAACAACGCCAGCACACCGACAACGATGTACGTCGTTTTGCCCGATGCCTGGCACATCCCCTCGGTCAACTTCTCGATGTTAACCGGCTCTGAAAAGTCCTCGTGGACACAGGTCACGGTCTCGATGTCGGGGACGACCACGGCCGAGCGCTGGACCATGTTGAGGAAGCCGAGGTTGCTGCAGCAGTTCAGGGGGTTGGAGCCCATGTAGAGGATTTTTAGCGAGTGCTCCAGCGCGACCATCGTGCTGCTCTCCAGCGTGACCAGGTTGTTGTTCTGCAGGTTTAAGGACTCGATGGAGGACTCTTTGTTCCACACAGGCAGGGAGGTCAACTGGTTGGTGGACAAGTCTACGTGTTTGAGACTCTGCAGCAAGGACAGATCAGTGTGGAGACTGGAAATGTTGTTTTCCCTCAGGAGGAGGTGAACCAGCGAGTGCTCCAGGCCACAGAGGGAGTCTTTGTCCATGTTCAGGCCCGGGTTCAGGGACAAGTCCAGCAACTTCAGAGGGGTGTTGGCAAATGCGTTTGCAGGCAGATACTGCAAATTGTTTTCCGAGAGGTACAGGAAGTGCAAGCTGCGAACAGAGGACAAGGACACACAGTCGGGATCCACCTGGTTTCGGTCCGTCAGCTCTGGTTCGTACGGATTTGGCTCCGAGTCACAGATTTTCAGATTGTTCTGTTGGAGCTGCAGGTATTTGATACTTGGAAGTTTTTGGAATATGTGATGGTTCAGGGTGGTGATGTCATTCCCTTGTAGGAAAAGTGTTTCCAGCGATTGCAGAGTGTTTTCCCCGAATGTCAGACTCTGCAGGGAATTAAAGCTGAGATTGATAATCTTCACTGCCGGTAGAAGACCTTCGACAGTCATAGAAAACGAGCCGATGCAGTTATTGCTCATATTCAGGACCTCGAGTGATCTCATAAAGCAGAAAAATGACTCCGGTATGGATTTGAGTCGGTTGTAACTCATGTCCAGGTATTGAAGTTGCGTTAAAAAGACATTTGCCCCTTTCTCAGGATTTCCTGAGACGTTGACACTCTGGATGTGGTTGCGCGAAATGTCGAGATACTGAAGCACGTTGGTTCTGGGGAGAAATGGAAAGTAAAGCATTTTGTTTTCACTCAGGTCGAGATTTAAAAGGTTGTACAGATGATTGGAGCTCGCGCTGTGGAAAAGCTCCATGCTGTTCTTGCTGAGATTGAGTGCTTTTAAATTGTAGAGATTAAAGTCTGTGATGCACGTGATGGAATTCTTGGACAAATCGAGTTCGGTCAGATGATGCAACGAGTCAAACGCTCCGTCCTCGATCTCCAAGATCACGTTATTGTGGAGGCTGATTTTCTCCAAGGACAACGATCCACTGAAGGTATTATGTGCAATTTTCGTGATGCTGTTGCTGTTCAGAGAAAGGTTCGCCAGGGACGGAGAATCGTCCAGGAAGTAGTCGGACATGCCCGTGTACAGCCCGTTGCCTGAAAGATCCAGCGACTCCACAGCAGTAAGAGGCCCGATGCTGGTTTTGGAAAGAGCGAAGACATTCAGATGATTCTTGGACAGATCCAGAACCTTCAGCTCCGTCATGTCCTTGAAGAGGCCCGGCTGGATGAAGTGGATCCTGTTGGCGTGAAGGTTCAGATGATAGAAGCCTGTGTGGTACGCTAGAGTTTCCCGGGTGAGGTTCTGCACCTGGTTACGGGAAAGGTCCAGCAGTTGGACGCCGTGAGGAAGGTCGACCGGTGCACTTCTGAGGCTCCGATCGCTGCATAGCACGTCCATCTGGACCTGGGAACAAAGAGAAACAGGCTGATTATGTCGGCGTCCTGCCAGGATGGTTTAACCATGACACAACCCAGACCGAATGTTTAAATTAGGGTCGATTTATGAGTCAGTGCGTCCTCGGCATGTTCTTGGCAGCGCTACAGTCCTCCGAGGTTCATCATGGTTAGTTGTTCTAATAACAAAAACCCTTTACAATGTTGTCTCCATTCGAAATTAATCCAAAGAGTGAACTGCCATGAATGACTGACGGCATCGCTCCTAATCCCCTGAGGTTCTCCAACCCAGATAAAACTTTTATTACAAAGATTGTTTTAAGAAAATCCACAAACCCCACATCCTTTCGTCATCTTCTGCCCATTTTCCCTGAATGGATTCAACTATTTAACTTATTAAATGTAGATTAAGATTGAAACCACATGGCCACGAGACCTCCCTGCGCAAAACAGCTCATAAAACTGTCTCTGCTCTCGCTCCCAGGCCCGAGCACATTGCTCCGCATGTCTGCGGTATCCTGGAGATGGTTGTTTACAAGCCGGCCAGAAAACGAACACATTCATTTATTCAAGAACTGCTGCAGGGGATAAATATCTTCAGTGTGTGATCAGGTATGTTGCTAAGAATCGAACCGTCTTTCCTCTGTGACTCATGTGAGAAACCGAACATCTTCACGGCAGCTGTCGACAGAAACTACATTCCTGAAAACTCTGGAAATCTGAACTTTGTGTGTCCAGCGTGTGATTAATGTGTGAAGTGGGTCAGGACACACACTGTGAGTTGTAGTGTAAGAAATGTCCCGTAGAGGAGGAAACAAGCAAGAAACAAAAAGGAAAACACTCATTTTTCAAAGATTTTAAACATGTATGATTAAAGAGTTCGTCACGACCACCTGAACCCAAGAGCCGGGGGGGGGGGGGGGGGGCCTCGACTGTTGTTACATGTCAGAAACCACCTCTGTCCCCTCGCTTCCTGTCATCTCCTATTACTTTGCTTAGTTTGAACAACTCCTTGTCTGCGAAAACCCAGTTTCAGGATAAGTGAATCACGTCATGATCACAGCGAACCACACGGATCCAGTTTGAGAAGAAAACACGGAGGAGCTTTACAAACTGAAACCATTCACAGGTATCTGGATATTTATAGAAGCAGGTAACAAACGCCACATCAAAGAAAAGGGAGCTATTTTTAGAAACGATGAAAGGAAGCGAGATCCTGTTTCATATCGTGGATCCTCCACGTGTCATGTTGGATTTCAGTTCATCTCTGGGAAACTACGGAAACTTTTAGCAAAATCTTATGTCACTTTTGTTTATTTATTTGTTTAAAGGGGACGACGCATAAAAATGTGTAAATGAGACAGATTCAATCAAACAGGCTACTTTCCATCTGCAGTGTTTCTTATACAAATCACAAAAAGACGTGTGTATAAAAACACAGTACAAGTACACGCACGGACACAAACAAAGGCACAACAACACAACTGACCCATAGAAACAATTTACATACACAACATTGAGATTGGACAAATGACGACATGTTTGAGTGTTTTATAGAATTAGATTAAAGTTAAAGGTACTTTTTCAATGTGGTATTTCACCGTCCCCTCCGACAGTAGATCTGGTAAATGATGGTTTAATATATTCAGCGAGTGGAGGGGCAAGATTTTATAAATGAGTAAAATACCTGCAAGTTTGATCACGTTAAAAACCTGTATCCATTTAAAATGTCACAGTCATGACAAGCATTTGAATTATGATCCAATCTTTTCAGAGCCTGCTCATTGAGTCTTTGGTGGTTTTCAAGTCACCAACTTCTACAAACCTGTGATTTAACCTTTGGCCACTTCATGAAAACTCTTCGTTGGAAGAGTAAGAACCTCCTACGCACACATGAATCCACACGTGTCACATTTCCAGTTTATAATTACAACAAGCAGCCGGTTTGCATTGAACTGGAAGTTGGAAAAGATGTCTCTCTCACTCACACACACACACACACACACACTGTAATATCATATCATAATATCATATGTGTCAGGGCTCAAAGAATTAAAGCTCTGAGTTTTTTTTCCGGCTGCAAAGTCCAACGACTAAAACTAATAAACCAGATCTGCACACGTCAAATAAACTATTTGTTTATCTGAAAAAGCCTCGAGCACCTGATGGATGAGGGGCCTCGCGTCGGTTGCCATCGGCAACGCATACAAATAAACTGACCTGAGATGAGAGGAAACGCCACGTGTGTGTGTTCAGCAGATATTTAACTGGAGATATGAGGAATGTAAGAAGATAAAGATACAAAGATAAAAATATAAAGATATAGAGCAAAAAGCTGAATTCAAGCCCCAGATCCTGTGTGTGGCCGTGGAACCACCACTTCGTGTGCAGTTGTTTACTTACAACTTGGCAGGGAGGGAGGTGTCGGGGAGGACTTGCGGACGCCACCACGCAGCTGACCAACAGCGGAACGAGCAGCTGGAGGATGACCATGGTGCTGCGGCACAGGGAGAGTTAGACACACATGAGGGCAGGAAGCAGGCGGAGAGGTGATGTGACAGGGACGGAAGGGGGAAGTAGCCCGACCTATGACAGAAGCTATTTCTGCTCCGAGATGCCGCACACAAGGGGCTTTTTGTCACTGAACGCAGTGTAAAGACCTGCGGAACTGGTACGACTCAGAAAAAAGATGAGGAGGCAAATGAATGTGATGATTTCAGTATGACAGGTTTATTTTTTTGTCTTGAGACAAATTTTTGACAACGTGGGAGTGATGTCACAGTGATGGTAAGTACCCATGTGGTACTGTACACCAACGATTAACAGGTAGTGAAATGGAAAATTAAAAATCCCAGATACAGGTTTTTAAACTAGAAACTCTACAAAAGTCACAAGCTGTTTATTTCGGGGTTGGAAATAAAAAAAAAGTTTTCACGTGTGATGTTTATCAGCATCGAGAGTCACATGTTAGAGCAGCTTTTACATTTTACATCAATCACACTGAGCTCATGTGATGTTTGTGGGTAAATTCCAACATCAGATATTTACTGTGGCCGAGAAGCATCTGGATTTAACAGCAATTAACAAATAAATATAAAAGAAGTTGAAAACAAACGTTTGTTTAACAAGCACTTTGACAATTGGCCACTTTACTTGTTATTACTCTGCTGTCAGAACCAAATCAGGATAATACATCGATTCTACTTGGTTTTTTACACAAAGCTCATCACATACGTTACTTTAGAACTTTTACAAAATGATAAAACGTTGTTGTTCAGCAGTAAAATGAAAGAAAAGGAGAATATTGTTCTTTTGAAGGTTTGGTGCAGATTAAGAGTTTACGTTTAAAACTTTTAAAAACAAATACAAAGTGACGTTTCTTCTCTCCTCTCAGTTTGATGAGAACCAAAAGATTTGATTTCAGTGAGGGACGACGCTTCCCTACAGAATTTGTACTTTACTTTCATTACTTTAAGTACATTTTGCGAGTAACTAAACACCAGAAACCCTTTTTCATTCAAGTATTTAGATGCTTTACTTTCATAAAAGAAGCAATGACAGAATGTAAACGTGCAGAGATAAGAACGGAAATCTGTTCGTACATCACGTGTTTCATGTTTAAATGTTAAATCTTCTGTACTTCTAGAGAAGCTGGAGTTTGAATGCAGGACTTTTACTTCAAATATAGAAACTCAGTACTTTGTCCACCACTGCACTTTGTGAGCATGTGTACGACAACGACAACAACACATGTTGAGACTCATTATAAAGCTGAACGTTTACCTCACTCTCAGCTGATGACAACCTCTGCACAACCTCCTGAGCATCCTGATTATCACATCCTCACACACACACACACACACTCAGAGATCGATAGCAACCAGCAGGAGAAGCTCAGTCCAGCAGCTCCCCTCAGCTGACTCTTCACTCCTCATCGCTCTGTCCAGCCATCACATCCTGTGAGAATATCCTGCATCGCTCGGCCTCCTCCCCACTCCCACTGCTCTCTGGGAAATGCCTTATAAGGGGATTGGGAAGTCCAGTCCCCCAACCCCCCCCCCCCCCCATATCCTCCCCTCTTCCATTCTCCCCATATCCCACTGTACAAATTCACAATATCCCTTTTCTAATCCCGAAAACCTCTTCAGAAATACTTTGGATGCTCTCACACGCACGTCTCCGTCAGGAATTCAGGGTATTTTAATGCATTTGACCTCAAAACTCAAAGTTCAAACTTGCTCCATGTTTTTTTTTATGCATGTGAATCTGATTTCTTTTTTTTAATGAGCCTTTTATGGGTGTATTGGTTGAAATACAGATTTGGTTTTGATGCTGATCATCTCCACCCAGGGAGAGCAGTGCGTCAGCAGCACTAACTGATGGATGTGGAGAGAAGATGTGGGCGTGTTGTAAAATCATACATCCTCCTGTGGCTTTGCTCTGGTTCACCAGACTTCAAACAAACATGTTATTATAATGAGTAACACCCGTTAACATGTACAGACAATTAGTTTTGAAATGACTGCAACTGTCTGAGTGACTGGATGAGAACGAGCAATGTCACAAGTGCTCTTGAGCAAGGAAACTGAACCTGTGACGGATTCAGGCCAGAAATAACGATTTCAAGCAAAGAAAATCACCTTTGATTTTAGTAGCATCACGATCTACAGACTTCAGCGTTTTTTTAAGATTTTATTTACAAGAAAGTCCTGTTAACAAGTCGTATTTCAATAATATAAATTCTTACTTTCTTGCGTCTTCACTGCTGATTTTATTAGATTTTCAATGTATTTTCAAGAAGCTTCACAATAATAAAGAAATGTGTTTGCAACCAGTGGTGGTGAGTAAAATGTAAAAATGATCGTTGCACAGCATGATCGTTGAATTAATCCATAAATTAAATCATATATAGTAACCTTTTAATAATTATATTTATTATCATTATTAATGTATAAGCAGCATTTTACTGTTGTACCAAGTTATTTCCTCTACATCCCAGTGAAGAAAACACGTTTGAAATGGATCCATGGCTGAAAACTTTGACTGTTCCTAAAAGACAAAAGAGTAAAACGTCTGTGGATGCAAATCTGATCCATCTCCATGACAACAGGGAAGATTTCATCCAGTGATGAAGACGGTGGGAACTTGTTGAAATCTCAGGAAGAGAAATCTAGTGGGTGGTCTGAGCCGACGAGTACAGGAGGAGGCACATGTACCTAAAATTGTACTTGAGTACAGTACTCGAATAAATGTACGTAGTTACTTTCCACCGAGTACTGACGATATTAAATGTTGTAAATGATAAAATAAGTGAAGAAGAATCAGTCTCACCTGTTGTCCGTCTGCAGCGTCTGGTTCTTCAGCAGGTTTGGTTTCACATTCACCATCATTTCATGTTATTATGATTATGATCAGTGGTGTCATCCCCCCCCCCCCCACACACACACACACACAATGTGTCTTTCCTGAGGGATTGTCAGTGTTTGTTGTTTATCTTTCACCGGGAATTCCAGACCGTTAGTTTCAGTTTCACTGCAGCTCTGCCTCGTCACTGAGGGTTTGTGTTGACTCATGGGTTTATTTTTGTCATATTTCCATTTCCTGAAGGGAAACAGATCAGTGGATTAATTAGAAATTCTACAGAAATTCACTGAGGTCATTACATGACTAATGTCCACAGATCAACTCTGCCTCCTGCTGGTCACAAACAAACAGTACAGCAGACAATTCACAATCATCAGAGCTACAACAATTAATAGAAAAGTACAAAATATATAATGGCTCCAGCTTCTTAACATTATTTTATCAATTTGAAGTTATTCTTAATGATGTAAATCTCAAATATTTCTTCTTGAACCACTGACGAATCATTAAAGTAAATATATCAAAACCCTTTAAGTGACCGCTCACAAAAACAGAAATGTGTAGTTTGGGCCCCGTGTCATGTTTGTCATGAGTTCCTCATTTTACAGTTTCATTTCAATAACTGTGGGGTCAAATCTTAAAGGTCAAAACATTTACTTTAATCCTTGTTATTGGAGACGATTTGTGAATTTCATGTTCTCTGGATAAAAAAAGATTATATGACTGAGAAAATGTTAACTTCTTTCCTCCTCTAAGTGATAATAACTAGCAAAGGAAACAAATCACAGCTGAAATAAAGTTTTTTATCACGGTGAGAATAATAAAAATCAGCACAAACACAGAGATAATTGGCCAGGAATAGGTTTTATATAAAATTTGAACAGTGGATACAGAGGCGATATGTGTATAAAAAAATACATACAATAAAAGTAAAATAAATGAATCTTATCTTTTCTATTTTGAGCAGATGTTCAAGTTAGCTGATGAAATGTAAAAGGCACTAAATGTACAACATTCCAGTTTTAAGGACGTTAAACAGAGGCCAAGGTCACTCGGAGATGAACGAAAAACGAAAACAAAAATCACAGGGCATTTGTTGTCTTTGATACGCAAGACATAGTGCAGGTTTTACAACAAAACATACCAAACAACTCTCAAATAACACACAACTATTTACCATCGAAAGACACTAAGTACGCACTTTAAGATTCGTCGGGAGCGGAGTGAACGTGGCAGCGTGTATTCACTCGAAATCCCCCGAAATGTTGCGTGAGCTCGGTCATATTGGAAATTGTTCATAATTTATAGTTTACATCACAATTTCTAACGACAGCACTAGAACACGGCAACAAGTCACGAAACAGGAGCAAAGTGACCAGCAGTAAAGGTTCGTCGGTATCATACAGGTTTGATTTCTGTCTCGTTTTTTTGGTGAATACGTTGAAATACATGCTAGCTAATAAAGTAACAAACAGAAACTAACACGAGACGTTAGAGAAGGGACACGTCTGGAAGGCGACACAGCGCCTGCAGCGCCGAGCGGCAGAGAACCAGCAAAACAAAATGAATCGAGATTTTCTTCAGTCAGAAAGTTTACGTATGGAAATATGGAGTGTTTAAAATATGGAGTGTTTAACAGTGATGCAGAGAACTTAGTGAACAGAAATAACTAACATTTTAAGACACGAGTGTAAAAATGGAAAATGGAAAATATTTATTTACAAAAAAAACATTTTCCACATTTGAAAAGCACATTGTCGATGTTTGGTCCTAACATTCATGTTCGTACGCATCATTCGTACGACTTAGTAACTGTGAGCAAATATTAAGGCATCTGAAGTGTTTACAAACCCTTTGATACACAACGTGGGACAAAAGTGACCCGACTCACTTTTTATTTCCCATTTCTTTGCAGTAAATTAATTATTTTATAGAATATTATTTTCAGGTATTACTTACTACTTGTTTTTGATCATCACAAACCATTATTTTTCCTTTCTTACTTTATGAACAAACATCCACTCAGCTATGCATGAAATAACGTTTCTCACCCGTGTTGTGCGTTAGGAGTTTGCACAGCTTGTGTATCAAAGGGTTAATTTGCAGTATGTGTCCGAAATTATAACTTAGCAACATATTTAGGCATATTTTACATGATTCTATTAATAAACATGATTAATTCATTTATTTAAGGTTTATCAATGATAAATAGGGGGACATAGCATGCCCCCCCCGTCAGTCTCAACTATTATTGCTAACGTATCATGCTAAATGCTAGCATGATACGTAAAGAAACTAAATTTTACAACTGATGCGAGTTATAGAGAATCTCTGCGGCAGCCGCAAAATCCTGATTTCGCAAACCTCCGAACTTGTCTCCCTGCTGCGTACTTCAGGGTGGGGCCAGTACACCGTGACATCACTAGTGGGTGTGGTTTTCAAGATATAAAGTTAGGCGATATTCCTGCTTGTGATCACGGTTTTAAATGATGCGACTTAAACGTGGCATCAACGCTAGCATGTTAGCATCATCGCTGAAGAATATTAGGCCCGTTATTGCAGCACGATAGCGTTAGCACATATTGAAAAAAGAAATCTACAAAATGTAAAGTTTCTCTCTTCCTTTTTATCGACATATCAACCCAATATCTTATTATTTGTGCAGTAAATTGTTGTTTTTTTGCATTGTGTTTATTGATTTTTATTGATGGTGGACAGATAAAGACATTTGTGTCACTGCTGGAAGAGAATAAAGCTCCGTTCTATCCACTGATTGTGTTTGAGCTTCACAGCAAACATGGCTACAGTCTGAGGTCACTCTGCCACGATAGATCTGTCCTATCATGCATCTTCTTTTATTATTCAAGCAATGGCTCTTTTGGATTCAATGCGACACCTTAGTTTGGTGTTTTTCTCTACAAACAGTCGACTGAAGAAATTTTGACTCAAGTCATTTTGAGCCGACAGGTTCAACGCTCCCTGCAGACACTGTATACGTATGGAGGAGCGTCCGCTGACACATAATTCAGACTTAGAAGAAAAAAGGGAAAATACATCAAGCATGCCACCAACTCTCTAGACCTCTACAGCAAACAACTTTCCTTCCCTGGAAAGACATCCACAGCCATACCACACTGGAATGAGTTACAGTAAACGGCACTATATCTTACACGAGCAGGAAATATATACAAGTACTGGTCAGCGAGGACGCGTTACTGCATTCGGGAAATCACAAGCTGAAGCTGAAGGCCTTTGGACTGGTCGCGACACAAAAACATCTTTTTCATGTGCAACCGAAACCGTCAAAACGAAAAGAGAAGTAACAACATGGAAAATTTGGCTTTTAAACGCGTCAAGACAAAAAAAAGAAAACCTAATTTGGAATGCATTTTAAAAAAAAGCATCTCAGGAGAAGTTACCTAATATAACTGTCAGATATTTGGCCCATTAGGTTAAAATAAAAATAAAAAAAGAGCTTAACATGACATGTAGATGAGGAAAGAAATACGCATATTCCCATAATAATGACTGTTCTGTTAGTAAGCTACATGCAAACAGTCTATTTAGCATTTATTTTGTCCAACAAATAAGACGTTTCACCTCAGTTGAACATTTCTTTTTAACGTGCATCTTTTTGGAAATCGCTCAAGATTAAAAGATAATCCGCCACAAGCAGCAATTATCTTTCATTCAAAAAAAATAATAAATCACACCTATAACCATGCAGATAATTCATGTTTTTTTTTCAAATTAAGACAAACAGAAAGTCGTTTAGAGCAGAAACGTGTTCAACTGAAGTGAAAATCAAAAAGAAGGTAGTGTTTTTTGTTTAATTAAAAAAAAGGTACCTTAACAACATGCCGAGAGTATACAGGAGAACCGAAGCATTCACAGCAACACGACGTCGGGCGGCTTCTGCTTCACAACTACACTTGACGAGTACCAAACTTAGCTGGTAGATGTTATTAGAGCTGCATGCAAGGTTACTGAAGGGCAATGGAAATCGAACTTTGCCCCGACAAAACAAACTCACTATGGAACTGTGGAGATGAAGTGAGCTGCGGTTTCAGTTCACTGTTGCACCAGCTTGAAGACGAGACGTTTTGTTTCTCACTAATGTGACTGAAGAGGTTGTTTCATATGATGTGTTTTACATGTTCGGCTGATTCAAATAACTTAATGAGTCTTTCAAAAGACATTTGCTGATATGAAAAGGTTCTTATCTTACAGAATAAACATAATCGTTGCCAGTATTCACGTTTTTATATCAAAAATGTTTTTACTTACTAATTTACAAAATCTATATCGGCCTGGCTCTAAGTAAAACTGAATTTAGTCCCAAACAGCCTTTTTGTTTAAAATGAAAATGGACTATATTCCTCAATAGATTTGTTTTCTCACATCAAATGAGATCCGTCTTTACTGTTAATGATGTGTTTGCAGTTTATGACCACAGCCGCTTGTGGTACAGGCCTCAGCCAACTGGTGAATGATGAAGTGGTGTTGGTCAGATGAGCGCTGCGCCCTGAAGCTACTTCACGTGACAGGATTCATTGTTTGTTGTGGTTTTCGCTCCCATTTCATTTAAATGCAGCCCTGAAATAAAATGTCAGTTTCTGCCACAATAATTTAACAACCGTTGATTTAGTCAAGACTTAAATTTGACAAAGCAAACACTTGATCCTCTTTGGAACTGTGATATCCCCCGAAAAAACAACATTGGTCTTAAACTTGAACAATGTCAGAGTCAAAGGAAGGTTTTGGGCCGGAGACAATGAACTGAAACGTCCTGCAGCTGAAGGCGTTTTGCATGGAAGTAAAAATCCAGCAGCCCAGAGTGTGACTGATGGACAGTTACGCAAAAACACCTACAAGAAGTTATTTCTGTAAAACAGGCCGTGTGAGCTTCTGAAGCTGAGGGGGGAGTTTTCCATCGGTTGATATTCTAGTTCAATAAATGATACGTTATAAAAAAGGATAAATTATGCACAAATATATATTTTTTAAAAACGTTGATATTCTCTTTTTGGATGTACTTGTTCGGTCACGTGACTGTAGCTGTGTCACTTAGAGGCTCAGACTCGTGTTCGGCTGGTGCAACAGTTTGCAGAACCATGTGACTTTAACAACATATCTCGACACGTGTGGAATGATATTTAGCTTTTCACTTCGACCCCTGTGGTTGGAGAGCAACCTCCAGGCTGATGTGATGGAGTGATGTTGTGGTGTCCACGAGGACACTTCTTTGCTGTTCATGTCTTTACGATAAAGCACATGGAGACATTATGCTATCAGGTAACAGCGTCATGCTTTCTGAGGATGAGAGATAGAAATAAAAGAAACTGCACCGGTTATGTCCCTGTTGAAATAGTCCCACCCTTCCCAAGAGCAGCTGATACGAGAGGTCTGATACTTTACTGTGATTTTCATCTGTTTTTTTCATTTTTTTTCATATTTTGGACCCCTGTTCCTCTTCAGTTTTTACGAATGTCAGCATAGACGACCGGCTCCATCTTATGGAACGAGTTTTTGCTGTTCGAGTGATCCAGCTGGGCGTATATCACCGGGCCCTGGAACACAGCGAGAGCAGAGAGGAGGAGAAAGAAAGTCAGCGACAGTCACAAGTAAATGTAGATGAATCAGAACGAGACGCAGCAGACTGAAGAACCTTTAAACTGCATATGAAAAAGACATTTAGCTTTTACTCTGGTAAATTATATATATCTGAAGTCCATAATTAAGAATGTAGTCATTAATGCAGCAGAACTTTTATTTTATGACAGTTTGACTCTAAAATGCAGCAACAAAAACCCTTCTCATGTTCACAGGTGATTGTTTGAAGTGAAGTTAAACCGTACCTTACGTTTGTCAATTGATTCGTTGATCTTCAGAACATTAATACGTCACTATTTTGATGATTGGTCGTACCTCTTCTTTGTAAAGCTGCTATTACTCCACATGTACATATTTTTCAGATGTGTGTGTGTGTGTGTGTGTGTGTGATGTCCTGATCTCAGCATCACAAAGTCAGTCTGGGATGAGGTGGACGACACTTAGATAAACTGAATCCAGAGAAGAAGAAGAATATTTAATTTAAATGGTTTGTTTTCTGTTTTGTTTCCCTCCTGTTCCTCTTCCTGGTAGTTTTATATAATTTTCCTGTTTTTGTCTCATTTTGTTTTCACCATTTCATGCAGCTTCTTCTGTTCCGATGAAGCACCTTGTAAAACTTCTTTAGAAATGTGCAATATATAAACTTAATGACATAATTAAAGGTTTTTATGATTTATCTAAACCAAATACTGTCCTCGTATCAGTGGATATCATAGAAGGAGTAAGTTCCAGGTGTGTTTGGATCAACATCAGAGCTTCATAACTATAACAGATCCCCAGTAAGAAGGAGGCAGTCGTGGGTTTCTCGGTCCCCTGCTCCTACCTGTAGTGGACCCAGGGGAATGGTGCTCTTGGAGCCCTCCAGGCCCGACTCCACCTTCTTTCGTGGCTGCGGAGCCTGAGAGCTCATGCTTTCCAAGGACGTACATCTAGTTTAGGTTTACGATTTGCCGTCATTGGTGCACAGTCAACACGAGTAATGGGACACAAGACAGAAATTCAAAACAAAAGTGAAAAACAATGAGAGATGAGCACACGAGACACAGGATGCAAACAGAGAGTGCATGGCAGCTCCCAGGACTTTGACAGAGATAATGAAAGCAGTGACAGACTCTAGAGGAGCACAGATGAGTTCAGGTGACTGATGCTGATGCACATCTCAAATTATAAAATGTAGCTCGGGTAAATTCTCAAATGGAGGCAAAGGGAAGCAGGTTTAGATCTGCAGGTGGAAGTGAGCAAACTCTTTGGATTTGTCTGTATTTATGTATTTATATTTAATTAAAAATATGAGGAAACCCAAAAGTGATGTCAAAGACTTTAGACATTCATTAATCCACAGTTGTAACAGTATTAAGAAAAGTGCCTGACAAATAAAGCTTATTAAGTCATGATGTGAGAGCGGCGCTACGGTTCATGCATCAGACCGTCCACTCAAATGATCCAGCCCACGAATGTATCAGATGTATTAGAACCAGCTCATCAGTGCACCTCCAGCAAAGACACATTACAATTCTATGTACAGCAGCAGAAAGGGTCCAACACAACCTCAGCTACATGAGCCCAAAAAGGACCTGAGGCAATTTGCATTCTGTCATTTTCAAGGTCGAGTGAAAACTTCTCGACACGTTTCTGTTGAGAAAACCGGTTTCAATCCAGACAAAGAAAAACACCAGTGAGGTTTAGTTTGACACAGACAATTAGATTTGTTAGAGGTGAAAGATGGTGAGCGGTGATTAGATGACATGCTGGTGAGACAGGTTAGTTGAGTTAACACACTGCAAAGTGACTGGCACCAGAGCAAACAGCGACCCCTAGTGGCGGCTGCGTCTTCAGCCTGCAGGCTCAAACCATTCGACAGCCAATCAGGAGCCGGCTTCTCCCTTCGATAGCATTTATCATGTGTATGGGTCGATGCGTGATCACCGAGGACGAACAGGGAGGCGTGGTCAAACTATTCTAAGCATTCACAGCGAAAACAAAAGCACGTTTTTTTGTCTTTAACAAAGAATGTTAAGAATTAGTAAAAAATGTCAGCTCATCCAAACGGTTTAGTTTAAACACGGGAAAGTGAACCCTGCACCCATGCACAAAGAGTTAGAGGAGTGTTACGGTTTGATGATTAAATCTCTGAGGGCACAACGTTAAAAGTAAAGATACAAGAAACCTGTGCAGTCATCAAGTGAATGTGTGGAAAGTACCTTACTTTTCAAATACAGCGAGTTTCTCGTCATGTTAACTCGCTCCAGCAGCGGATATTGTCTGCGATGAAATAAACAGGTAAGACGACACTCACCCTTCGTAATTGTGGCGGTTGTGAAGCACCCTCATGGCGATGCAGGCGGCCACAGCGATGAGGACGAGCAGAACTAAAACTCCACACACGATTACAATTATCATGTGGGTGTTGCTCTGAGTGAAAGACTCTGGACACACAAAGAAAACAGAGAGGGGATCTCAGATTTATACAAATACAAGCAATAACTTCAACAAAAAAAACTTAAGTTTAAAAGGTCAAGTATGATTCCTCCCCCTCTTCCAAATTATAACCCTCAGCTGGGAGTGTCAGGACACCTGGGCGCCCGCCAGTAAACAAAAGGTCTGTGTGTTTTGCAAAAATACCAAGATCGTTCTTTGTGAGAGGAGAAAAGAAAAGTCGTAGTCAAACATCTTTCCATAAAAAGACATAATGTGTTTTCATGTTGGTGCTGTGCGGCTTTTCAGATGATCACAAATGGTTAACGAAAAACAAAGTCCCACCTGCAGAGGGGAAGCTGCAACTGGGGAGATAACAAGCCGTCACACGCAGTCGTGGGCTTCGTGTAAATGAAAACACACGACAGGAATGTTCCTGTGCGACGGCTCGGAGCTGGCACACCTTTTATATGTTTGTATAAAGCAGATCTCACAGTGCGAGGACACTGCCGGCGGAGTGAGGGGCCGACATGCTCAACTTGTCATCGACAGAACAAGTGAGGATTAACTGTTAATAACCAGAAACCCTGAGACGCACGTGGCAGCTATAAAGTTAACAACATTTAGCAGCTGTTCTGCAGGTTTCAACAAGGTCAACTCGAACGATCTCAATAAATTACATTTAACACCTACATCATGTACGACAGACATGAAGGATTGTTCTGGCTCGTGCTGATATCTGAGAAAGAACACGCATGCTGCCCAAATATTTCTGTTAAAGATAAAGCACCGGGGAGGCAGCGTAATTATTATAATAGCGTGATTAAGACATACCTAAATCTATTTAAAATCTGGAAGGCATAACAATTTAGGTTTTACTTTTTTTGACTGTTAAAGCCAAGGCAGAAACCCTGATTTAGGCTCAGCTAAAGATGAAGACAATATTACTTAGGTTTTACATGTGAATGCTTCTTAATGCTCTTATATCGCAGGAAAACATCCTGGAGCTGCCTATTTCAGTCAATGACATTTGATTATTATTAATAAATTGGGGGTAAAAGCCAATATGACAGTCGCCTCTTTGCCTCTGAACAGATTCGGCACAATGAGGCTTCAGATGTCTCTACAAAGCGTTTTCTCCAACGGTCCAATCAGCACGTGTGTTTGCTGTGTGTGTGCAGCGAGTCAGTGGGTGGATGAGTCTTGTCAAGGCCACAATCCTCTTTACACAGCACCGAGAAGCAGGCGCATTCAAAAAGGCATCTCAGTATCTGTCGGGGCTTTTAAACACAAACCCTCCAATTGGCTTTCATCGTAGAAAATGTGTTCATTTAATAATAAAAGAAACATTTCGGTGAATCGATGAAAACAAAACAAATCTGATTCATTTACCTTTCAGAACGACCCTGAGCTCCGTTCGAGCCGGTGTTCCTGCTATGTCTGGCGGGTTCTTCACGTCACAGAAGAAGGTGCCGTTGTCACTGAACTGAGCCGGACTCAGCTGTATAGAAACGTCCCTCTTGTTGATGTCCCCGATAAACTTCAGTCGGTCTTTGAACTCGGTCGGTCCCGGGAACGCCGTCCCGTGCGAAAAGTAGAAAATCTGCAAAAGAAGGAGGATCCTCTGGGTTAAACTGCGTCAACCAGGAAACACACGCAGAAGCTTTAAATGCTTAAAATTCTCATGATATCAGTCATCTAAAAAAAAATGTCTGGTTGTTTTCATCGACATCCATAAAATCTAAGATCTCTAAGAAATCAGCGAAAGCAACAAAAGCTAAATCTCGCAATGTTTAAAGAAATCAAGTTTTGTGTGAATCCTCTCAGTAGCAGTTGTGTAACTTTGCTGACAAACACATCTTTGATTCAACATGTCACACACTTTGACTTGTTAGCTATACAACTAATCAAATTAGCAGTGGCTCAATTTCATTTGAACTGTGACACACAACACCAGGATCCTGAGTCTAAAGCAGCGACTGTGTTAGATCTTCAGTATTCATCATTTCATTATTTACACTTTGTGCTTTTCCTGCTGTGACATGTCAAAACTATGCTGCATGACACAACGCTGAATGTAAACAGATTAAAATGAGCAACGCTGATATCATCTAACTGGTTATTAAAAATCAGAACATGGGGAACATCTGTACACAGGTTTCTCCTCATTCCGAAATCTCAACACACACACACACACAAACACCGACATCATCAAAGTTCAAAATGGAGTCACGGAAATTCAGATAGTAAGATATAAGTGGGTCGTATCGTCCCACAATTTTAATTAACCACTGATTAAAATCATATCAACAAAGACGATTTTCTGTTAAAAAACTGATTTTCTCTCTTCTTCTTCTACCTGGTTTGGCACAGCGCGGCTCTACACAGCGTTTACACACACACACACACACACACACACACACACACACACACACACACACACACACACACACACACACACACACACACACACACACACACACACACACACACACACACACACACACACACACACACACCTACTGACACACAGTGAGTGAGCTGAGGACACCGCGGTTAAAAATAAAAAACATTCGACTGAAGTGTCCTCAACACCAACGGGGCTCAGAGATTTTGAGTTGTTGGTTAAAGTTGGCTGTGGAGGAAGTGACTTCTATAGAAACCATCTGCCTCTTACAGTCTGAAGATTACTTATCACTTTCACCACACAGGTAGATTGCTAAGAGCGAAACTCCTGTAATCTTACACAGATACCACGAGTCAATATTTTCCGCTCCTGCTGGTTTTTCGTTGAGCTTGACGGACACTATGGCCACAAAACGCCATTTATTTTACATAGGACAATTTGCTGAAGACAACTGACACCACAGAAATGAAGACAGGGGAGTCACAGCAGTGAACCATGTGACCGACCCTTAAAACAGGAAGGTGAAGGGTATAAAATGCAGATTTTGAAATGCTACTTTTGGGGTGAAAGTTATTTGCAACAACACTGGCATGATTTCCTGGGTATGTTCCTTTCCCAGTGAGACACGAGAGCAGCATAAAACAGTTAAAGCTCTTTTTCTGCGTCAGCTGTTCGGGTTGGCAAACAACAACATCGAGTATCGCAGCCAACATCTGGACAGAAGTGAGACAGCTGTTGAAATAACAAGCTGGCGTTTTTTAACATTTTACAAACCGTGGAGGACACATGGAAACGTTTTTTGGGGTGTGAAAATCTGGATGGACGACTGAAACAAAATGTTACCCCGGCTAATTGTGGACGCGCTCCATGTGACGATTGTGTGTGTGTGTGTGTGTGTGTGTGTGTGTGTGTGTGTGTGTGTGAGCTCTGACGTGACTATTATGCAAGTTAAAAACCCAACGGCTTTGTCACTATATTTGCAGGAGATCACAGAGACAGGTGGGCCCCCCCCCGCCCAGCTCGACTGATCTGTAAACATAAAGGAGTAGGTGCTGTGAACGATCCGCTCTTTTCCCTGAACCAGAAACTTCCAGAACCTCACAACAGAATATTTACATGTTGTGTAACAGTGAAAGAAATCTTTAAATGTTTGACCCTTTACATTTGAGGACCTCTAGCTGTTAATATTGTGAATGTAGAGGCACTGAATCAGCTCAGATTAGTGTAGACCAATAAGAGCACAATGCGTTATTATTCATTTTCACTGAATTGGCACTTGCCAGCTCATCTTAATTGTCTGAACCAGCTTGATAATTCATTTTGCCAGAAACAACTCAATTTGCCTGCTGTGAGTGGGCGACACGGATAATAACACTGTGTGGAAACTCTGCAGCGCTCCACTTGAAAGCATGTGTTTACTCAGAGCGTTGTGTCCTCAGTCTGCTGCAAGAATGAGAAAGGAAAACTAAAACTAAAAACAAAAAAAAATGACTACACTCAAGCTGAAGAGAAACCAAACATGACAAATTCAGAAATATACAGAGCGACAGCAGAAGCAGGATCATGTGCATAAAACACACAAATAAAAACATGCAGATTGTTGAAATCTTGAATCGATGTCATCACAAGGAGAATAAAGCCTGAGGACCAGCGGAGGCTTTTCTCCGTGTGTCAGTGCAGATACAACAATGACAGGAAAATATCCTGGAGCTGTGGGAGCGGATACGGCCGGCGAGGACTTACCACGTACGGTGCTTTGGAGAACTTATTATCGGGCTGACTTGACTGAAAATTCCAGGTCACCGAGGTGGAGCTACTGACCACTTGACTGGACTTGAAGGTGCATCGAAGAACCCCCGTGGTGCCGTTCTGCATCATCACCTCAGGGTCGGCGTATATGTCGATTGCAGACGTGGGTTTTGTGACTGGAATAAAAACAGTTTCCAAGGTTTAAGTTTGAATGCGGCAAAGGGACAAACAGAAAAACAGAATTTACTTCCGCATTAACGTGAGTGCAGCTTCTACAGCTGCTCTTAAACCAGGTAATACGATACAGTAAATCCAGTTTGAGAGACGGGTAAACATTTAAATCTCATCACACACCAAAACACTGCACAACAGTTTGCAATAGAGCTGAAATGAAACCAGAACTTAAGTGAAACCCGAACTCGTGAGTTTTGTTGCAGATGAAAAACAAACTCTAACCAACTCTGAGCCTCTTTCAACTGCAGGACAAGCAGCTCGTTTCATGTGTTTAGATAAGGACAGTCGATTCAAAAAGGATGTAATATTGTTTTATATTGTAATATTTCTGTTTGTTTTTATCAATAAAAATCCCCAAATTATCCAGACCAGACAGAAAGGGTGTGGCCATGATCATCTCAGACATGTCTGCTCAGTGCTTTCTAAGTAATTAATGAATCTTGTTAAAATCAGAAAGGTTTTGATTTGTAAGATCCAATCCGATAAGAGGAAGGTGGGGTTAGATTATGGACAGGAATAAATGATGAACGAGAGGTTGTGATAAGTTACAGAAGCTGGTGAAACAGAGGTTAATACTAATGTTTAGTGACACAACACACGACATCAACTACAAGTATTTTAAATAACGTTATGTTTTACAGTGAAACAGTTAGTTTCAGTAAATGTGGGTCACAGAAATAAAAAAAAGAGCACATCTGGTGCTTCCTGTTACTATATTTGTTATGAACTTGTAATTATATTAAAAACCAAGTAGCAGTTATACACAGCGTGAGCGTTCAAATCTCACACTGTACATCTGTCACTCAATCCTTGATACAATCACAGCAGATGACCCTTGATCGCAGGCTGAAGGACGTGGATATATTTGGGACGTTGACCACTTAATGCCACAGTTCCTCTTTCACATCCCTTAAAAACAGCCTTAACCTCCTGATGAACGATGCAGCTGTTCTCGTGTCAAACCATCGTCTGACAGAGAGTTAAACTCCAGCATAGAGCGATGAATGTGACAGAAGCCAGGCCGTGAAATCAATTTCACAGTATGAAACTGAAGGAAGCGCCTGTCAGAGGAGAGTCTGGGATTCAAAACAGAAAACCACCACTTCCCTAAACTGCAGGACATTACTAAGCATTATTCAAAAAATGGCAACAACAAAAAAAGTATGTATTATTCAGCAGGAAGGTGTGTTTATAAAGAAAAGTGTGCTGGTGCTGGTTTTAAAGTCCAGCTCCCTCTCATATTACAAGACAAACCAGTACAGAAGTCTTACTGGGACTTACTGGGACTCAGGGGTGAAAACACGACTATTGTGTAAGGACAGACATTAGCATAAACAGTGACGTAAATCTAAATATTTAAGCACAATAACCACACGCATGCTACGTGTACGATGCATGGATGTGCACGACGGTGACTTCACGATCTTTGTCGGGGGGGGGGGGGGGGGGGGGGTGTTATGGTTCTGCTTGTGGACGCTAAGCTAACGAGGGAGCTGGGGCTGCACCTCCGGAGCTGATGCGTTGGCACCGTCTTCATCGAAGCCTCCTGTGTGCTAATGAAACCCCAGCGATAAGGACCCATTGTCCCGCTGGACACCGAGACATGGAGTACAACGCTGCTCCGCCGGGCTCACAACCCAAAACGAAACCCTCATTGAAAAACCGTGCGCTTTAACGTCCGTTCGCCTGTTGTGGAAACGCAGCTGCGGCGTAGCGGATTTTTTAAAACATTTACTACACCAGTGGGACACCGTCTTCAAATCGGCGTCGGTCCAACCCACCTAGGGATTCGTGTTACGGCTCAAATGTAACGTTAATGTGCTGGTTAGGCTGCACACTCAACGCGGCGGGTCCCACCAAGGACTCCGGGGGAAGGACGCGAACAAGGGCGGCAGCCACCGAATCTGCACCAAACCCTATTGTGATTTTAGCCAATTTAACAACTACTCCTCGCATTGCACGTAGCGTGCTGTGTCGAGGTGTGAGCGGAGAGGGGGGGACAAAGGCCCCCGGGGGGGGGGCGACGGGGTTTGGTTCTAATCCGAGGGGCCCAACAAAGGGAGATTAATGAGCAGATCCCCCGGCAGATGTTCGGGTGTTGTTAGGTGTCTCCCAACATCGGATGCTAGGTAACAGCGCTAGCTAGCTCCGCTGATACTCCACCTGAAAGAACGAGCTCGAGGTTAGACATTTCCGAGCCGAGTTCGAACCCGGCGCGGGCTGCGACACTCACCTAGTACAACACACAGCGTAAATCCAGTCAGTAAAACACGCGTGCAGACGGAATGTGTCCATTTTGGCTCCATGGTGTTGTTGTAAACAGGAGAAACTGCTCCGCTGCTTTTTTCCTCCCTCCGAGTCCTTTCTTCTTCTTCGGCGGCGTCACGGCCCTGAGGGAAGCTGCAGCTGCTGCCCCCTGCAGGTTCACAGGCGCAGCGACGGGCTGCAGACCACAGCCTTAGAATAAAGTGACTAAAGTTACACAAAACGTATTATTAGTGCTGCAACAGACTGCATTTAAGAATACAGGACAACATGGGGAATGTCCCTTGTACGCTTGAAGGCAAAATAAGGAATTCCCTCACCACTACGCCGATGGAGGGGTGGGTGAAGTGTTTGAGTCCCACAAAAAGACTTGTTTCAGGGGTAAACAGCGTTGCAGCCAAATCCATTACAATTAAAGTAAATGGTGACCACAAGAAAAACATAAAAATGCTTAATAATAATCCTTGACTTTCAAATTCGACTTGAAACACGGGCCCTAATAATCGTAGCGGTAATATTTTCACTAATCATCTAGATTGTACGAATTGTTTCTTTCTTTACACTAGAATGTGACCTTCATTTATTTAAATCCTTTATATTTACATCAGGAGCGACTCCTCTCTACGGCCACCATGTCTTTTTGACAGTAGCCCAAACTGGACAAAGTAAACCTTTTGACTTTTTTATGACAACTGAAGATTCCACAGGTTCTCTTTCATGTTTGGACGGGGAGGGGGAGGTGAGGGGTGTACACCTGCAATATGCAACTTCACCAGTAGATGTCATTAAATTCTAAACACTGGACCTTTAATAATAATGATCCTAAAGTATGTGAAAGAAGTTGTAACAAAGATCAAATTGTGCATGCGAGTCGGTGAACAAAAATTCTAATTTAAGATAAAGATTAAAAACAAACCTTTTGTATGCTGAATTTTTTATATTTTAATTTACTGGAAACAAGACTTCTTTAATTCATTTATTGTCAATGGGTATGATGCAAGAAGTGACGGTATATTACAGCTTTAGGTATATTCTGAGGTTGTGTACTTGTATGTATACACTATAAAGACTATAGTGAAACAGTTGTGTTCTCAGTAAACATCGGTTACAAAAATGTCCAAAAAAAGCACATCTTCCACACGTCGTCCTTGTCAAACACAAACAAACTTGGGCTTCAAATGTGCTTTATTTGTTTTGAATTTGTATTTATGCTAAAATCCAAGTAGCAGGGGTGCAGTGTGAGCGTTCAGACCTCACACTGCACGCCTCTGACCACAAACGCCAACGTCTTCACATCTCTAATCATTTTTCAGGGAATCGAGGATACAGTCTGCAAATGTCCAGCGATGTTAGATCAGAAATTAATCGATAAAAATCTACTTTTAATCACGACCACAGTGAATTAGTAAATGTGTGGTAAGACTCTCCGGATTAGGAACCGTCACATTAATGCCATATGGGCCACAAAAGAAAACCCTTTTTCTTACGGACATTAAATTAAAAGAGACGTCAAATGTCACAGATAAAATTAAAAACACACCAAGCCAATGCAATAAGGCCATCGGAGAAAAATAAATGTGCAGACTTCACACGGTTAAAATTTATACTCTGTAGGTTCAGTTCACCAGTTTTCACGACGAGGCCGAACTCGTCCCATCAGCCCACAACCACGCAAGCCGAAAACATACAGGGTTCTCTCAGTGCAAGTCAGGCTCGCTCGCCCACACATCCCATAACACATTGCATGAATCTATCATAAATATCAACTCCAGATATCTACAGTATTGACATATGCAACAGAGGGAAATGTAATACATGCAAGTAAACAAACAAAAAACTAAAATGCAGAGATCATGTCCTTGAACCAAACAACGCAGCTGTTTGCAAAATTCATTCAGCCTCATATTTTTCTTTTTCTTTCCACAAATCCGTGTTTTGCCGCCTGGTGTGTCAGAATGAGCGCCGGCGACTGAGTCACCATCTTTATTCAAAGCACTCCGTGACTGCCGGCTCCTGGGGAATGGCTCACTCACATGGAAGTTTGGAAAAAACTAATTTCTCAACAATCGTGTTTGTTCCACCCAATGCACACGAGGAAAGAACAGAGTTTCACAACAGTTGGAGGGGGAACATCTCCAGAGTTGTTTTTCCTCTCAGTAGTCTTGATTTTCTTAAATCGATTAAAACTCAACATGTTTTTTCTGAGCTCGTTTTGACAGAAAAAGCCTGGAGACTGAAATGTGGCAGCTGATAATGAACCATTTTTAACATGAAGCCACATCCTCCCGACTCGTATCAATATTCAAACATTTATTTACTGTATTTGAAATGTTTTTTGAGGGAATGTGCAGCTCAGTTTTACACCTCAAAAGGTCCCAGTGCAGCTGCTTGATGAAAACCACCTGTGTGTTCCGGCCTTGCCGAGCTTTAGATGCTACAGTTAGTCAAACTGCTTGAATTGAACACGGGTTATGAAAGGAGGAGCTGCATGGGTGTCAGTTTTAAAATCAGGTTTCTAAACAAAGTCCTGGTCATCAAACAGATTTTTCAAACTTCCTGTTAATCTGTGTCAGTTGAGTACAATTATTTGTAACTTTTCCGAAAAGCAGCAAGTCGCACACTTCCACCACTTTGACGCAGCGGTCGGCTCCGACGGTGAAAGTTGAGATAGTGGATACGACTTTAACTCCCGTCTGTTCTCCTTGTACAGTTTATCAGGTTGAGACAACAGTACGTCCACGTGACAAGACAACAGGAAAACCTCCGGAACATTCACAGCGAGCGAGTGGACGTGTTGATGTTTCTGAACAGGAAGAATACAAATATCTCAGGATGGAAAAGGAGAGTCGAACACGTAGAAGACGTGCATTTGGAAAGACGAGGACATTCAAGGTTTATTTTTGATAATGGCCAAACAAGAATACGATTTCCAGGTCCTGCCTCCTGCCGCTCAACCCAGACTCCCCCCCCCCCCCCCCCCCCCCCAACCCCTGCCTTAATGTTCCTGACATGTTCCTGTTGTTGTCTGAGCCGCACAATCTCCTGCTGCCTTCATCATATGTGAAAGACAAAGTTCATGTCCGAAAACATCAATAGAGATCTTGTACATATGAAACGTCAGTCTCTAAACCCCCCCCCCCCCTGCCCCATCCCAAAGTGTCCTTGAGCGACACAGAAACGCCTCGTGTCAGCTCAGTGTC
Organism: Verasper variegatus; assembly: GCA_026259375.1. NCBI lineage: Eukaryota > Metazoa > Chordata > Actinopteri > Pleuronectiformes > Pleuronectidae > Verasper > Verasper variegatus. The sequence goes on from CM048051.1 coordinate 2,791,036, forward strand.
GTTACAGCGTGATCTTCCACATTTCTCTCATTTGAATTTCATGATTAAACTTAGAACAAACTCAGTTTAAAAAACTGAAAAAAAAAACGATGAATAATTTAAAGGAGTGAAGTGTGTATTAAAATCTGTTTCTTTCATTAAACAGTTGAACGTTGACACCTGATTCTTCTGATCTCTTCATTTAACCAACTGGGTCAAATCGTTGTTTCAGCAGCTTCATGGAGCAAAACAAGACACAGTGGAGGAGGATAGAGAAATTCATGGTATTGCTCACTTTGTGTTATGTTCCTATTTTTTTTTTTTCAATCCTATTTTAAGTTACGTGCAAGTATTTTCCATCCTTCATTGTGTTTTTTTTTTGTGTTTTTTTTGCACAGGGTGAAATGACCAGAACAAGGTGGAAAACGCGTCAGGAAAATAAAAATAAAGAAAAGACGTCGGAAAAAAAGAGCAAGCGAGTGAAACGAGGAAGCGATTATCAAACCGCTTCGAGAACAGGAGGAGAAGAGTTAACGCATCCAATTGTTTTTTTCTATTTAACCTGGAAAAAGAAGTCGCAGATGAAAAGTGCTTTAGAGGACGACAAACCTTTTTGGTTGAGCCTAATATAGACAGTCATATCTACAGTAGAAACGAGACACAGACAGACCCACGTGAAGATGGACTTCCTCTCCCCCCCCCCGTCCACAGTCACACATTTAGTTATTTACATTTTTTTTTAGTAGTGTTCTTCTTCATAATTCTGTCCTTGGTGTGTTCCATGATTTTATAAGTTACACAAAAAGGCCATGAGCTCCTCATGCTGTGTCCGTCCTCGTCCTTCCAAACTCGTCCACGGGTGTGTGGGGGGGGGGGTTGGTTACGGGCAGGAGGAAGGAGGCGTCAGATCAATAATGTTATTGGGCCAGTGATGAAGAAACAGGAGGGGAATGAAGCTGAGGGCAGTTTTCATTCAGTGGCATCATGTGTCTGGAAGCTGGTTGATGTCAGTCAAGTTGGTGTCGTTGAGGATGACTCGGATTCGGTCTAAGGACTCCGCCTGTCGTATTCGCTCCATCTGCACCTGAGGACGCAGACCAACAACAATCCATTCATTCAGATTATGCTTGTTAAGAGATAGAGACAGAAACACAAATGAAGGAGGTTTTGGGTTCGATGCCCGGCTCCAAGTGTCCTTGTATGAAACAGTGCTGCATATAGACGTGCTGTGTACTCGTATCCTTTACTGTAAAGTGTTTAAAGCGGTACAACAGACTGGAAGAGCCCCTGAAACAGATAATATGCAGATAACGTATATTTCCCTTCGAACCTGATGAATTCCATCTTACCTGAAGCGTCTGAGAGAGTTTGACAAAGTCCTTCTGAACCTGTTCACTGACGTCCAGCTCCGTCTGCAGCCGCTGAGCTTTGTCTCTCTCGTCTAAGGCCTGACGCTCCAGTGCACTCTGCAAATCACCACGCACACAAACACACCCACACACTAATCAGACCAGAACAACTGAATGGAGCCAGTGAAACGCTAGAGAAAAGAACCGTAATAAATATTTAACTGAAACACATTCGCTGAATAATTTAAAAGGGATGTAGACTGTGAATCGCTGGCTGTGGGACTGGTCTCGTGTCAGACTACAACTGTTTCTGGATTTTTAGAAACATAATGTTAAATATTTACAACATGTACAGGCTCTCTCGTGCATAGAAAGAACATCCTGCTCAATGTTGAATTACAAACCACCTGCTTTTATTTTACAATGACAAAACATTATACACCACAACATTAAAGAGTTTTCTTAAAGTGAGGTTGGAAAGACCGAACTGTCCAAGGAGCTGCATCACACTCAAGCTAGATTCGATATAACATCTGCAATGCTCTGATACGATTGGCCAGGTTTTAAGCGACGGGCTGTTTCTGGTAGTTTGGTGCAGCACAGTGTCAAACTGACCTTTGCAGTGTTCAGCTCTTTGAGTCTGCGCTCCAGGCTGATCCTCAGGGCCTGGAGGTTTTCCAGTGTCTCGGTCTTCTCTGCTAAACTTCTCTCCAACTACATGAAGAAACAGATTACAACTGAAGGGAGGGTTGTGCAATCAAGCGTTCAAACGTTTCTTAAAAACCTACACATGCTGGATTTGAACATTTCCATCTTTGCAGTGACAGATTTTCAAAATAAAAGGCTAAATACGTTCAATGTTTTTTTGGCCACTTGGAGGCAGCAGAATAAACTATAACACAACATCTGATATATATATATATATATACTTTAATAGTTGTGTTTCATGTTAGTGATAGTTTCAAACATGTCACTGTGAAGTGAATCATTTTCCTTCACTGAGCTTTTCTTCTTCATGAAATCAAAGGGAAAGTACCTGTTCCTTCTCAGCTTTTATTCGCTCCAGCTCCGTCTTCAAACTGGAGAAAGAAGCTGCAGGAGGGAGACGTCATTAGAGGATCTCACAGAACTCATCTGAATCTCAGTGCCCACATGTTCCCTCTGGAATAATAACCTGGCACCTTGAAGATTATTACGCCGTTTATGAATTATGGAACAAAGCTGCAAGTGAAGCTGCTCGGCTGAGTGATGGTGTGTCAGTGTGTGTGTGTGTGTGTGTGTGTGGTTGGCTTGTGTGTGTGTGTGTGTGTGTGTGTGTGTGTGTGTGTGTGTGTGTGTGTGTGTGTGTGTGTGTGTGGTTGGCTTGTGTGTGTGTGTGTGTGTGGTTGGCTTGTGTGAAACGGACAGTGAGAGGTGGTTTACATGAAAAACCCTTGAAACTAAAGACTGGCAGCTTTGACTGACGACCATGAAACACTCAAACGTGGACGTGTTTGTCCAGCAGGTTAATCCAAGCAATTAACACAACAGTGTGTTAAAGTGGAATTATTGATTAGTTGATGTTACAATTACTAATTCAACAAACAATTTGAAATACTTCCCAACCTGTGTCACTCAGCTTCTGAGTGCAATGAGTTGATATGAAGAGCGACTAATTGTGGCACCTCGACTTAAACTAAATGTTCCACCCATTGGAAACACTTGTAATAAAATCAACTAAGGGCCAGATTTGTGGAAGGGAACTCACGCTGTAACAGGGAAACATTTTATTTCCTGTTTCTGTTCTTTTTTTTTTAGACTCGACACAGACGAGTGCTCGACCTCTTAAATGCAGACTATGATCTGCAGCAGTGCAACAACCATTTCACCTATAAATAACTTCAAGTGCTTGAAACAATTTGCAATATATCGAGTCAATATTTACTGAAAGACAAAGTGCACTTAATATTATATCCAAGGGCTGAAGCACATGAATTTAAAATTTTCCGGGCAACAAAAGGTCAAATGAGTAAGAACAGATCAAGTCCACCAAACAAACACCAGGGATTTGAAAGGATTAAAAGTTAATAACTACAATTAGATCCAATGAAATGCTCCTGAGCCCCATCCCAGGCTGCAGCGTCAGTGTTGCATGCTTGATATATAGATCTACATCTACAGCGAAACATGTAATGATTAATCTATGGCATGGGGCAACATACATTAGGGGGAAATTATCTATTAATGCACATTATAGCCACTTCAAACACATGGGGGGGGGGCACTACACTGAGGTCTCACTACAGTTATTAGTCTCGCAGCTCTGCCATTAACACACACACACACACAGAAGCAGCTCCAGTGAAACTTGTTTTTCATACCTTCCAAGATGTCTGAACGACAGAAATCAACGGAGAAGAAACAAAAGCAGAAACAGAGGAAAATGTAAGAAATGTCCATAAAATAAAAAGTACGTGTGTCGGATGCATTGGTTAGATATTTACCGTGTAACGAACACCGGTTAGTAAATGATGAAACTGAATAGTTTAAACTGAACCACTTGAGTCTCACCTATCTCCTCCTTACAGCCCTCGATCTCCAGCTGCAGCGTGTCCTCCAGGTTCTCCTTCAGACACTGCTCTGCCTGGATCTGCTCCTTCAGAAACAGAATCTCCGCTTTCAGCTTCTCCTCCATGTGATCGGCCGACGTCCGCAGCGCCACCGTGTCCTCGCGCAACCGCAGCACCAGCCCTTGTAGCTCCTGGAGAGGAATCAGACCGCATTACAGGGGATCATTATCACCATCATAGAGCACAATCTGGTAAGATGATGACCAGAGCCAAAGAAAAAACAACGTGGAAGCAGCTCCCAGGCAGAATTGTGACTTTGTAAATGTTATTGTTTGCTAATAACATACTTTTCTATATGTAGATGGTGAAAAAGATCGGTTACACCAAGAAATACTTCTGTATCGGCTGATATTGATAAAAATGCTTTGAAACTAATCCTCACAATAATAACACTCTAAAGCAAACATGGCCCAAACTCTGAACATGTGCTGGAGAGACACTGTAAAAAGAGGAAGAGGAAACAACTCTACAAAATAGTGTTGCCAGGGATTTGCTCGTCAAAACATTACACAAGGCTTGAAAACTTCATGCACTCAATCATCTAAACGCCTCGTCTATTAGATTTCAACCTTTCAGAGTGGCATGAGATTTATCCTGCAGCTGTCTGAGCGCAGCCAGAATCATCTCGATCGCACTGCAGCTTGTTGAACCACCAACAAGATGTCACAGGACCATCAGCGATATTCTCCACCTCCACTGAAGCTCGGGTCCACTTTGTTTTTAATCCACTGGACCACAGAGAAAGAGGCTCTGAGTAACAGTGTGTGGGAGGAGATGTGTGTGGAACCTCCTGAACAGCGGAGGAGTTGTAAGTTGTAAAAAAAAACCCCGTTGCATTCTCTTCTCGTCGTGCAGCTCAAAATGAGCACTGGTGCCATTGATCGGTGAAAATGAGCCGGTGGAGTCATGAAGGAATTACCACAGGCAATTAGCTCCTGCAGGGATTATTTTCTCCATCAATTGGTGTCAGATTCCTCTCTCTCTCTCTCTCTCTCTCTCTCTCTCTCTCTCTCTCTCTCTCTCTCTCTCTCTCTCTCTCTCTCTCTCTCTCTCTCTCTCTCTCTCTCTCTCTCTCTCTCTCTCTCTCTCTCTCTCTCTCTCTCTCTCTCTCTCTCTCTCTGGCATGAATGGTTTATAGATGGTTTATAAATGGATAATGTGATGCATAATGGAGAACTGACTGAGTATCCACAGCAACAGACTATTAAGAGTCAAATCATTGTGAACTGGGATACTCTGTTTTTTTTTATAGCTGTTGTAGAATGTCAGTAAAAATACATTTACTCATGGTCAGTACCTTCAGGGAGTGTCAGTAGTACATTTGGAAAAAATTAAAGCCAAAAAACAACAAATCCCTTTTTATTCTGCACTGCATTAAATGTTTTTGTAGAACCACTGCAACGTTTCTGTAAATATGACCAGTCATCGTAATGTTCTGTGCATTCAAAGATCAGAGTCCCCGGGGAGAAACTTTTAAAATGGTGAAGTCGCAGCACTTTTACTTGTAACAGTATTTCTTATGTGTAACAAGTGTATTTCTCCAGTTAATTTGAGCGAGAGGTAAAGGCACTGCACACGCTCTGATTAGCATTTGGAAAGAAATTCCACTTAACACAGTAAATCCTGATTTTAAAGCTCTTATCATACTTTGATCTTATCTTAACCTTGAATTTCTTATCTTATTGTATTATTATTGCTTCACATCACTAAACAATTAAATCTCAACTAATCATTTACTCCAAGGAATGAGGTATAAAGGCCGGGCACTGTCATTAACGCATTATATCATATAATTGAGTTTTGAGGCTGGATACACAGCGCTTCTTGGGTTTCACCTACTTGCACAGTATTGGGCATCTGGAAATCTTCCTGTTGCTGGAGCTCTACGTGCAGCCTGTGTTTTCCCTGCAGACTCTCGTTGTCTCTCTGTAGTCGACTCAGTTCGTCTGCCACCTGCTCCCTCGACTTCACCAGCACCGCCTGGAAGAGAACAAACCAGACAAATCACTCTCTTTCTCATCGTGTGTCAGTTTGTTTCCCTTTTCTACCTCCTGTCACTAGTAACCAGCTCCACTTCTGAAACACAGAGTGATTCCCCAGCAAGTCTCTGGAGCCACGATTCATCCGATTCTCCCCCCAGAACTTATACTTTGCTTAGAGCAGCGCTGTGACTCACTTCATGACAGTATTGAGACTCCTGCTCCTTCAAACCACATGAAGCAAATGTAATGTCTCATTGCTCTGGCGGACGTTTGAAAGACCTTCAAGTCACATGTCCTGTTCCTGCTTCCAGCTGCACATTCATTACTGAGAATGTTTGTCTCACTGGTCATCCTCCTGTTTGTCAATCTCTCTCTGGATGATAGTACTTGACTCAGAGCTGCACGTGATGTACAGTGTTTGTTTTTCTCTGTTGGGGTGAAACCGAGAGCTTCATCACGTCAGGAAATATTTGTGTTCATGAAGAACAGTGACGTTTTGTGACAGTTCCTTTTTAAATTCCAGAAATTGACCAATTAGTTTATTTTTTAGGTTTAAACCAGATGTGAAATAAGTAGGTCAATTATCAATTAGTAAACATAAAGGAAAATTATATAAACCAGTGATATAATCAATATGCACTCAGTCCTCAGTTTTTTTACTCTACTTTAATCTACTATATCTACTTCTAATGTGTGTTGAGAACACCTTGTTCAAACTACATGATCATTATTTGATTTTTCACTCGCCAACACATTTTTGAAAGCCAAAAAACGCCCCACATCGACACGATTCAGGGGAATCTCCGACACGTCTCCTCCTCTGGCTAGATTTCTAATTATCTATGCTGCTGTTGAACTGTATTGTATTGTACATAAACTATGAGTTTTTACACTTACTTTCCTTAGTGCACATGGCAATAGTTGCAGTGAAGAACAAATCTGTGAATTTCTCTGGCGGTGGAAGAGCAACCTTTGGACATAACTTAATATTTTATGAGTGACCACAACTCCCGTAGCCAAGAGCTCCTTCGTATCAACAAATACTCGCGGTAAGAAGGAACAGAAAAGTAAACCCAAAACACGGAAAGCCAGCATCCGTGAGCTGCAGTTCACTGTGGCTGCAGGTCAATTACAGCGAAGGTGCTTGTTGTCAATCCAAAAACAATGATATGCTTATTTGAAGGGCTTATTTCTTGCCAGTGCAAACTCAATCCTGTCCAATATTAAACTCTGTGACCTTAGACGGAACGAAGGATCCAAACACAGCTGTCGAGAGCAGGCAACGCAGAGGCTAACGGAGGAGTAGGCTGCTCACCATCTGCTCCTGTGTGTTCCTCTTAGCGTCACTGAAGGCTTGTTGTAGTGTGCCGAGCAGCGCCTCCGACTCCTGGACTCTCTGCATCAGGGCGGAAACCTGCAACACAAAACACATCACTGAGACAAGAGCAAAACGCCTCCAGGGCTTCTCAGACATTTACAGAGATATTTACAGGACGTGAACATGTGTTTGTGCGAACACTGTGGTGATCTTAGTCAATGAATGTTAGCGCACGATCAGTAAGAAAATCCAGTGGAGCAAAATGTTGGTGAAAGTACTGTAGGTCAGATACTTCAGTGTCTGTGCCGGCTGTGAACAGAGCCGCGGCTGTGAGTGACATCTGAACCCATGCAAAAGATGCACTTCCTGTGTGTATCCCCCAAAGCGATGCAATCTGAGCTCCTGCAGATTCACAACTTGTTTTTTGGGGGGGGAGGGGGGAAGGGCGGTCACATCTATTATGTGAAAAGATGACGTAGCCCACAATGTTAGGCATGTTGTTTTGTGCACAGTTCGTGGATAATTTAACCCAGTGAGCAGGAGGATAAACAAACAAAATTAACTCGATCAGCTGCACTAAATCAAACAGGCGAAACGAGAAATAATCAACTTCATCATTTAGTTTTCAGACCTTAGCAGCCGTTTCCTCGTTGCCTGATTTGACTGAATCTTCCAAAGCCTGTTTCTCCGACATAGTCCTCTCCAGCTGATCGTTGGCCTGACGCAGCATCACCTGCAGTTTCTTCACCTGGAGCAGAGAGAGGAAGGCAGAATCCTCGCAATGAGCGTTTCTCTTGTCAAACTGCTGATCACTTCAAACACAAAGTGGCTTCGTTAAATTACAACTCATCATGTTTTCAGGCGAGGACATATTCCTCCGGCCCCCACAAAACTTGAAAGAGGCGATGATTTCGGTGCTGAAGTCGTAATATTTCTCTCACGAAACCCAGAATATCAAGAGGCACCACTTTGCTACCTGATTAACATATTTGTTTCATGAAAAAAAAACTCCAAATGGTTTCTGATTCTGCTCCACAAACGAAAATATTACAGACGAATGGACAAAACCCCCCCACAAACCTGGTCTCGTGTCTCGGCCTCTTGTCCCTGGATGGCCTGCAGCTGCTTCTCGTAGTTGGAGCACATGTCACAACGTCGGCCGAGCTTCCTGCCGGCGTTTTTCACCTGGCGACAGACAAACCACACAACACTTATTGATAAGTGTTTGATGACATAATGTCTAACACCTAATACGATACATTATCTCTTAGTTTACCTGTCTTGAAACTTAGAGATAAACTCAAACACAGAGACAAGACATTTTTAAAACTGGCATGTTCATTAACAGCAATTTGATAATTCAGCTTTTCGTTCGATTTGTTCATTTCTGGAACTGGAAATTCATCCAAGCTAGGGCCACCTCAAAGACAGTGTACTTTTAAGAAAGAGATTGTTACTCTATCATCATCACCATAATTCTGTCCAGGAAATGAAAATTAATTTATGGGAAGAAATACCTGGAACGTATCATCTTAAAAACACAAATAAAACCTTATCAACTGTATAAATGTGACGTCCTGCCATAACCACTATGTAGCCACTAAATAGTTTGAACCACATTTCAACAGTTGCTAAAACTGAGAAAACCTCTGTGAAACAGCCTCTGGAGGAGGACGCACCTCTTGCTGCAGCAGATTCCACTCGCTGTCGCTGACCAGTCGGTAGCCTACAGGCGGTAAGTAGGCGTTGTTGGCCGTGTGGGAGATGCTCGACAGCAGCGACGCCGTCTCCTCCTGCTCAGGTGTCATGGCCTTGATGGCCTTCTCCTGGTCTTTTGTCAGCAGGAAGTGGCTCGACGTCAGCTTGATCGAGCTGATGGACAAAGTTTCCCCAAAACTACTGTCTGTCACGCCGCAGTCGGCCCCCACCAGGGGCCCAAAGTCCGATTCTTCCAAGTGGCTGGCCGACTTGGCCTTGTGGTTCTGGCCACCGAGGCCCTGCTGGGCAGACAGCGAGGAGCCGAGGCTGTCCGTCGACTGAACTCTCCGCAGGTTTTCTTTGTAGGGGTCCATGGTGCCCCCCAACACCACATCAGTATCTAAAGAGTGCATTGAGCCGTGAGCGCTGTGGTTGGCGTGGGGCTAAAAAGAGAAAGAGCAGATTAAGTTCTGAGAAAAATGCAAATATGAAACATTCACAAGGGATTCATTTTGTGATTCAAATTCCATTCATGCTGCAGATGAGATGAATAAAAAGCAAAAGGGACTTTTATAAATTCAATAACTAACACCAAGTGTTGTAGAGGTAACCTGTGGAGTTTTCAAATCTGATACCAGTGGAACTAAGAGAGAACACGCTGACTTCTTTCTCCTGCAGCACAGTCGGAGTCAAGACTGACACGACATGTGAAATACTCCTCTGATATTCAAACCAGCCCAGTGCAGTTTAGAACTGCTCTGCAGACAGCGGCCGTGACGGGAACTGAATCAAGGAACTGCTCAAACTGAAGACAGCTGGTCAAACTCACTGACATGCCAGAAATCCAACTGATTCAGATTTCTTTCACAATAATATGAGGTCACTGTCACCTTTGACCTTTAACCACTGAAATCCGATCAGTTCCTCTTTGAGTCCAAGTGAAACTGGTCAAAATGGGAAGAAAGTCCCTAAAGTCAAACTTAAGATATCATGTTCAAGAGGCCAAAAACAAACGTGGTTTGTGAGGCAACCGTGACCTTGATGTTTGACTTGTGAACACCCAAATCTAATCAGTTCATCTGTGAGTCTAATGGAACATTTGTGCCAAATTTTAAAGGATTATCTCGATGTATTCTTAAGATATCAAGTTCACAATGTAAAAAAGGGTTTGAGGTCACAGTGACCTTGACCTTTGACCTCCAAATTCTAATCAGATCATCCATGAGTCAAAGTGAATGTCCTATGGAGGATTATTTAAGTTACAGTTGAGGAAGAACAACGTTTCTCAAATCATCCCTGCTCCTGAGTTAAAAGACAAAAGTGACGGTGCCATGTTGTGTGTCTGAGGATCACTTTACTCAAAAGGGAACCTAACACGACGATAATGGCCCAGCTCTGTTCTCTCTAAGGGACGTATCGAGTAACGCTCATACCTCCTCGACGCTCAGCCCGAGGAAGGAGTCCTCCAAAGGCTCGGTGTTGTCTCCCCCGTCCTCCTCGTGCAGCTCGTTCACTTGGCTCAGCCTCTCCTTCTCATCCTCCTCCTTGGATGGAGATAAAAGGTTTAAAGTCATAGTTTTATGACTTGCAGTGGTGTTGAACTGGACAACATTATCCTGAGGAGTTCTAACAATCATGGATTGAAGCATATTATCTTCAAACTGGACAAAGTTGTTAGAAATAGAAATAGAAATAGAAAATACTTTATTTGTCAAGGCAGAAGTTTGTCTTTGCTGTCACATCTAAACAGGCATATTTAAAAGAAACGTTTCCATAAAAGACACTTTAATAAAACACAACAACGTGCACCTGGTCCTTCTTCTTCATCTCCTCCACCTGGCGGAGTTGTTCCGATGACAGCACGCTCTCTATCCTCTGCATGTCCCTCATGAGGAGGCGCTGGGACTCCAGGAACTGGTCGTTGGCTCTCTGCCACGTGTGCTTCAGCTGATTGTGCTGCTGCCGCTCCAACTCCAGCTTGTGACAGACTGAGACGCCAAAGTGACAGAGAAGGTCGGGGCAGTGGTGTAGAGCAGTATGGAAAGATTAGGTGCCAGAAACAATAATATGACATTGCATATTTATGTGTCTATTTTTTTGGGCCAACTTTCACAAACGCAAAATGAAGGAAGTCCTATTTCAATGTGGCTTTTATTGTGAAAAAAAGAGAACCAGGAGACTGAAGAGCAACAAATATAAACCAACCTGTCAAGATTCTTATAAAAATAAATATCACAAAGTACCCTCATGTAGCTCTTTCCGTAGTTTCTCTGCGTCTTCCTGCAGGACAGATTTCTGCGTGTTCAACACGGCCACATACATCTCCAGGTCGGTACGACACGACTTCTCAGCCTCCAGAACGTGATTGAGCTCTTTGACCTGTTAAAAAAAGAAAACCTGAAACATGAAAATGTGGTTCATCTTCTCTTTTATCGTTTCAATTTGTAAATGAAACAGTTTATTGATTAGGTGGTTACTGGTATGACGAACATACAAGCGATATTTCAGCCTGAGTAAAGTCAACGCAGCAGCGATGCGGTTTGAAACTAAAACGTAGTCGTGAGGATGTAGCCTGAGAGAAATGCCCGACTCTTCTGCTGCTACGTCCTCTGACTGTTTACAAGCTAGTCCCTAACTCTGTCAGTCTGTGGTTGAGTAGAGCGTTTTTTTTTTTGTTTTTGCTGACAACAGCCATCTGCTGCGGCAGGAAACACGCTCGATGGGAAATTTGTGGAAGGCTGTGGTCGCCCTTCGATTCCGCTCAGTTACTGTAGATTCCAATGGTGACAAAGCTTTAAAAAAAGTGGCAATAAAATATCTAAACATCCATTAAAACGACTGCGACGTCGCCTCGGTCCGTCTGCATCATCACAGTAGACTCATTCAACAGAAACACTGCACTGCATTGTAACCGTCCCACACGACGATTAAACAAGTCGAACTGAAACCAAAGACCGCGACGATCTGTGAGGAAAAGCAACTGTCAACGTTTAACAGCCATTTTTCTGGTGAAAACTACCGACAATAAAACACATTGTAGCTGCAGTATAACTTTGTTTTTGTTTTTTTTACAATGGTACGACAGTAAAATGTCAGACATAAATAAAACAGTTTCTACCAACACAAGTCAATAAATCATCCAATGAAAAGGTTAATTTATGAATTTTACAGACAAGCTGTCAAGCAAAACATGAATTTAACTCAATGAGCTCTCTATTATTTCAAAAACATAATAATTAAAAAGCCTGTCACGTGTTTTTATTTAAATTATAATAAGTTTTACTTGCTCTATCGACCCACCATTGCTCAAGTATAAGTGAATATACTCTACAATCTTTAAAACGTCTATGTTACAATGTTATTACAACAAATATTTCATAACCAACAATATTACTACCTACATCAGGCAAAAAATATATATTTACAACCTATGTAAATTAAATGCTTAAATTCAAATCTTTTGTTTTTGAAGATTTTCTAAGGTTTTTCCGGTGCGACCGAGGAAAGGGACATAAAACTAAAACAATGGAAGAAGAATTTTCTAATTGCAATATAATTAACCTTTTCAAATTCGATGCCGCTGCCACTCGCAGTTAACATCACGCCCAGTTAACTTGTTATTGTGCATTCATTTTCCACAATGAATCATTGATTTGTCGCAGACTGACCTTCGAGGCCTCCAGTTCTTTCACCCGCTCCTCGGCTGTCGTCAGTCGGGCTTTCAGGGCTGCGATCTCGTTCTCCATGGGCATCACCACCGAGCGCAGCTTCTCCGCGTCCTCCTGGGCCTTAAAGGGGTTTGAACGCACACATTCAAAATGTATAATGTGGATAACTGCACAGCTTACACTTCTTTTATGTGCTTCACTTCCTCCAACCGCAGCAAAAACACGATATATCGTCATCACAGAAACTGAGACGCATTGTAATTCAGTCTTTACTTAAAAATAATTCAGACTGATACAAGGTAGAAAACAGGAAGAGACATCAGAGACCTGGGTTCCTGTTAAGTTACATTTTTAGACAGTGAAATGAAAAATACTACTTTCATAGATAGTTAATTTATTTCTTGGTTTCTTTGAGTATCTAGATATCAAAACCTCTCTTTTTTTCTTCCAGCAAACCATTTAAATATTTCTGCTCACATTTTGGGGGTTTAATGATAATGTATTTATTTTATCATCGGGTTTTATATATTTCGATATTGGTTTTAGGATTTATTATTCAAAGGCTTGGAAATTACTAATGTATTTCATATTCTGGCACATCTTGATTGTGTATATTATTTTTTAATTTAGTTTAGTTGAGCTTGCCAAGACAAACTCCAACTTTGTTGATATAGCAATAATGTAGTGAATCCTGATTCTTGAATTATATTATTTAATCTGTTAATGTCTATCTATAATTATAATTATGAAACAGTGACAAGTGCCTGTGATGATTTCTCACAGCCCAAACAATTCATATTGTTTTCGTCGATCAATCAAATCCAAAGATGTTCAGTTTAATGTCAAATGCAAAAATAAAAAAATTACAATCATTTTCATAATAACGACTGAAATAATCATTTATATAATTATTGATTTTTCTGTCAAAACCAATTTAGTTGCTTACCCAATAAAATGTGATTTTGGGTGACTGGTGACCTCATTCATCAGATAGAAGCACTGCTAACATGGGCTGTGAAGCTTCACAGCTCTCTACGCTCAGCTACGTCTAGCAAGCCAATCAAAGGTGACGGATCTGATCGGTCTTGCAATCACACCAGATGCACATTATCTATTTTCAGTCTAAACTATGTGACATCTCACACTCTGCTGCTCAGTAAAACCTGGAGCTGACCTGGTGATGTAAAGACTCCCTCTGCCTCAGTCTGGAGTCATTACATCACCGGGTCAGCTCCAGTTTGGTGTGGAAAATCTCAATCCAATTTATAGGTGCTTATAGAAAATTAGTGTAACACGAGTATGAGCTATCGGCTGCCTAAAAACTCAACATTGGTCAACACCTCTTGAGCCGTCCAGCTGGCTCCGGTGTCTGGCACAGTCTGAGCTGTTCTCTGGCTCATCTCCATGTTCTTTGTTTTGTGTTTTTACTGAAAATGTGTGGCCACAGACTAGAAACTTAAGATTCCACATCAACACAAACTCATTCGCTTGCCAACAAAAAAACAATCCGTCAAACCAAAGGAAATGTCTTCAGTACAGAAGTGGAGAATAAGGCTCAGCTTCATGTACAAGACTCAAGGAAATATATTGAATAAAGAAACCTACTTTTTTCATTTCCTCCTCCAGGTTCTCCTCCTCCTGGCCCACGGTGAGGCGGCGTCTCAGGTCTCCCATTTCCCGCTCCATCGCCTCGCGGTACTGGTTCCACTGGGCTCGCTCCTGATCCAAGCGCTGGTGGAACTGGACCTCGTATTCACACACGGTTTCTATGATGATGAAGCACATAATCCAATAAGAACACATCTTTCAGGCTGGTATAAATCAACAACCATACTCATAAAAACAAGCAGATCGTATGTGTTGATTAAAGATGTTTTACGTTTTGAGATCGGTGACAGAGGTTTTCACTGCACATTGAAGAGCTGCTGGTTTTTACCTTTCATGATGGCCTGCAGCGAGGCCACCTCCTCCTGCCACTGGCTGCGGACCTGGTCGATGGCTTCCTGTTTGGTGTTTTCCGACACGGTGGCCACAGCTTGGATGTTCTCGATCTCAGACTGGGCCTGAATCAGCTGGATCTGGATGGAGCTCAGCTCAGCGTGGGCACCCTCCAGCGCCGCAGTCTGCCTCTTCCACTCCTCTGGAGACAAATCGAGGATGACATGAATGATGGTGGAGAGGGAAATATACAAGAGTAGAGAGAGATGCTCTTCGGTTAATGATACCAACAAGCTTGTGTGATTATGGATCCGTACCTTCCTTCGTCACAAAAATATCTTTAATCTTGGCTCGTTTCTGGTTGAACTCGGCCTCCAGCTGCTGTTTGAGTTTGATGAACTCGGCCCTCTCCTGCTCCAGAGCTGCCACTTGTTGCTGCAGCACCTCTGGAAGATGGAGAAAACACAGGACAGTAATTAATCAACCGGTAGTTACATATAATGGAGTTAGAGTCTTAACAAATCCTCCGGTTGGGAAACTGCTAGATTCTGCAGAGTAATTGCGATTAACACACGTTGCCCAGGAAGATAATAATACACTACAAGGAAGGAATAATCGTCCTAAGAGCAACTTCTAAACAAATACTTAAAAATACTTTAGATGGAGAAAATATGAGTATTTCTATTTTTGGATTAATACAACTCTCAAACTAATGCATTACATTTTTCCAAGTCATAGGTTTTTCCAACAATCTAGTGCATCTAACTTCCTGCTTTTTCCCCTTTGTTATTTAAAAGCAGCCGGTCAAGACATGGGACGACTGTATCCTCAGACTCAGACAGAGGCATGGAAACATTTACAAGCCAGGTCAGTTCAGCACGACACCGCCACGCCACCGTCATGTGACGGCTGAACGCTGACCACTTAGTCTCATGTGTTCCAAGTGAATTTCAGCAGCCGGGATTTAGTGATCACCGAAAAACAAAGGAAATACTTTTACTCCCAATGATTTGTCACGGTGTCGACCTCCTTGTTCAGATTTTTGATTTTTGATTGAACAAAGATCACATGAATCACAATGTAAATACAATAAACCAGAGGAGCATCAACATTAATTCGCCGACGATGCAAAAAGGGATCAAGCTAAATCTCAAGCTTCTCTCCGGCAGTTTACAAAAATGCGGCGACATCTTGCATCAATGATGATCACGGATATGGAAACCAAATGAGAGAAGCTGATGTAAGATAATTAAAGATGAACACATACCAACATGTCAGCTTGAAACTTTCTGCAGCATCAATTCAAAACTAAACAACCTTTCCTGACACCGAGATGCCATCATCAACTTGATGTTTCCTCTGAACCGTAAAAATATTAAATATAAATAAGAAAATAGGAAAAATAAAATCTGCAAATCTATAAAACTGAGAAGCTGGAACTAGGAAAAACTTTTTTGCTGGATAAATTACTTAATTATCAATATAGATGTTGACTTATTTTTATGGCAATTAACTAATCGACTCATGGATTAATCGTCACACATCCTCACAACCAGATTCACACACTGATATTACAACAAGCTACAGTTCTAAGTATTGACCTGAAATGGTCAACAATCTAAACATTCCTCTCTGACTCTGTGTTTCAATGTCTATGTCTGAGCTGTTCTGAGATTCTGAGAGATAACAAAACAAGTCAAAGGTCAGACGCGTTAGGTTTGTCAGGAATCATTCATGAGAAGGACAGAACAGGCCTCGCCCAAACACAGTGAAAAGAAAATTGTGCTATAACCTCAAAGATGCACGTGGAAAAACGTTTACTGCTGCAGAAGTGTCAATAAGTAGTGATTCAAGTGAAGCATATAAACAAAATCCAGCTACAACTAATGGTTTTGTTCTAGAATTTATCAAATTCAAGAGGAGTTCAAAACCACAACCTTCACTCTGGAGCAGAAATCTAGATAATCGTGATCCAAGTGAAAGCTCAAGACAAAATAGTGACTATGCACATTATAACTTCTTCGATGTCATGGTGAGGTCTTGTGAAGACGAAAGAAAAGCTCACAACACAACTCCTCACTCAAACGTCCATGCTTGCACAGATCAGCTGTGCATTGTGCAATATTCTGTTTTTATTTTCATGTGCAACATTACCACACGTGCGCAATTACACCATTCACATGACATTACTGTTTTGGTTCATCATCATCATCATCATCATCACCATATTCATTTGTTATCATGTGCAATATTTTCAAATGATTTCAATATCACGTGCAACATATCATGTGCAATATTTCAATATCATTCGCAGTATCCCTTATTACTTACTCCTTTATCGTTTCATTTCTACTTTCTGCCACTGAAGTTCAGTATTAGTTTCTCTTAATAAACTTCATTTCATTATAATACACTTACATTTTTGACTGTATTTTAATCTTCATTTTATATTGTTCTGTTCTGTAATATTGGAGAAAGCTGGCTCACGATCTTCCTTAGAGGAAAATCCTGTGTTATTAAATGTGGATCAGCAGATCCTGCAGGACCCTCCGTGGTCCCCGGACCCCTGGTTGAGCAGCAGAGGGGTAAACCTGCTGCAGGATCAGCCTCCTGTGCTGGTGCTCCAGCCCCCGAGTGAGTGAGTGTGCGTCGGCCACTCACAGCTCAGAGTACCGGGCTAATAAGACCCATATGACCCGTGTTAACCGCTGACCAGGCTGGGCCAGAGCTTTACATCAAATTAACCAGGACTAGACTCAGCTACGAGCTAACGTGCTAACGTAGCCCTGCTGGTAAACAGACAGCGGCGTTAGCTCGGGTACAGTTAGCACGGCACGGCTTGGATTTAAGCAGCTTTAACAACAAACACACATGGAGTTAAATGTAGAATCCGAGGCGGTGACAGCCAGTGACACGTCGCCCGGATGCTAACAAGCTAATGTTATCAAGGATGCAGAGGCCGCTAGCTCCGGTGCTGGCGGCCCCGGGCACCCCCTCCACAAACCCGCACACACACGAGACATTTACCGTCATGTTGCGGCGACGGGGCGGATCCCGAGGCCGGCTCGGCCATGGTTTCCTGAGGGGGACCTGGAGGCTTTTACCGGGGCAGAGGGGCAACAAGCTAGGAGCGTCCAAGTAAACAGGCTAACATCACAACTGCTGCGGCAAGCTAGCGAGGAGGGGACTCCGCTGTTTCCGGTGGGGCTTTCAAAATAAGATTCACATCGTTTCACGTGGGTGACTGTGATGTTCGATCCGCAAGAGATCAAAGGTCCCTGGTTACTTCACTGTCTGTTTTTAAAACATCCCTCAGAACGTACTTTTACCGGGTGGCGTGTATTGGACTGTTTTAGCTTTTAATATGTTTATTTAATCATTTTCTCTTCCCATTAAATTTAATTGATGCTGTATTTTATTTTAAAGTTGTCCTTTATTTGATTTCGTATTATTATTTTGCTTGTTGCCTCTGATGTGTAAATATGTTGTTGTTTTATTGTCGTCTATTGTAATGGCTGTTTTTAAATTTGCTATAACGATAAAATCAATATTATCATTATTACAAATGGACAAACTGAGAAAAAAGAGGCACACAATGTCCTTTTGTCATATTCCATCCATATTGTACTATAATATAAAAGCAAAACACATAAAAACTATTAAAACCATAAAAAACCTTTATCACAATTCACCTTTTTAACGTTGATATTATGAAGCTAATCCACCTATTTCCTGTAAAGTACTTACTAAATATAGGTGGCTTTGATCATTCCTGTAGCTCCTTTCAAAATAAAAGCAATCCACATGAATTCTTTAGAGAAGTAGAATTAATGAAGATCCACCTTCCACGTTTAAATTTAAGATTTATTTGGGCATAAAGACAGTTAAGGGTCACTAAATAATACAACATATGAAATTTATAAACAAAAATTCACATGAACGGATTCTTTTAAAAGACATTTTTTTTTCAAACGTGACTAAAGAGGGAGTTTTTACACTGTCAGACATATGATGATACACACAAACACACACACAAACTCAAATTCATGGGTATGATGTAGTCACTAGAGGAAGGCAGAGGGTGGGGACAGCACATTCAGCCTTCAAGTTTCGTTGTTAATCTAAGAAAAGTAGAAACTGTCATGCAAATTTCAAATACAGTACAGGATGCCTCCTCTCATCGCACAGCCACTTTCCCCTTTCACTCACTGAGGCCATCACCCCTCTCAACCCATCAGCCCTGAAGCTGTCAGCTGAAAAAAAAAAAAAAGGTAAGATACATTCAAGTATTGGGTTTTATTCAGTGGAATGTTTACACGTCTCTGTGCATCATGGGGAAAAAAACATCTCATTTCAGACGGACTTTATTCTGAATCAGCAGAATTTGTGACTCTTGGCAGGAAGCTGTTGCACAGCGAGGATGTGTTTCGTACAGATAAACATGCAGTAAAGAGTATTTATGCCTTTCTGTTCACAGAGATAAGGAAATAAACAAAAACAATTAATTTGTAATGTTCCTTCTTCTGTCAACATCATGACAGGCTCCTGAACGACTTGCTCAAAAAAAGAATCGCCCCAGAGATTTTCTGGAATCAAGTTTGATTCTAAGAATGCTGTGTAGAAATTACCAAAATAACCTGAGGACTTAGTCAACACAGAAAAGAGGGAAGTGGTGAATTGTCCTCTTTCCGATGCACAGCGCTGAAAAGCTGCAGCACAGATGTTTTCTTGACTAGAAGCGTGAAGTGTGTGCGTTTCAGCTTTAATGTGGAATTTTCTCTTTAATCTTCAGCGGCATTGAGAAAGAAGAGGGTCCATGGATGGTTTTCGTTACTACATGTGGCTGTGGGTGATCTGTGGGATCGTTTTTGGGAGTGTGTTGATCATCATCCTCTTCATTCTCATCAACAAGTGGATATCCAGAAGTGGTATGTCTCACCTCTGATCGACACGTCCATCTGTCAGCTTAATAGATGTTATGTCATCAGTGTTTACTTTATAGACAGAGCTCAAGTGAATGTGGGATTGGTTTTTTTCCCTTTACACCAACTTACACAATGTATAATTGTGGTTATGTCATTGAAGCAGCCTTGAGTTCATCATAGACGGACAATGACAGATAGATATTGGTATTGTAGTGTAGAAAATGCAGCAAAACTAAGAGTGCTACTGCTTATTGGTGCATAAAAGTGAAATAAGATCAAATTAAATGCACAGAAAATTATTTTCAGTGATGTGAAATTTGGAATCACAACCTCAGCGTATCTAAAACACAGACTCTGCACTTTGGTATCAGATGGGACACAAGTCCGAACCGCACATGAGGTGATTATTCTACACTAGATTCAGGGTTTCAAGGCATCACAATGTAACTAAGTACATTTACTCAAGCAGTTTACCAAAGTATAATAACAGTATTCAAAGGGAGGTATTGTACTTTATATGCTGCTATAATCATAAATACATTGTGATGTACTTGAGCAACTTAACAGTTATAAAGTTGTTAAAATTAGTCACAATTTTACCGATTGTAACATTAGAGTAACACTCATATTTTAAAGCATCAATATTCAAAGGAAAACATCAGAGGGGTGATGGTGTCTATTCCCCAATCAGGCAATGCTAACTTTTTGATATTGTAATGATGTCGTTTTCCTCATCATGACACAATTTATACCATATGATTACAAATGCTTTGTTAATCAGAATAAGCTGGAAAAGTTAAAACATTACTACACTAGTTGATGTCATTGTCGTTAGGACCAGAAGATCATGAATCATATTTTTGATTGATGTCTATAGTTCAATAAGATGCAGGAACCTTGCATGATGTCACTTATCATATAACATGATATAATGGGGAATCATTTTCTGTTCAATATAAAATTAGCACTCAATTTTTGGAAGTATCTTTCTGAGGATATTTGTTACCTTGACCTTTGACCATTCAACTCCAATGGTTATTCATCTGCAAATGTACTTTAATTAACTTAGAAGTACTTTCAGTTTTGATATTCTAAATAATTTTGATTATGTGACTGAAATTTTGAATGTAGATTTTGCTTAACAGACTATTTCTAATCAATAGCTTCAATATTTATATTGAAGCCTCTTTTTATATCGGCCTCTTTCACCCATTAGAGTTGTTTTTTTTCTGAGGGGAGTTTACATTATACAAACTGAGTGTGTAGGAATCGACGCCATCCAGACTTTAAACCCCCTGAGGCGAAGTTTTGTGATTTATAACTTTGGACGACATAAATAAAACTGCCTCGACTTCACATCGCATTATCTGATTACTCTGGAAAATGCACAGACTTTGACTCTGAGTCTTTTCCTGGAAACGAGTCTCTGGTGAGAAAGGAGAGAAGAGAAAAGAAGTTCCAGTGAAAACAGTGAAAACTGCAGAACTACAGAAACTTTTTTAGAGACTTCAATTGTACAAAATGATGATGAACAAAAAACTAAACGAAAGTAACACTTGAGTTTGAATTCAACTTGACGTGACATGAACTGTACAGTACATGCTATAGGCTAATAGAAGTACTGTTGTACTATTGTCTCTTTGGTTTTTAAAGTATCATTTATACACAGTGTTTCTAAAGGAAACGGAAGCTACATCTATACCAACACATATCTGCAATTAACACCATCGTGAAATGATGAATACAAATGATTACATAAGAACAAAACCCCAGAACTGTTACATATCCATAAGTTGACTCTATAAAGAGCCTTTTATGATAATCAACGTGTTTTTAAACATAAAAAGCCAAACTCAGCCTTTGTGCTTCATCCATACTTATCATAAAAACTTGCACTGCTTCATTAAAATGCCACTTATATGAAAAAGTATTGTATTAAAAGAAACATGAAAAGTAAAGGTATCAAATTTTATGTATTAATGTATAAATGAAGTATATATTGTTAAATATATCAGTAGATCATTTTACATTAATCTACAACAGTGAAGTATATTTTATAAGCTGTTATTTATAAGACTGCATTTTTATTGACAATTTTAATCTTAAAAAATGTATAAAACTGTCATAAGATGTAGCAGGAAGTACAATATTTCCCTCTGTGCTGAAGTAGAGTACAAGCACAAAGTGTCATGAAATAAAAGTACTTATAGTAATAAATGTATTTAGTTACTCTCTGTCGATCGAATGTCACCTAACGTGTTGGGTCAGCGAATTCAAACACAAGTTCATGTGAAAGCAAAAAAATTACAGTAAAGTGAAATGAGCGGTTTCATTTTCAGCAGCAGTTGAATTTGTTATAAACACCAACACATTGCAGATCTGCACCACAACTTAGAACAGGAAGGGAAACTAAAGCATTGTCACTGTTACTATGGAAGTACACTGTATGTACTGAGACGGCTTCACTACGAAGCAACGGAAATCTGATAATAATTGTATAAATTGCTATTATTAGGGGGTTTCCCTCTGGATTTGATTAGCTTAGATGAAACTTTAATGATCCCTGTGGAGAAACTGGGCTGCGGACGAATAAATAAAGAACAAATAAAGGGAACAAACTAATAATTATAAGTAAAAACACATGTGGAGATAAAAGAGGCTTGTATGCCAAACACTCAATAATACACTGTATGTATATAACAGGAATTAGGAGTCTGTGTGTGAATGTGAATGTTTATTATTGGGTTTTACAGTATTTCCTATTTCATCCTCATTATATGGTCTTTAAAATCCGATTGTATTTGTCTTTGTCCCAGTTTGTTAGAACAGGATCCAGGCCCCAGCTGTTAATGAGCTCACTGAAGAAAAGACCCTGTGGTGTTTTTAGGATGTTTGAAGATTTGACTTGAAGAGTTCTACATTTTTAATTGGAGGGTTTTCTGGGGTTTTTCTTATGTAACTTTTATTTGACTGGATGTTCTCTCTCTGTTGTTTTTTTTTCCACAGGCAAACACAGAGTCTCACACCTGCAGAGAGGATTTCTCTCCAATGTCGAGTAATGCATTAATGTCTTCAGTATATTTTTACCAATTTTAATATTATATACATAGATTTCCTTTGGGTTATTAGCAGCACAATGTCAGCGAACTGTTGAGTCCAACGTTTTGGGAAAATAATAACTTGTTTTCTCACTAAAATATATATAAAAGAGCTGATGCCTCTATTTATTATGAAGCTACAGCTTGGAAATGTTAGCTTAGCTTAGCATTAAGACTGGAGGCCAGGGGAAACAGTTAGCCTCAGTCAAAAATATCCACCTACACCAGCAGCTTTAAAACTCTAAAATCAACGAGTTACATTTTAGGGTTGTGAGGAATAAATGAAGCATGTCACTCAGATTTACTTTAAACATCCCCTGCAAAAACGTCAAGCCTTGTGATTATAACAAAGTGGAACAATTATTATTTATTAAAAACTGCAGTTCCTATGAACAAATACTTCAAATTGAGTCTGAAAACAGCTGCAGTGTTCAGTCGCCTCTGTCCCGCTGTTATTAGCTTTGTTATCACCACTTCTTCACTTCCCGTGACGTAGTGTGATGAGGTGTTTTTGACAATTTTTGTGAATATCTAAAGAAATGCTCAGGAGATTTGGATTAGGGAAATCAGGACATGTTTAGGGAACAGATATCTATGAGTGTGTGAAATCTGCTGTGGCTGGAATGAACTATGTTCTCCTTTAGTTTAAACCAACCACAGCCTCGCAACTCACAGTCTCACTTCTGCCTGACGGTGATGTTCAGCCTTTCGAGTTCCAGGCTTTAAGGTTTTTTTAAATGTCTTGGTGAACACCAAGAGATAATCGTTTTTCGGAAAAGTCTTAAATGTCTGAAGTGGAGGAACCAAGACTGGATTTTTTAGTTTTTTTATAGTTAACTACAAATGTCAGTTGGATTTTAAATGAGGCTTTCTTTCCCCTGCGGCAGAACCTGGTTCTAGTTTCACTGCGGCTTCGGAGTTTCAGAAACACATTTGAGGATCCTGTTCACATACTATTACCGTTTCAGTTTCTCAGTTTTTATTATTACTGAATTTTTGCTCTCTTCATTTTGTTATTTTTGGAAAAATACCTTCATCATTACAATAACAGAAGAAGAACATACTTAGTTCTTAATGATTAATTCTCAGTATTGAATTCATATTGAAACGTGTCTCTCTTATTCAAAATAACATTTGATTTTTATGTATTATTAGTATAGTGGTAAAATTGTGATTATAACATTAGTACAGATAGTATTTATAATAGCAACAAAGATGTTGGGCAGTTCCTTCATGTGAAGATTTCACTTATCACTAAAACTTTGATGTCCTCGATTCCTCAGGAGCAACAACTACCAGGAGAGATGCCCGATCAGCGTCACACCTCCTCTTCCTCCTCGGACACAGTTTCTCACTGAAGGTCTGACTCTGCTGGATCTCGAATGGATCATATGATGCAACACTTCCCCTAAAATCCACCCACACTCTTCTTCTTCATCCTCTTACAACTAAACCACACAGCCTCTGCTCATTGTTACCACATCATCCCAACAACTGGACACAAAACCTCAAAATAATCTAATGTTTGATCAGAACCTCAAATTCTGAAGGGGCAGATAAGCACGAGCACATTTGTGGTGTCACATGGGTTCGGCTTCACAAAGCAAACAATGATGACCACAGTTGAGGGTAAAATAAGACGATGGAAAGGGAAGTGAAAAAAAACCCTGAACTGGACTCAGGCCTGAGACCAAACACATCCTTGATTCAGTGGAATGAAGTATAACTTGGAAAATACGCAAAGTAGCCGACTAAAAGTAAAATTACTCAATGCAGAAAAATAGTCCTTTGACTATCGTTAGATTTGTGTTATACATAAGATAAACGGTATTTTACTGATTGAGGTTTATCTTATTTTTAAACTATTTTAGTATTTTAATTTGGATTAATTCCCTGTGACCATTTTATTCGATCAATTAATTACTTCTTTAATAAACATAATAAACATTAGAATTAATTAATATTCAAAATGGTTATTTGTGTTCTGTATGCTATATTACTTCAGTTTATTCAATAGGACAATAACATTTCTTTAATCAAATACTTTGTTATTCTCTCAAATACGATGGAATCTGAACCCTTTGTGACTTTTGTAGTTTCAGAATGCCAGAGCTATGAAAACCTGGCTGAACAACCGGACAATGGTGACTACGAGTTGGCGCTGACGGAGTTCGAACAGGCCCTGGACAAGCAGTTGGACTATGTGAAGGTGGAGAATGAGGAGGACCTCCTCCCTCCTCCTCCGCCGTACCTCGATCCAGACGTAGACAATGACGACGCTTCCACCGAGGACTACGACGACATCGGAGGCGAGGAGGAAAACCAGGATGAGGAGGACTACGACGACGTGGGATAGGGAGATGAAGAGATTAACCTCAGTGACACTTTTGACTCTGGACCACTTTGCCTTTCCACAGAAATGCTTTTGATCATTTGTATTTTTTGATATTATTTATGAACAAGGAAGGATAGTTAGGTGTGGTGTGAGAAAAGCACAAAGAAAAACTGCAGTTTAGAGGTTTGGTTCTTTATCACATTAATCTTCAGCAAACTTTTATCTATAAACATAATCTCTATGAACAGATTCTACATGTGAATATTTAGAATATCCTGTTGGTGAGGGACAGTATTTGCGTCAGGAAGTGGTCTGGTTTCCGTCTCTAGTTTGACCGGTCACATTTGAACAGGCATCACAGAATCTAACTCACCCGAGTGTCAGTCACCAATCATCCGGTCTCCAGGAGGCCAGCTCCAACCACCAACCTCCACCGGATCCTCAGACCTCACAATATTTCTTTTTGTGTCATTATTGTGTCTGCGACCAGCCAAACTTTACTGACATCGCCCGCAGCCACCACAGGTTCCTGTTTCTTACTTTCTTCATTAAAAGTTGTCAGTGGTTCTGTTTTTAGGTTCTGAGTAATGCGCAGAAGTAAGTAAAGTAAAGGAGGTGAAACAAAGTGATTCAGCTGAATTTCTGTAATTAAGTCCTGCGGTTATAAAGAACGAATGATGTTAGGATGCTTATAGGACAATTATCAAATCAATAAAAATTGAAAAAAACTTCTCCAGACTCAAGGAGAGTTTAAGAGAGAAAAAGAAAATGCGTAAGAAAGTTTTTATTTTCTCCACTTCTGTTCATGGCTGATTTGTCCAACACACATTTCCTCGAATCCACAAACAAGAGCGAGCGCCTCGTCCACCCAAACCAGAGTTTACACACACAACCGCTGTTTGGCAGCAGCTGCAGCAACAGTCAGCAGAAAGTGGTGGAGCTGCTGCTGGCGCTGGTCGTCCAGTCAGAAACCGATGCTGGCTTCGTGTCCTGACCGCTGTGAAGTCAAAAAGTGCTGTCACAGTTTGGAGGGGGGTTGGGGGGACTTTACTGACATAATGACAGAAAAACTGTTGGGAAAGAAAAACTCTTCTGCCTGTAAATAAAGAGTGAAGCAAAAATACAAATGCAAATAATGAATGATTTTACATCTCTACAATATTTAATATTTTAGTACTTCAAAAAGATACTGGAGTAAATCGTTTGAGCTATTTTCCACCTCTGCCGAAAATAGATTGATCTGCAATAAACTAAATATCAAATAAAAATAATTCATGGCACAATTTTACTTTCTTAATTACCTTCGATTTTTACTTTCTTTTTCACGCTGGTTGGCTTGAGGGCCCCCTGGTGGCTGCACAGCTCCGTAAAGCCTCTCATATCCAACCTATACATTGTGTCTATATGCTTTAAGCCGTACCATGCTGAGTCTGATTATTAGACATGGGGGGGGGGGGCACTTAAAATTAATTTGGATATGTTTATGACAAAAAAACCCAAATCCAATAGTTTGGTGACCTACATACATGAAGTAATCCGTCACACAGACCACATAATAACACACTGTCAGTCCCCACTCGCTGCTTCACTTGCTCCTGAGCTGTGTGATGGGGGGGGGGGCCACAGCTCAGGGTTTAGAGAAGTGAGGGGCTCGCCACAGAAATGACGCAGCACACAAAGTGGGTGAAAGACTCAAACAGCTCAAAAAGAGTGAATTCAGCAAAATGAGGAAGAAGAGCTCAGTTACAGATTCACTCGGAGCAAACTGAAGAGCCTCCGGTCAAAGGGTTTTCTGGAACTTCTTCCTCGCTCTTAAGTTAAGTTATACAAATAAAGTTTGACTGATTGATTGATGGTTTCTGAAGTCTAGCCTTGGTAGAGAGGGTGCAATTAATTCCATTGTCCCTGTGACGACTACATGACACTTTTTGAGTTGGTTTAATTAGAAAATAGAATTGAGTGAGGACTTTAACTTTGAAAGGCTAAAACCGGAAGTCAGGTTACAGCTCAAGGCATTAACTAACAAAAGGCAAAAGCTGCAATTGGCCACAGTCAATTATTAGATAGTGTCAATGAATATATATAAATTCATTGAATACAATAGTCTAATTTAACTTAATGTGTTTATTTGATTAAAAGAAATCCTGTGGACAGACGTTATTCTCGTAAAGCAATTTATGGTAAAAAACTGGGGGAATGATGGTTAACAAAGGGGCCCATTCACTCACTTGTGCCCCAGGGCACAGCAGCAAGTTAATCCGGCCATGTTCATGGTAATATCCTGTTGGAAGGGTTGAATTTGTGCCAGTTGTAGATACTCGCTGCAGCTTGACTGTTTGTAGAAAGTCAGAAACATTTAAAAGAATGAGACAGCTAGAGGCAACATTAGTTTCCCCCTAAATCAGTCTGGTTTAAAGAGCATGAGCAATATTTAGGAGATTCCCTTTGTGCTATTAGGAGTTTGTGTTTTTACACAGTACATGCAATTTAAGAAAGTTTATAGGGTTTTAAGGCCACCACATTTGTAAGAATTAATTGCTGGTATTTAAAAAAAAAGTTTCAAGACTTTTGAACTTTTAATTCAATATAAGCAGCATTCTTTGATATATATATATATATATACCATGAATACATTTGATTTAATTTAATTTGAATACCTTAAGACTTGCTTGAATTAACTTTTAGCAAAAATATAATTATCATTTGTCAATTGAATCTAAATACCTTAACTATGAATGATTTACTGTCTTTATACTTTTAGCTGCATCATGACAGAATATTAGAATTATATTTAGTGTATATACATATTAGTAGGAACATGACAGGGCTCAGGAAATGTTTTATTTTGACGGTGCGTACAGGAAGTGTGACGCTGAGGCGCTTCCCCCCGCTTGACGCTGCATGCGGGCGGATCGCATCACATTCCGACGGGAGCGATGTGAGCACCGTGCGGATCGCCCGCCTCTGAACGTCCACAGCCGCAGTGCGAGGGGCAACATGTCCGGTTCGAAGGAGAACAACTCTTGTCCGGACGGCTACAGGGCGCTGAGCCCCGCGGAGCTGCGGGAGCTGCTGCACAGCGACGGCAAAATGGACCAGATCATCCGCCTCAATGAAACGGTGGGTCCCCCCCAAAGTGCTGGGAGCGATCCCGGTGCGGTCGCTCTGCTCCCCCCGCGGTTAACGTCCCTTTCTCCGCTTGTTTCTCCCCTGGAAATTCCGAAGTGTTTCGGGGTGTTTTGGTTCATTGCGTGGGATATGTGGGGGGGTTTCGCGTAAATCCGCTTTTTCGAGGCTCATCGATTGTCTGCGTGGCGAGTGTTGGGATTTACAAATCGTCCGCCCCCCCCCTCGCTCCTGATATTTACATTTATTAGTTTTCTGAACGCAAACGCAACACAAAGGGATTCACGTGTTTTCTTTGCGTGTGTTTGTTTTAATCCACAAGTGTCCAGGAAGAACCGCAGCGTGGCGTGAACACCCCGAAACGCGCCGTTGTGTTGCGCCGAGCTCCGCTTAGAAATCTGGCACGTTTGTGTTTTTTATCCATTTTGTGGACGCGCATTCTACCTGGAAGAGGATTTGACACAACTTTCAACATTTCATGCCATACTATCAAATTCGGCTTTACTTCAATATACATAGCAACATCCTTTAGTATAGAAATGCAACTTTTACAACTAGTCCTCCAATGCCTCCTTCCCTCAAAGGATTTTCTGAAAGTCTCTAGCCAGCCTTTTTAATTTCAAGTCAAATTTCACTTTTCCTGCACTAAAATGATTTTATGCTGGGCCGGATTAATGCCGAATTGTAGAGAGGTGTCGGAGCTTTAGAAAACATCCTCACTCGTATAATTTCGTGCGTGCAGGTTTGCGTATGAGCGTAGAAATTCAAAAATTGCAGGGACTTCAAAGGAGTTCCACGCGCATTTGTCTGCATGTCAGTGACGCACGTCTGGGAGGGCTACATGATGACCTTCCTTGCGTCAACCCATACTCCATCCATGCTCTCTCTCTCTCTCTCTCTCTCTCTCTCTCTCTCTCTCTCTCTCTCTCTCTCTCTCTCTCTCTCTCTCTCTCATACATTCTTCTACTTATTTCCTAGTGAGGATTCTCATTAGCATAATGCATTTGCCTAACCTTAACCATCACAGCTAATTGCCGAAGCGTACCCTAACCCTAAAACCAAGTCTCAACCCTCAAACAAGCCTTTGTAAAAGTGAAAACCGGCCAAAATGTCCTCACTTTCCCAAAATGTCTGTAACGTCTATGCTCCTCACAAATATTTAAGTACACACAGTTCCTAACTTTTTCATGGGCCCCATTTTCATGAGGTGTGCCTTGGGGGTGCTCAAACTGAATTGACTCACTCAATCAGGATTCAGCAGGCTATTGAATTTCATTGCTTTTTCATAGCTGTGGGTGGGGTGACAACAGCGGTTGGTGTAGTGAAACATAACCAGTGAGGGCAATTCGTCATCGTACGTTTTCTCGCTGCGTTAACATACATATTAAATAAGTGAAACTTCTTGAAATACCTGGCAGGCACGTTGAGAACAGCCAAACTGGTCCTGTGCGATAATGTCTTTGACTGCACTCTTTGTCCTTGATTCATTAAGACAGCAAAACCCACATGTCATTTGATTTTGCTTAGAAAGAAGAGAAAGCCATGACTCTTTTTGTTCTTTGGCAAAGTATGTGACATTTGAAACCTGGCTCTGATAATGAATTGGGAGGATGGAGCCACAGTGGTGGAATCTGACTAAGGGGTCATACAACTCTCCCCAGGGAGTCGAGCTCGGTGACTCAGAGACTCGATCCGGCGAGCTTGCGGTTGTTATAGTGAGTATTCACCCATCGTCTCATTTATCTGTCACTAAAGAATAATATAAAACTCTCATTAGCGTGCTCTCCTGCATATAAATCAAAAATGCGAACCATATGTTGTCGTGGCTGCACAAAATTATGATTTCACAACTCGTCTTTCTTCTCCGCATGGGCTCTGCGAGCAGGACGCTTCATTAATTTTGTGTAAATGATGACTGTTATGCAAACTGCTGAGTTTAATCAATCATAATGATTCGTGAACGCTACAGCCGCCTTGGCAGTGTTCCTCTCCTTCTCTTTATTAACTGTCCAAACAAGAAGCGACATGTCGGCCTCCTGCAACAATCTCAAACATCAGGTTTTTTGTGTCAGTGCCACCGGAGCTTCCTCCCAGAGTCACAGTTTTGTTGTCACCCTTAACCGCGGAGATTGGTGGATAAATATTATCACAAGTGCTAAAGAGGGGAGTTCAGGTAGAAATGTTTGGTGAGAGAACAAAGACTCACTGTGACCTCACATGCACTGTAGCTGCTTGGCTGTGGTGAGGTTTAGGGGTGAGTGTTACAGTCATAACACACTTGATCGAATTGGGGAAGAACTTTAACCTGGACATGAAACACTTCCTCAGTCGAGCTCGTTGTTGTTGCAGACCTGAAAGTGGCTTTAACACCTTTTTTCTTTTTTAAACGGTCAAGCCCAGAAAGCTGAGAGTGAAACGCTGCTCCTTCACATTTGGAACAGGAGATTATGCAGAGTTTGCCTTTCACACATAAGGAGCACGACAGCAGATTGTCCGGGTCAGGCACGTTCACAACAGGAAAATGTCCGGAACGTTCAGGCGAGGAGGGGTGGCATCCTGGAAAAGCACCCAGTAGGCAGGATGTGATGTATAAAATGTGTTTTGTTGTGTCACATCTACACCAGTGTCGGCCCTTATCGCCAAAAAGCTCTGAAATCTTGTCTTTCCGAGTTGACGTCGTTGTCGGCATCCTCTACGTGTAAATGGCTCTTTTTCATCCTGACATATTGTTGTCTTCCATAGTGTGTTGGAAACAACATCTACACGTCCACTGGTGCACAGTATTTTCTGTAGCTAAGCAACCAACTGCAGAGAAGACAATCCGCTTCCTGTTTATACATTAATGGCACATGTTGTGTTTTCAGGTGTGTGAGTATGCATTCTAAAATGCTCATGTGAGTTTTAAAACGCAAGACGTATGGATGAAGGTCTAAACTCATCCCAAATGGTGTGAGGAGAGAGTTGAGTTAATTCTTTCCATTCCACATTTTGGAGAACATGCGTATTCCCTTTATTGCAGAGCAGGACTAGTGTTACATGAAGGATTCTCTTTCATGGAAAAGACTTCACACCCCATCAATTTCATCCGTGACTTATGCCTTTGGTTTCCAGAGGTCTCATTAGGTCTGAGCCTCACTTAAGATGAAAGGGAAGCACCTATTTACTGCATTTCATGTGGTCGGACACGTTGAACCGCAGAAAACAACAGCGCCACTGCTCCTCGTCTTCTCCGGCAGAGAACCAGACTCTCCTAAGTGCTCCCCGAGTGTCATTTGTCAGGGATGAAGAAAACACTATCGGCTCTGTTCTCCTGGCTGTGCATCACAACACAAAGAGCGTTCACTCCCCCAAAGACGGCAGCAAGGGCTGTTTGATGAGCAGAAAAGCCAACACCGGCCATGGAGTGTCCGTTTTGATTCCTGTTGAAGGAAACGCGACGCATGTTTGGGCTTTGAGCCTGAAACAAGCTGTGCTATTTTTATTCTTTTTGAATGAACATCCCATCTGTAGTTTCTCACTTCATTCGACCGCAGGCCACATTCTGCAAATTCCTCTGGACTCGGGACTCAGACGTCCTTTTTGACGACCCGTAAAATGTGAGACAGATGCACCAAACAACTCCGGACCCAGTGAAACGGCCTCCAGGCTCCAGAGCGACTCGCTGCTGAATGAAAGCAGTTGAGCAAGAAATGTATCCGGCTGGGCAGAGCAGCAGGAATGTGGAGAGTGATGGAGTCTTCAAAGACGATTCGGGTTTTGTGCAGCGAGTTCCTCACAAAGTGTCATTGTGTCGGTGTTTGAGACTCTGAACCGTCTCTTTACAGCTATGTGCCGTGACTCTATTGTTTGGCAACACTTAGAGAGGGAGTGGCAGGTTTTCAATAATTTATAGCTTTCTTATGGTCTAGTGACAGTCCCCACCCGACCCCCCCCCCCCGACCCCCGACACAAGCCTGCATTTAACATATTGAATCTATAACAGGGTGAGTTTATGTCCTTTTATCATAAACAGCACATTTCTGAGTAAATTTAAATATTTAAAGTTATAATCTGTAGGGTTTTTATTATACTGAACCCATTTTTGATAAGACTTATGGCCTTAAGAGCCTTTCATTGTATGTTCATGCTGTAACCTAACGATTTATAGATTAATGGATTAGTCAGTAAAATGAAAATTGAGGTTCAGGTTTTCTGAGACTAAACTGATCATGTTCATGTTTTGAATGCACCACACTGGGCTTCAGGAAGTATAACAGGCAGTTGTCTTTCATTTTAATAGAAAAGCCATTGATGAAGAAACAAACTCCCAGTTTCAGAGATGGTTGCACAACGTATATAAAATATTGGAGTTATCTGTGATACTGCTGGAATCGGCCTTTCCCAATTGGACATTGAAGGAGTGATATAGTTCCTACAGACGAGGTGTTTGAGGATTTCCTTGTACCCCAGACTTTGGGCTTTTTAAGTCTGCAGAGCTTTTACGTTCACAAAAAAAACACATAATGCACCAGATGGAAGAAACACAAAAAAAAGCATTGTTAGTCTCCTTTTAAGTGCGACCGCTGCTCAAGGAAATGACACAGGAAATAATAACACCTAAGCAGTAAGAAAACACAGTCGGCAGGATGTGGCCCCCTATTACATGTACACTCCTGCAAATATTTGCAATTGTTTTGTTGACTTTGGAAAGTTTAAGTCAGGCTGCCGTTGGTTAACAAAAGCTCTACTGTGTTAACACATGTTTAAAGAGATATGTCATCTTATGCCTGTAGGGTCCAAGACTGAAGAGACTACACAGAGAATAGTTAAGGTCGTATGCAGGTATTCATCAGCAACAGAAAATGAAGACCGGCTTCACAAAAGCACACATAACTCTGCTGTCATTTGGCCGTGACTCCATCTTGACACCGACTGTATGAACTAATGCTTCTGCAGTGGGTGTAACTGTTTAGTTTAATAGGCCACAAGAACCACTGGGATTGTCTTTCAGCAATTTATCGCAAGGCACCATCACGACTTTCCTGCAGTTGAAAGGAAACAAAGCGTTCACAGGGTCCCTTTTGCATAAATGCTCTCTCTGCATTTTTTAACACCATGAGCAGATTCAGTTAAATGCACCAGGACGGCAAAACATGGTGTCAACTGTACAATCGAGTGTTTGCAGAGTGTGGCTACTCTGCAAAGGGGGCTGCACCCATGTTGACATTAGCGACTAATAATTGCATTTAACAAATAGGAAATTGAGCATTTTTAGGGCTACACATGCTTTTTATGTAAAATAAATGTTCGCTATACATATTTACACCCATGAAATTGAAACTAAACTGCAAACTACCATTATTTTCATTATTGATCTGTCTGCTGACAATTTTATCAATCACTCTATTATTGGGAGATAGATTTCAGGCCATAATGTCAAATACACCTCAGTAATATTAAAGCTCCTGTGAGGAAAAACAACAAATCCTCATATTTGAGAAGATAAAACAGCAAATATGTGATATTTCTGTTGTTCGATTGTATAACGGAGAATTACAGACATATTGACCAAAAATAACTTGTGGAGTTTCCAGAATATACGAGAATCAAGTTGTGATTGAAAAAAAAGTCATAATATTACAAAAATAAAGTAATTTGAGAAGAACAATGTAATTTATTCTTGTAATATTATGATTTATATATTTAAATTACTATTACATTATTAATATTATAATTTCCCCCTTTTTAAATGACCCTAATCCTCTCGTCATTTTCAGATTTGCTGCTGATTAATTTTCTAAAGATTAATTTTTTGCTGGTTAATCCATATATTTACAGGAATTCCCCTTTTTCCAGTTCACAATTGAGCTTCATGTGCTCACTGTGACGCAGTATTATCACACGCATGATAAATGTATGAATCCATTCATGTTCGTCGTTTTAATCGGACGGTTTCTGTTCAGTTCCAGGAGCTTCAGGTGGACAGGGAGATGCTGTTGACCACCAACCGCAGCTTGGCGGAGGAGAGCCTCGCCCGGCGACCCCGTCTCAATAACGGCAAACTCCAGCTGGCGGAGAAATACCGGGAACTGTCCAACCTGGCAACCACGTGCTGGGAAAAACAGAGTCAGCTTGGTGAGTGCACCCAGAAGACAAAGAGGGGGGAGATGGGGGATGGGGGGGGGGAGCTGGTTCTGGTTTCATATAGATAAGACGCCAGTGGATGATTTCTGTGGTGGTTATGACAAGGTCACCGGTTCAAATTCCAGCACTGGGTTGGTAAATATCTCCTTAAGCAGGATTTGCCAACATCTATCTGACCTTAAATTGACTCAAGTCAGAGGACCACACAAGCTTTAACAAGCTTTTACGTCCAACTGCAATGAAAACAAACCAAAAGAAGTAATCACAGAAAGTTTGAGTCCCAACTTCTTCGTGTTGAAACAATTCCACGTGACGTCCCACAGTGGCTCCTCATTGTCTTCCCATGTAATTGCAGTGAGACTTGCAGCCTTGTCTGCTGCACAGTCTGAGGCACAAAAATAAAAAATAAAAAACCCCATCACTCTCACTAGTTCACAGTTGGGGGAAGATTCACATCAGAGCGCAGAGCAAGCTTCAGAGTGTCAGCGAGACGAGCCTTCAACTGCTCAGCGAAAGCCTCAGCATGACTGGAGTTTGGTCATGGGAACGAAATGGAGCATATCAAATGCCAGCAGGAAGCTTGCAGCAGTTGTCAAGGAATTTGCCGGGTGAAAGGGGCCTTGTCTTTGTTTAGGCAAGTCAAGCTTTTGACAGGGCAGCTCCAGGGCAGCGCTGGAGGATGTCTCCTAAGCCCCATTCCCTAAATTTTTAAGCCTCCTGGGCAAATTCTGTGCGCTCTTTACAGTAGAGCCAAGCCAAGGGCAGGTGATAAAATAAATCTCTCTGCATTAATTTCCAGAGGTAATGTCAACTGCAGCTTATTCCTAACTGCCAGTGAAAGCTTTTAACGGAGCAGTCGCTGTGCGCCGCGTTTACCCTCGAAGCCGGTTGCCAGATCTCTCCGCCTCAGCTGCCGGCCAGTGATGGAAGTTGGGAGGAATGTTAAACTTCCTGTCAATGTGCGCGCTTTACACAAGAGGCTGTCCCACCTCCCCAGCAGAGCAGGATGGGTGGGGGTCCGCTCTTCCTCTGCAAAACATCTGATTCTCGTTTTGGTGCGACGAGGAAGAGGGGGTGAGTGGGGGGTAAAAAAGAGGGTAACGAGGAGGTTTTTTTCTCGTGAAGCGTTTACTCGGGAGGTTTAATCTCAGCAGAGACAAACTGTGCAGTGTATCGAGGCCGACGGCTGAATTGTTTAATACGTCCTGCTGTTTGCTGGACGGGTCTGCGACCACGGAAAGCTGGAGGAGAGCGATGTGGTTCCCAGGAGGAGCTGGAACTCTTGAGTGGTTCTTAATGTCAACTCTGGACAGTTTCTCACAGCTTTTGTTGGCGTCTGTTTCTCTCTGCTTCCTCCTCCTGCTGCTGCACTATTTACTCTGACTTTTACACTTGAGGATAGTGATGCTGATACCCAAACCTGGGAATCAGCTGATATGATGTTCACATCATTATCGCTGCTCTTTTTATCCAAATCTACAAACTAGAGTCTGATAAAAAATGGTCTTTTACAGTCTTATCTTATTGGCATTTATGCACCAATATGAATTATTTCACAATAAATCTATGCAGAATGTCACTTTAGCTGTTGGTAGTGTGTTATTATTAGTATTATTATTACTTTAAAAGGATGTTGACAATACAAAGGGTGTATTAACAAGTAACAACACTTAATGTTGCATATATTTGGTTGTATTTGTGTTTTTTGGGTAATTATTTAATATGAAATTTATGGTTATTCTGCTAAATATTAAGCCTCAAGTACATTTCTTTGTCATTAGGGTTTGATAACAACAACTTAGGAAACATGGCTGATTTGTTTTTAATATACATCTGCTGATGTGAGCATCACACATTTCTTTCTCCCAGGTGCACTACTGTAAACTTCTATAATACAGTGATTTATATGGTGGGATTTGATTCCTGATTGTTCAGCTACATCAGATAAATATATGTTGTAAAACACTTTTCAAAATGTATTTAAATTAATTTTAACTGAGCAACACTGATGTTTCCCCGAAGATAAAATAGAGTTAAGTTTTACAGTTCTTAAAACATGACACATCTACAGTATATTTTTAAGGTTTATGCAAAACAATTGAGCGAGAATGATGAGAAGTGTTCCACCACTTATACAGGAAGCATCATTATTCAGATTTTTAAAAATAAATGCTGCCTGTGCAGCTCGTGCACGGCTTGTCAGTAGCTGCACAGACTTCCACTTGAATGGGGACCATGAGCACAAAGAGAATAGACAGAGAAAGTCTGCTCACTAATTCATCTGCACTGTTTGTGTTGACAAGACATCGGGCTGATTTCCGCAGACAGCTGCGAGTGTTTGCTTCCCGGCAGAGACCGACAAAATTAAGCCGAATCCACTCACGGTTCGGGGGCCTTTCTTCCCAGTCCATCCGTCTCGTAGATGTAATCTCTAATTCATTAAGGAATATCCAGAGTCAGTTAATCGTCCTGAGCGTCCACAGACACACAAACTGTGGCAGCTCCACAGACACGGTGATTATTCACATCACAGGTTTTTACAGGACTGTTGTGACTCAGGGTGGATCATATGTGAAGCTATCATCTGCACAATGTTTAACTTAAAATAACCCTGTAGTGTTCTATTGTAAGAACTCTCCACAACCTACACATTTTACACATCATGCACCGAACTGAATTGTTCCCCAGTAACCACTGCCTACACACAGTATTTAGCACAGATGTGTGTGTTGAGGGAGAAAATGTGATATAATGCATGTGGCGCTGTCACGTCTTGTTTGTGGTGGACCTCTGGACTCTTCAGTTTAGTGTGAACAGGTGAGAAAGGTGCCTCAGTGCCTGGTCCTGCCACAAGAGGTGGTGTCTGTCTGGATCAAACTCATTTGCAGTGTGAAGACATGTTTATTAGGAGAGTTGGGACTTTTGGACCAATTGGCTCGCAGGTTTGCTTGAAAGAGTTAATTAATTTTCTCCATTCAAACTGTTTTTGCATTTTATACCAAGAAGTTAGCAAATACAATCGCTGAAATGACTACACGCCATCACCAGACACGCCCGTCTACTAACCAATCGATGCGCAGATGATGACGAGAAGTACATATTTCATACTTAATTCTTTAGTTCCTAAGTTACAACGTGAAAGCAAAACTAACAAGAGCAGAAAGAAATGGAATTTATTCAGCCCTAAAAAGGTGTGACTTTAATTGAGTATCAAAAATAGGACAAGAGCTAATGTGGAACGAGAGACTTGCCAGAGCTCGGGGGCAGCAACACAGAAAAATAAAGTCCAATTCATGCTTCTGCGTCGAAGTTACGCTTTTGAATTGTGGTTCACTTTATTATTTTGTCATTTATATTATTGAACTCAAAATATACCAACACATACATATCATTTTTCTGATGTATTTAAGACACTCAAAATCCTGTGTTTATTATTTTTTTATTTAGTCTCGTGGCCTTTGTACATACTTGTCTCACTTTAATGGAGAATGGACCAAACGTTGACAACACCAGATCACTGAGATATTTTCAGCACGGCTATGGTTCTATTTAAAACATCAATACACAGCGTTTATCGGGTGTCAGCGACGAGGAATTCAAGAGCAAGAGCCTCTGTAGATTTCACACTTAATGTTTATACGATTTGACATAAAAAAAAAGACTTATTTCAAGTGACGGCGGTAGTTTTGAGTTATGTGCACCTTCGAACGTACACATCACTGTTCACATAATAAGTGGGGAGTTAGCTGTATTTCTATGCCCATGTGGCCACTCGAGATTCCTCAGTGGGCGTTGAAACGCAGTCTGTTACTCTGCCGAAGCAGACGTAGGCGAGATGGGGCTGAAGTGCATCGACGGAACAGTTGACAGTTGTCCAATAACAGCTTAGCAGCAGTAACTACACACAGTCTACCTACTAAATTCAGGATTTAGAAGCAGCACGCATGAGGCTGCAGGACGAGCTGGTCAGTTTATCAAAAGGATAAATGGCGGTTTGTTTTCCCTCAAACCACAAGTATGAAGGCTCAAGTGTAATTAATGCATTAAACATGGTTTATATCTGCTCTAACCATCATTTAATGCCGTGTTGCTTCCAAGGCCAGCAGCAGCATTTCATACTTCATATTACACGTTTCATTAAAAACAAGTCCTGTCCACGGTGAAGTGTTTCCTGACCTGGTTCTAGGCTCTGTTATATCACAGTGTATGTTTAAATTAACATTATGTTACATTTCAGCGACTAGTTTGACCTGAGAGAGCGTAACATTAACCAAACAAGTCAGTTCGCCCTCAATGCTTTTTCTCTTGTGATGTTTAAAAGTACAAAACAAGGACATGATCATGGACTTTATATAAAGATGGTGGACGGCAGGTGACAACCCAGCTTTTTAGCCTTGGACTTTTACCATGATAGATTAATTATGTGCATTGAATAAGTAATGAAGTCACCTTTTACTGCATAATTCTTATGATGCATCATCTGCAAAAACACTAAAGCTCAGCATCAATGAACGATGACAGTGTCACGTCTTCAAACTTCACTTTCTGTTCGACCTTAAGACAAACTACTAACAAAGCTCTTTTGAGCCACAGCTGAGAAAATGAGCAGAGTTTACAGATTTAAACACGGGATGTGTTCAAAACTACTATTTGATGGTAAGTCTCTGACCGTTTGTATTAAGGTAAATATGTGCTGTGCAAGTATATCAGCTGAACACAAAAAGTCCCGGGTGACTTGTGTCTCTGCAGCCAAGCTGTTCCCTTGTCGATCCTGCAGATGTTTGAGTTCAGTGCCATTTTCAATGTGGAATCTGCTGTTACACCATTTATCAGGAAGCAGATGTTTGGCTCCTGGCATCAGTTTAGTTAAACCGTCGCAGATCTGTTGTGCTGCATTGTTTGATGTTATTGAGCAACTGTTGTTTTCATCTGTTTGACTGCTGCCGTCTGCTCCCCGCGACAAGACCGCACCTTTTGTCTGGTCCGGTTCCTCTTTAATCTCCTGTAATCCGCGTGGTAATCCACGTTTCATTTCAGAATGAGCATGAAAGAGCAGAAATTCTAATTCTAAAACAGAAAAGATCAAGTCCAACCTTCATTTTCTGACCGAGCGGTTCATTTCTCATCACGCCCACGAGTTCAGCAGGAACGGGGGTCAGCGGCTTCAGGACGTATTTGCTGTGTTTTATTTTCATGCTCTTATTTGTGATGTTGGGTGCGGCCATCAAACAGGGATTTGGGGGGTTTGTTTGCCGTCATCATACGAGAGCGAAGGCTTTTATGTTCACTTCCTCTGGGATTGTTTCTGTCCATCTCCTCTGTAGCGAGAGAACAAAGTGCCTTCAGTTTATTTGGGACTTTCCACATTGAGACTTGAGTAAAAGGATCCCACCCTTTAGCTCGATGTCAACATGACACTCGATGGTTCTGAGGGTGTGAAAGGTCTGAACGTTCCCTCAAGTTCGAGTGCGTGATACAAACTGGAGATTTAGACATTTATGAGGTGTTTTGCCGTCTGCGCACATTCAAAAAAAAGAGTGAGCTCAGTGTCTGATACATATTTTAAGGATCCAGAGTAAAAGAAGTTGTGTGAAGATGCTGAGTGTGTTACTCTCAGTTGGGTGAAGCCGTCAGACAAACCACAGGGTGAGAGTTTCCATTAACTGCGGCAGAGAGACGATGTGAATGGTACAGACACGTTTCAGCTTGGTTGTGCACAGGAGCGTTTGGGCCCTCAAGCAAAATAGACCCTTGGGGGGGGGGGGGGCTACATCGGATCAAACATACCCCCACACCTCTAGAATATGATACCAAACCACATGATTCCAATCTTCAATTTGTTCTTTTTATCATTAAAATTATGGACAAAGACAAAACACACATTGAGATGTTCTAGTCTTGGACCAAAACTCTAAAACCGGAACACAACTGACGCTGCAACCTGGCCTTGCATTAATGAGCCATGTACAGTCAATATAATGAAACTCAAGAGGAACAAGAGCTCAATATAAACTAAAATTAGAGGTGCGACCTGCCCAGAATAAAAAGTAAAAGTATGTTCAAACAGCTGTTGAGGGTTGTTTTTTTTTTTAGCCATGTTAGCGTAACTCTGTGGATTGGAAGTGTTAGTCCACCACTTTGTTCCAGAATGAAATATCTCACAAACTGCTGGATCGATTGACATGAAATCTTGTACAGGTGTAGAAGGTGCCAGGGCAACAAATCCTACCAACTTTCATGATCCTCTGAATTTCCCCATAACACCACTTGGAGGTTGAAATTTGTTTATTTGGAGTCCACTACTAACAACATCCCCACAAGCTTCAGTTGTACTTTCTTCACTTCCAATTAGCACATTTTCTTGCCTTGAAATAATCGTACATTCTAAACAAAAAAGGGTGCACCGTGTACATTGCACGCTCAACATCAGCGTGTTAGCATTGTCATTGAAAGCACCGCTGCTCTTCTTCACAGAGCCGTTAGCATGTCTAATGCTCTTAGTCACGTTTTTTTGTTTTTTAAAGAAACAAGATTGAATTAATTGCAAGCCCCGGGAGTGAGAAGCTGTTTTCTGAAGAGGTTTGTTTTAAGCCTGTGGAGAGAGTGTTGGAGTTTGGTCTGAAGCTGAATGGATGGAGATGCAGTTCATTTATTAATCCCACGGGGAAATACCAGTATCAATGATGGGAGAGGATCAGTTCACTGGATTCTAACTGTTCCAGTTCTCTGGTGTTTGCTTTGAAGATGCAGTGACACTTCCGCGGTCCCCGTGCAGATTATAACACTAAACCCAGTGTGTCATTGGAGATCAAACCAATGTCATTGCTTGTTTTCTGAAAATTCCAGTCCAGCTGCTGGCACCCATCCCCAGGAAGTCTCATTTAATGTGGCTCAGTCATGTCTGATACCCTGGATCAGATTGTTGCATCCCTAGGCCAGTTTGTAGGTGAGAAGCTCTGGTTGTTACTACACTGTTCATACTCCTTCTGGTTTGTACAAGCAACTCCACTGCAGAGAATTATGGGATAGCGTGCCCTCCCCTGACCACCAATAGAGTTAGGAGTGACACGGGTTAAGATACATTGGGGACCGGTTCTTTCCAAATGGGAAGGGAACATTGGAAAAATCCTTGAAAAAGATTTAATAAACAGCTTTTTCCGACGAGGTCTTCCACTCACTGGTCCTGGCATTAGACGGCTGTCTCGGAGCCAGCGTTAATCCCATGAGCAGCATCGTCCATGACAGAACAAGCTGAGGAAAGAGCATCAACCCCCAAAACAGCAGGAAAGTCAAAGGAAAATAAGATGTCATGGATGCTGATCATAGTGTTTGATCGGCGGGACTCACCACAGCTCTGCACTGTGAGTGAATGGAAGGAGCAGATGGTGGAAGAAACCGATATGTAACAGCTTCTATTGTCAGTTTGGTGTCAGTTGTGTTATTTTTTCCCTCTCGGTACAGGAGCATGGCAGCGTGGCACGAAGTTAAAAACAGCAAAGTGTTACCCTCGGCTCGTGGCGCTTCAGGAGGAGCCGTGAAGCCGTTATCCCACTTGAGTTGGATTCAGCACAGAGCCTCTCAGGTTTTTCCGTGCTCCAGAATTGTGGCAGAGACGACAAACAAGAGGCGGGGGTGCTGCAGGGGTGTATCTCACTGCTGAGTCGCTGGCTAATTTTCAAGCCTCGGATACATCCGTGCCCTGCAAGGCCCCATCTGTAATACCATGACCTATTTGTGTATAATCAGCAGCAGATTGCTTGCCCAGCATGTTAAAGTGCATTTATTCACTTGATTTCTCACAACTATCCGGTGCGGTGGAGATAGCAGCTTTATAACGGGGGGGGGGATTTTTTTATTCATTATTATCGACTGATGGCGTCTCCGTGTTTGTGTTTCCAGCTGGCGCTCAATCAGTCGGGCTCATGGATGTCTAGCACCCGATGATCCAGGATGATGTTAGCGGCAGGTTAACTCGTTGTTCAGCCATCCAGGCCGTGTACTGACGGCCTTATTTCACCGTTCTCGGTGTCGTATTGAGCCACAACAGGAAGCTGTAAAAACATAGACCGTGAATAAAGATGGAGAACGTGTCTCAACTGCACAGAACATCATGTGGAGCTGAGATACACGTGCTTGGCCGATCACGGAATTAAAACGTTAAACCCCTTTTTTAATGGCAACAGTTAACTACATGAACACTCGAACATTAGTTTGATAAGAATTTCCTAAAACCTCAGAAACCGGCTTTAAGAGGAAATTATTGTGACGTGTACTTTGACTTATGAACCATGTACCGTCTGCGAGCATGGAAGAGGCCGGGTTTATGAAGTATACTGCCGCCAGCCATCAGGGAGCGATCAAGAAGATTTGGCTCAGCTCTTGGGGGAGCTGTCATGTTGTTCATCTTTACAAACTGTCTGTAGTCAAAACACACAGTCCACTACCTGCTCTTCCAACAGCTGGTGAATCTAGTGGAGCAGTTAGCAGCAGAAGCAGATGTTTCCCTCAGGAAACGGTTTAAAGGATGATGATGTTTCCACGCAGGTTTGAATCTCAGTTTAAAACATGGACGTACAAGCATGAGTGTGTGAAAACCCAGTGTGGAGTCGTATGAACAGTGTGGTGTGGACACATGGGCACAAACTTTTTAATGAAGCAATTCAAACAGATTTTGAAAAACCACATCAGAGATATATATATATATATATATATATATAGCTGACCTTTGGTGAGCAAGACAAGTTGCAATATGAATATCAATTGAGTTATGAATAATGTACCAGATTATTAA
Organism: Verasper variegatus; assembly: GCA_026259375.1. Lineage (NCBI taxonomy): Eukaryota > Metazoa > Chordata > Actinopteri > Pleuronectiformes > Pleuronectidae > Verasper > Verasper variegatus. The sequence goes on from CM048051.1 coordinate 2,833,975, forward strand.
TTTATATATTGTCCATGACCTTTAAATATTGCTGTAAAGACGAAGTCTTGTTGTCATATGAAGTTAATATTTTTTCCAACAATACATTTGTGTAAAAAGCTGCTTTTTCTGCTTTAAATTGACCTTTTCATCGTCTCTATGTGAATTAATTACCTCCACATAGAGGTTATCTTTTCACCCCTGTTCATTTGTTTGTTGTTTGGTTGGTTCGTCGGCAGGATTACGCAAAAACCACTGGACTGATTTTCATAAAACCAAGAAAATACCCATTAAATTTTGGAATCCAGGAATTCTTACTTTATCACCTTTATCATTGTGAGACAAAGTTTTCTGACGTTTCCATCAATTCAAGGATCTTTATGAAAGAAATCAGGCGTATTCAGAGTTGTGTGTGTGTGTGTGTGTGTGTGGTTTAAGTGGATTGAAGGGGACTGTTGGGCCTTGGCGCTGCTCTGCACTCTATCATTCTATTTTTTAGTTGATTTATTGATTTCATCTCTCAATTCGTGATGTTACGTGTGAAATGCGACAGAAATACTCGTGAGGAATGACGACGCCTTCAGGGAAACAATTAAAAACCCTGCCTGCTTTCATACCTCTGCACACCTGCCCTGTCGCCATGTAGAGCGAGCGACTGTTTGTCTCTTCTGTAAAGTTACAGTAATCTGACCGGCTCATATTCTGAATCCTGCCACAACCTGAAACTGACCCCTGCTTCCTGCTGTATTTATCTGATGTGGTTTGGCACAACGCTGCATTTGGGGACCAGATTACAACCAAAGCTCACATTTCAGCTTCTTCCTGCCAACCTGCCGTCTCAAAGCAGAAGCGAACCTCTCCTGTTTTGTTCCTCCAGAGTTTACTGGAGGACTCCTGCAGCCTCGGCCGGGCCCATTAACATGTCGACATCAGCTGTTTGCTGCGAGGTCGGTGCTCAGCCCACCGTGCGTTCACAGCAACTGTCACATCGATCAGTGTTTCCCACGGCGAGAGTCCTCCAAGAGGACGTAGGCTTTGACTTCACATTGTCTGAGGTCACAGTCGAGCTCTGACTCTAAACCTGACCGGACCGGACACCTCGACAGTTGGGGCGGGGGTGGGGGGGGGGGGGGGGCTTCCGGGGCATCAGTGCCCCTCAAGGTGGATCTGATCATTCTGTTGTGGGGACAATGTCTTCAGCGTTTTAATGACTGCAGACCGGTGGTATTTACTGGGTGTTGGGGGAAGTGAATGTTTGAACTGCAACCCATTATTTTCATTATTTTAAACCATCAACTGTTTTGTAGAAAAAAGCTGGAAAGAGCACGAGCTAACTAATCGTCCAATCGGTCTGTATTAAGTATCTGCATCCGTATTGTCGGTGCATTCACATAAACCTCCCAGCATGCACAAGGTTAAACTTCCCCAGAAAAAGTTTGCGGAGGCTATGATGTGTCTTATTTTTAAGCGTGTCTCGAGGTCTCAGACGGTCTCTGATCAGCGTTTTTAAAATATGTGAAACTGACTGTGACAAACGCAGCAGAGAGAGAACTCTCGACACAATGAGGCGGCGGCGGCGGTGGTGGCGGTGGCGGCAGCGCGTTTGCCTCGACTCCTCATCGTCTCATATCCGCTCCCAGACAAAATGTGTTACTCCATCAGCGGCACCATGCAGTCGTTAGTGCTCCACCGCGCAGAGCTGGCCTCCAGGTCCTCTGCCCCCCCCCCCCACGTCGCTCTCCACCTCCTCAAATGTAGGGCACATTCAGCTTCTCCGTGCGTGTTTGTTTGCCTGGCTGTCACCTCACATTACACCCCCATCTCCCAGCAGCTGCAGTGAGGGGGTCATGAAAAAGGCCACTCCTTAATACATGCTTTCTTCTTACTACAGCTGAGTCCGTGTTCACACAACGACGGTCAGAGCACGAGGACGATGGATTATTAATGTTGAGGTCACTGCGTTACAGAGAGCTGGAAGGAATCTGGTCGTCGTTATGTTTCCAGCTCAGAAACTTTGATCTTTTTTACAACAAACATATCTCCTCCAAAGATCTGGGTGAATTATTTGATTGCCAAACTGCATTAGCTTACCTCGGTGACAAGCGGGGGACATTCAGAGGGAACATCTTGACTCGAACCGCAGCCGCCTGCACTCTTTGTCCCCCTCTCTCTGTGGATTTCCCCCGAGGCCGGAGAGTTATTAGAGTCAATGCTGTGACCTTTGTTTGCCCCTCAGTTTCCAGTGAACCCAGTCTGACTTGTGGGGGGGTTAGCGTGGCTGTCACGGCGTCTCTTGCAGGGACAGGACACACCTCCCAGTCAGCTGGGTCAAGCCTGTTCACAATGATGGCCGACAACACACGCTGTGTGGGAGCGTCGTACATATTCATCGTGTGTGTGTGTGTGTGTGTGTGTGTGTGTGTGGCAGCTGGTAACGGGTGGCGTTGGTGTTACTTCCTGTAATCAAACACATATAGGTTTGTTTTTTCACGAGGTTGAAACGACTATAAATTGAATTAAAAGTCTTAAAGGATCATTTTAATTTGGGTCTAATTTTCATAGTTTCATCCATCATTAATTCCGCCTTCATTAATTATTTAACGAAGCTAATTAAGGACATTGTACTTGCAAGAATAAATATTCTGGAATTAAATTTATTTAAATAATAATGATTTTACACCTTCAACTACAGACGTTTGCAGTGTTGAACTCTGAAAGGCAGCTGTGGGCTTTTATCTCTATTAAGCCTATATTTATATATTCACCACTGAAAGTTAAAAAGCTATTAGCAGCTCTTGTTTGATATCCACCAATATATGAACAGTCAAGTATCTCCTATGGGATAGAAATGTGGGGGGGAATTCTACAAAAATACAACACAATATGGAAATGGGAGCGTTCGGTTCTCCTCAGCGTCTCCGCTCAGTTTGCTGACCTAACGTGTCACGATGACAAAATAATTTCTCCTCGGCCCTCATGTCGCTGCTCCGCGGCTCCTGATGGAACGTTGATATGAGCTGGTTTGAACGTCCTGTGGCAGATTTGACTGGTTCAGTTCCTTCTTTGTTCTGCGAGCGGCTGCTTTCATCTTTTTCTCGTATTGACACGGCCATAAATAATTCAAATACAGCATGTGTGTGTGAACAGTAACCTCCTGGGCGCCTCGGGCAAAGCACGATGCCAAAGCGCTAATGTGGTTAATTAAAACATTTATCCTTATTTAATTTGTTGGTTTAAGTTTGATAGTTTATGTGGGTGCGTGCAGGAGAAAGTAACACGAGGAGAAAGTAACATGAGGAGATACTGAAAGACTCTGATATGGAAGTCAGCTTCGTGGTCACCAGAACTGAGACCAGCTCCTCAAAATAGCTCAAAGTCAAATATCTCCAGTCCCTGTTTCCCCCTTTTTCTGGCCAGAAACTGTCCACCACCATCTCCTCGTCAGCACATACTCTGAAAGGCTCTTTGTGATCTGGAAAATAATTTTCTCTGCTGCGGTTTCTTGGTTACTGGGTTGTTATATATTTTTTCTTTCTTCTTCAACTCCAGTGAAGTCATACCTCATCTCCCTCCGCATGCATCACTGATGTTTCCTTTTGTCGTTGCAGGAGCTCACGTCCAGAAGCACAGCCTGCAGACGATGCAGAACCTCCTGCAGGAGGAGGTGGCACAAGCAGAGGAGCATTCAGAGGTAACAACGACCAAACCAGCTCCGTTCTTTTGTTCTTGCCGAGGAGGAAAACGAACAGTCCTCCATCTCGTTGGCCGCGCCGTTGTAGTCGATTCCTGAAAAGCCTGGAGTCTCGCTGGCAGCCCGCCCACTTCTGTGCAATCTGATCCCTGAAGACATGAGGAATATACATATACACACTGAGCAGTCGACCAGCATCTGAGAGGAATATCCATCTCAGCGGCCGCGTTAGTGACCGGTTCAATATGTGTTGTGTTCATTCTGCCCTCTGATGTTGCAGCTTTTACGATTTAAGAACAAAAAACTAACATATTTTCTCTGTTAAAACATTCTCCAGAGTAAATTTAGATTCTTCTTGGGGATGAAGCAGCTTTAGATCAGTTGGTGTCAATGTGCCACTAAATGCTGAAGACAGATCTTAAATGTTCGGGTCTGAATAAAGACACGAGTGAGTCTATTTGTCAGGCCGATGGAAAACTCAGAGGAAGCAGTAGCAACAAAATCGTTCATGTTTTAAATGGAAATTAACACAAACTGTAGATCAGTGGCTCCCAACATAGAGATAAGTGAAACCGAGATAAATCCAAGGGGCTGTGAAGTTATTTTATAAAATATTTCATCTTTTCTGTGGCATCAGAAACTGATCCAGACATTCACATCACTGATAATCTGATTCAATATGTTGCAGGTTGAATTTTAAATGAGGAAAAATGCAGCCTGAAGGAAAAACGTCACTTACAGGCACAATATTCCAAAGCGATAATCACCCCCGGCCCAAACACATCATGTTCTCACGTGAGCAGCTTATCTTAGATATTCAACCACATCGGAGCCAAATCACAACTAAACCTCAGAACCATCCGCCCATGAAGAGACCGGAGCTTTGGTTTTATGAACAGAGATTTGGTGACGTCTGCCTCAATGATTCTCCGACATGCATGTACTGACATGAGTGTTTACACACACACACACACACACACACACACACACACACGCACACACAAGTTATTTTGTCCCATGTTTCTCTTTCGTGCAAAAACGGTACCGAAACCTTTTTATTTTATATTTTTTGTTTTCATAATTGTGCAGCAGTTCCGTGAGCAATGTGTCACACACAGGCTCCATTTTAAAAATGCTTAAATTTAAACATAAAGCATTGAAGTAAAGCTAACAATCGTCCATGTTGGAGTAAAACAATGTTTTTGTCTGAGCAGCACGATCGTCCGTTTCTCTGCTCGTTGCTCACAAGCTACAGAAACCTTCAGCTTCAGTCTTAAAATAACGTGATGATCCACAGATCCGGTGTAAATCCTCCGTCTTCCTTCGGCCTTGATCAGGGCGGCGTGCGAGTCTTGTTCACGGATGAAATCCACCCCCGGCGCCCGAGTTGCTGCTCCAGACTGGGATTGACCTCCCCCACCACCTCTCCGATCAATACCTCCTCCCTCCGTCGTTAGCTGCTGTCCGCTGATTGATTTAAGGAACGCCCAGCACAGGCCAAACAGCCAGGCTGGCTGAATGCTAAGAAAACACCTCAACACGGACACATCAGTAAATATTTGATAGACGCTTGGTGTTTTATACCTGAATCTGTGGGTTAAACAAACTCTTTAAGAAGATGGACGTGTTCACGTATCTGTCTTGTCACATATTCTGGATTTTACGACAGAATGATGTAGGTGTACGTTGAACACAAAGACGTCTCTCTTCAGCCTCCGTGTTCTCTCCTCTGATCTCACACATTTCAGATTAAACCCCTCACGGGGTTTTTACTGGTTCAGTGGGAAACCGTCGAGCTCCTCACCAGTACGCCAGTCTCCAAAACATCTCAGAGCTCGGATGTAGCCGCTGTGGTGTTGGCGTGACTGTGGAGAAAAGATGTGTGTTTTAAGCCTTTCGAAGACTTAAGTCAACATCATCTTCTGTTGCTTTAAGTCAAACAAGCGTCCTCGTCGGGAGGATTCCTCGTCAGGTACCAACTTGAACAGAGATATCTGACGAAGGAAACAAACTTTAACCTGCTCGTGTAAATCCCTCACGTCCCCTTGCAGCCTTACAACAGAGCTTTACTTGATGTATCCGGATATGAGCTCTGAATCGAGGACACGCTCATTGGACTGGTTCAGGTTTTAACTGTAGTTCACAGCCTTGTTTTCTGAAGGGGCTGCAGATTTAGTGTTACAGCCGTGGAGGTGACTTCACTCTCTCTTTGTCAGTCTCACACTGACGGCTTCACTGTATTTAACGGCTGGTGAGTAAGAAATCCTGCTGCAGCACTGGATTCCTCCTGTTTCAGGGAAAACAGAGTTTAAATGATGCGTCACTGATCGGTTTTCTTAGTAAACTGTGGAGCGAAAAAAAGATTTTAATAATGCATTGTGTTGACATAAACTATTGAAGACTCTGCGCTAATCTACATAAATTCAGCCTCAGGGCGAAGTTTAAAAGTAATTTAATCTATGAATCAAAGCAAATATCAGAAACAGATGTTGCACCCTGTCTGTTTTTATAGATGGAGAAATTCATCGTACACTTTTTTTTTTATATAATCTTATTTGCTCAAAGCAGTAACCCTCCCTGTTCTGTTCTGCAGACACTGACAGGGACAGTCAGTTAAACACATCATGAAAAGAATCATAGTTTCCTGTTGATCGGTTAATCTCTAATTGTTAATTGTTTCATTTGCACTGGTATCGTCCATTCACCTCCCTCCACTAAAGCCAATAATCAAAGTTAAAAACTTACTTCCTGTACAAACTTCAATCATATTTCTTGCATCAGACTTGAGGTAAGAATCCAGATGTGGTTTAATGTCGTGATGAAAGGAGAAGCAGGAGGTTTATTGTCGAGATCCGGCAAAGTAAGAACATGATGCTGCAGAACAGTTTGTTTACCACACGTGACAATGAACAAGCTTTGCCTGTAGCAGCTGTCGTGTTCTCGACAGTGAGGTCAGTAAATTCACTGCAACCGGAGGTTACTAAACGCCGTCCTTGCCAGATGGAGAAGCTCTCGTGTCACAGTGGGTGAAGACGCAGTGGGAGGGGAGGCAATAAACCAGAAACTCCACCAATCACACGCTACGGTTGACCAGGGGGCGAGTGACAATTAATGGAAGGACAGTGAGCGAGGCTGAGAGAGAGTTTTACACTTCAGCAAACAGCAGCTGTAACGTTAACGTCTCAGAAGCTTTAAAACAACTTTTCTAAAGGGAAACGTGTGGTTATTGCATTAATGAATAAAACCAGAGCAACTTTGAATTTATTGAAGTGTTTTCTCTGCACCTAAATCCTCATATTTATTATTCCTCAGGGCGTTGGAGCTCTTTTTTTAATAGAAACTTTTAAAAACCGCCTCTGGGCGACATTACCTGCAGTTTATTTTGAGTAAACCTTCTAGTAACCAGAGCAAAGAATGTGTTTTAATGAACTGCTCCAAACAGCAGCTGTGTGAGTGAATTGTGCTAAAACTACAGCTGTGTAGTCTTTTTATAAAGTGAACATTTGTGAGGTGTTTATAAAGATTTATATCTTTAATTAGAATAAATGTGCTGGAGGCTGAGGGCCACAGACGGAGGAAGTGTTTAGAGGCGGACTTACACGTTTGGTCTTTTCCTGACGGACTGAAAAACAGAATAACACAAATCTGTAAATCAAGGAACAGGTACTGTGGTAACTTCTGTAGTTTCCAGGTTACTTGAACATATAGTTCTGAGTAGATCCTCAAATATCAACTGTCCAAACAATTGTATTAGGAATCATCCTGTTTTTACAAATGATCAATGAAACTCATTTGCGTACCAGGAAGCTCAGAATAAACCAGGTCACTGAGAGAAATCTGTGAACATGCAAAACACAATTAGAGCTGTAAAAAATCGATAAGGCGATCAGCAGAAAAATATAAATTGGACCACGTCACTTTGGTTTATGGGAAATTGTGATTTTTTTTATTTTTTTTTTTATTGATCAATGACCAAACATTTAATTGATTTATGAGATTAATTGATTAGATGGAATATCTTTATTATCGCTGAGGGGCAATTTGGCAATCAGGGGTAGTCGACGCCAAAACACTGCAATGAAACATTAAAAACATTAAATGCACGTTAGTCCAAACCAGCAGATCAGTGCAAAAGCTAAAACTGCTAAAAGATAATTAACTTGTTTTTCATCTGTACCTAAAAAGAAACCTAATTGAAGGTTTTAACAATTTAAATAACGTTCAGTTTGAAAAATTATAAAATGTCCAGCGAAAGTGTGATAACTCTTAGAAGCTAGTATGAATATCACAACGAGTGTAAAACAGACTTAGTATGAAGACAATTTACGTTTGAATGAACTTGATCTTCTTCCATGAGCAGATGTTTTAGTGTTAGTTCCTGTTCATACACATCAGCCTGTGCACGGTGCTGTACGTTCACTAAGTGGAGATGCACAGAGGAAAGTAGGTCAGGGGGTGAAATTAGGTTACATACATACTGAACACATTTAGAGCTGAAACAATCGATTCGTCTACGGACAGAAAAATCCGTTGGCGGCCGTTATAGCGATCGACGAGTCCTTTAGGACAGAATGTGATAAAACGGCCAAACTAAATATCTCCCTTTCGTCCCAGTTCCGTGTTAAACTGAATCACATTTGACTTAAGAACAATAACTGTGGTTTATGCGGCAGATTCACTTCACTCTCGAGCAGCTGAGGCTCAGAATCTTCACATCCTGGGAACATACACAGAGAACCATCGCACGGCTTTCAAGCTTTGCCAAATGTAACAGTTGCTGCGCACGGATCTTTGTTGACTGTGTAAAATGTTGTTACAGTGAAATATTGTAGCCGGCAAACTGTGCCAAAGTTCATGGGTAAACATCCCCGAGCTGATTAAATCCTCTTTATACTTGCAGGAGTTTGTTTGAGCGGCTCCCCCGCGATCGGACCTCCCTTTGTGTGTTGTCCTTCTCCGCTGATGCCGGTTTGTTTTGTCTGTGCTGCTTCACAGGAGCTGCTGGAGAAGTTCATGGAGGGGAATGTAAACCTGGACGACTTCCTGGACTCCTTCCAATGCTCCCGGAAGACGTATCATATCCGCCGGGCGCAGGCGGAGAAGATGCAGGAGGTCGCTCAGGCCAAACGCCAGCCGGGCAAAACCAAGACGGCGGAGGAGAGTAGAGTCCCCGAGGTGAAGAGGGACTCGGAGCAGCCTCAGGAGCCGCAGCGGCCCAACGGCTTCGTAGCGCAAGGACCTTTAAGAGTGTTCCAGGTACGCTACGGCCTCACGCCGGCCATCCTCCTGCCTCATTACCCCGTTTCTCCTCCTGCCTCAGCCCCCAGCTATCAGAGTAGCACCCCGCCGCCCGAACCCCAGCTGGGGCAGACCCACATCCTCAGCCCCAGCACGCCACTCCCAGGACACGGCCAGCCGGTCGGCCTCAGGGTCATCGGACAGCTATCGGGGGGCTGGCCGGCGAACGGGCGGCCGGTGAGAGTGCAGCAGCTTTACAGGCCGAACCCTCAACAGCCCGAGCCGCCGTTCCGGTAAGCTGGAGGAGGGCGGGGGGGGAGGAGGCTGAGGAGGAAGAGGATGAACAAAAGCCTGTTTGAGAGGAATCAAACAGTGGCTGTCACAATCACATAAGCAAAGACTGATGCAGAGGCAGGCGGAGATGCCGACGTTCGTCTCTGTTCTTGATCCATGACACGCAAACGTCACCATCAGAGGAACCCGGGCAGAGAGGCGGCGGAGGCAGGGAGGACTCGGCATGGGTTTTTTATATCTGGTTCCATTTTGGATCCGGTGAAACGCCAACAAATCTCACATCAAACCTTAAATCTCACATTGTTCTTCTCCGTTAGTGAAGAGCAACAGAAAACGTACAGTTACACGGACGATGTGAGACCGTAAACCAGTTTATCATTTATCAAACATCATAATTTCGGGGAGATATTAACTGTGACAGTGCAAACTAGTATTTTTTTATTGTGTGACATCACTCTGTTAAAGTTACGACGGTTACATTAAGAGGAAAAGCGGCAATAACTGTGAGCTGCAGATTATCATCCTGAAGGCGATGACACATAAGTGTTTAAATCTCATTTCAAGTACAAACGTGAGCTGATGAAGTCCGTTAATTAAGTGTCAGATAATAAGCTGCTACTGAAACTGTAGTTTCTGGCTCCTCCGTCAACAGAAACATCTTTGAGTCATATCTTTTTTTTTTTTTTTTTTACTCTTTACCTGAGATAAGTTATTCAAAAGAAATTCAATAAAAAATGCTATCGAGCCCCGTCCCCCTATGTGTTATTTTAAATCTTATCATATTTTTCTACTTCAAACCGGAGGATGTGAAGCACATGGTTGTGAAGCACATCTACAGGAAAGAAACTGACTGTGGTTGTTGGATGTGATGCGGCTCAGGACGCCGGGTGTCATCAAAGTGAACAATGGCGTCAATAACGTGGTTGTTTTGTGTAAACTCCTCCGTCGAATGAGGGGAAAACCTTCACACTTGGATCCTGGGGTGAAGAACAATGGGTTTTAGATTGAAGGCGAAACAAAGACGTACTGTTGGAGCAGAGCAGGACGTATTTATTAATGAGTCCCAGACTGTAACCTGTCAGTAGTGTTTCCTGTGTCGTGTGTGTCACCGTCACAGGAGATTACCCAGAGCCCTCTGCCTTCTTGTGCGATTTCAGCGAACAGTGTTGCCGCTCACACATCCGTGAGCCGTTTTATTTATTCATGTAAATCCTATTTTAAATGGCTGACTTCAAAGATCCTTGTTTACCGTGCTAAATGAAGAGCTGCGTCTCCTTCACAAAAGCAGCCGGTGTTTGTGGTTCCTTTTTTTTTTTTTATTTCTGCCCCCAAACTGAGATGCAGAGTGAAGTGGAATTTAATCTCTATGAGAAAAAACTCCCACAGCCGAACATCTTCCTCTCGCTCGTTCTCCGTCCTGCAGCGTTTAAAGGGAAAAGCTTTGGATTGTAGTTGTAATGGGTCGGCTCTCAAACACATTTAGCTCATTAATAACCCAGATAAGTGCATGCTTACTACATCTCGACAAAGTACATCAAAATGCCTTTTACAGGCCGGTGCCCAGTTGCATAAATAAAAAAAAAATACTTTCCTATTTCTACTGTAAAGAAAGATTGCTCTGATTTTAACATCTGTCATTTTCTCGTAGGAAATATCTTGATGAATTTTGAAGTGAGCGTCAAAGCTCTGAGGATTTTTCTTTAAAGCGTTCTTCCGTTTTATTTTTTTATTTTTGGGTGATATTTAAAAGTTTGGGTCACGGTTTCTATCAGATGACGCTCAGAAAGTCGACTGCTGAGATCTGTGAATGTTGTTTCTTCGGCTCAGCGTCTTATGGAACCACCAGGTCGGAATTTGAATAAAATTATAACCCAGGCTTTGTGTTTGTTCACAGATCTCAGCAGTTAGACTGGGGATGATGGTACAACTGATAAACAACAATGGCTAAAACGTCTTTAAAGACTTAAAAAAAGAAGTTAACTTCCTGTTTGAACAAGATGCAAATGTGCCAAAAAAAAAAGTTTTGTAACTTTTAAAAACCCAGCGGAGGCTCTTTCTTCGGACTGTGTCAAACTTTTCTCTTCTTCTTCTTGGGTTCAGTTTTTATTGTTTTCAGTTGATGCCTCCAACCACAGGGTTTTGTTTACAGTCTGTCGTTAAATCCGTGAAGGACGCCTCACTTTTCTTTTTAACGTGCACATTTTTAATTCAACAGAATCCTTGGGGCTTTCTTGCAGGTCCCTTAAAGGAATTGGTTTAGCATAAAGACCGGGGGGGGGTGAAGCATTAGCCCAGCTCTGTCTGACGGTAACGGAATCCACACATCAGCCCCTGGAAAGCTCAGTAATTAACACATGATGTCTTATCTGTTTATTCTGTACAACAAACAAAGTTTAAAAAGACATGTTGTGGTGTTACAGCCCTGCAACGTCCAGGAGTCTGCAGCTGAAATCAACCACTTGACTGGATTGATTGTTTAAACCCGAATCTGAATATAGTCTCCAGAAAGTTTCCACGTGTCTTTTTCTGATGGAATAATCAAGATGTTCATGGTGTAAATCAGTGACAGTTGTCAGTGATGATGTTTCCTGCAGACAGAGCCATGCTACCTGCTTCTACTCAGTCTTTATGCTACGCTAAGCTAACAGCTGCTGGCTGTAGCTTCTGAGGTTTGGATGTAACTGGGCACCGGCTCCGACTCATCGTGCAGTTCTGTGTCCACTCAGGGTCTCCAGAGGAAAAATGCAAATTCAGTGCGGTTTCTTTAGTCAAATAACCCCCCCCCCCCCCACACACACACACACACACACACACACACACACACACACACACACACACACACACACACACACACACACACACACAGTGAAAACCTTCAACATTCCATTGTTGCATTGAGATTTGACCGGTGTAATAATATAATAATAAAAAGTTTGAAACACTGTCATTTCTCAGTTTATTTTGCTGATCCTGCATTTTAGAGAAAGGGAGAAACTGTTTCTACTGGAGTTAATATTCATTCGGTTGAGTTTTTAGTCGAGAAGTTATTGATGAACTGCTTCGTTTCTCACTCTTCCATCCGTCCACCATCCACACAGTTTATCCTGATGTTGGCTGAGAGTCATTTTCTAATTTCAATTAAAGACTTTGGATTTACAGCTAAATACCAGAGGAAAAAATCCAGGAAATGATCTGTACAACACAGGACCTGTAAAGTTTTCTTTTTACAGAGATTCTCCTGAAGCAGAATTAATTTTGTTCAGACCAGATGATTCATGTGATGATCAGACACTAGTTTGAAATATCCTCCGACTGTAAAGTGCTTGTTTCTGCGACGTGCTTCTGTTCGTTCAGTCTGTTTTCTTGTGTCTCTCTCTCTATATCAGGGACTCGACCCAGCAGCCTTCTCAAAAACACAAAAGAAATAAACACAGTGATAAAACAGATAAATGGACGTTGCCTTTTAGAATAAACCTCTTAAAATGAAGTCCAGTCGTTGAGCCTGAACAGTTGCATCTCACATGAAGGAGCCGTGGCTGCAGGCGCTCGTACCAGGTGACTCTGAACCATGTCACAGCCGATCAGCGCCGCAGTGACTGAACATGAGCTAATAACATCCAACTCATTTCTGTTCATGTGTGCGGAGCCGCATGAGCTCGAGTGTTGAGCTACAACGACACAACATGGACGTCAAAACCTTTCAGCATAAAACGTCAATTTGTAAAAAAATCTCAAACAAATATTTGAATGCATTGTTTTTTTGATCATGTGATCAGTGGCTGGTTTTCTCCCGTTTAACTGTCTTTTCAAATTAAAAATGATGGTTATTTAAACTGCAGGGGCCTCGTATGTTCATTGTTTTTCTGGGATTACAACAAATAAATAGTTGATTCCTGAAACTGGATGATTGTCGTGTGACAGACTGATGATTAAAATGCTTCTTATGCATAAAGCAACTATTATTAATTCATGTTAAAGGACAAAGTGGCACAAGGCCTCCGGAGTCTGTTCCGTCTCTATCAGGACGTCTATAAAGAGAACATGTTAATGTATGTATGCGCTAAGCATCAGTGCTGTTATATGTGGGTTACATGATGATTACATGACTGTAATGTGCTGTGACGGCTGCTCTGACTCACAATCAGTGAACTAAACAAGCTTTTAATACAAATTCTTCAACCGCAGTGAAGCTTATTATAACATTATACTGAACAATGCATCAACTACAGCGCTAAAACACAAACACAGTGAACAACACTGGAGATAATGTCATTCATTAGTTTTGTTGTGCGTCACAATAAGTTAAGTAGGTTAGAAATACACAGGAGAAGTCAAATGTACCTCGGAGCTGAAACGAAGCAGCAGCGGAAACATCTTAAATATAAATTAAAATAATGTCACTGCTAAGTAGCACAAAACCAATGTGTTCAACACGAGGGTTGGGATCCCAGAAGTGGTCACGGGAGGAATTTGAGGGGTCGAGAGAGAGTTAAAGGGGAATTCTACAGAATTGGAGTTTGTCGTGCAGAGTGCAGGGAGGAGCGAGGTGTGATCACACTTGGATTAATTTCTGGCATGACGGAAATTTTAATGAGCCGTCTTCAGGCTCTGGCACAGTTGAAGTACAGTCACGACTCAACTCTCCAAACTCCCAACAAACACGAAAGTGAAACCAGGACATGGTGACGTGTTATATAGTCAGAAAACGTGGAGGCCAGGCTGGTGGAGCTGATGTTCCGCGTTTCCTCCTCCTCCTGTCAGAGCGCAGCTCCGGACGCAGTTTTCAGTCGAAGCCCAAGAGAAAAACTAAGAGAACCCGACCGGAACCTGATGTGGAACCTGCACGTTGACAAAGTCTGAGACCTCAGAGGCTCTGATTCCTCAAAGTCCCTGTGGTTGAGCCGAGAACACTCCACATTTAAATAAGACACAGCCATCTCTAGTAAACCCGCTCATTATTCCCTTCTTCTCCTGAGGGAATCTATAAAGCTCGAGGCTGAACGTTGCATTGGTTGAGATTTACAGAGGTAATAACTGTTCCATAGGGAAAAGAATAAAAGTCTCTATCTGACTGGCAGCAGGTGGGAGACTGGAAGGTCACTGCTTCGTATAAGTGGTCCAGCTGGTGGGGGTGGGGTGGGGGGGGGGGGATCCTGACCGGTCACAAACCTCCTTCGTTAACTGAAGTGCAATAAAAAGTACTTCGTACAGAAGGTTTCCGATGTGATTTCAGATTTGTGAGTCGTGTCGTTTAAGGGGAAAAAATGATGTTTTGATTAAATAAATGTTTGTGTGTGTGTTTGAAGTGCATCATGTGCAGGCGGGCGTCTCCCGGGGGACGTTTTTTAAGACGGTCTGTCGGACGCAGCTGAGGGAAAATGATGCTAAAATATTTATATAGAGTACATTAGGCCATACTCTGCGTCTGTGGGTGGTTGAGACGCTGCTAAACCACGAATCTGATGAACATTTCTGCTGGTGTCTGACCAGCTGCTCCACCGAGACGCGGCCTGAAAATCTGATATACAGTGTGTGTGTGTGTGTGTGTGTGTGTTCACTGGAGACATCATTTAGGAACAATGCGGAGGAGGAGGTTGTGCAACATTTTCTTCTTCTGTCTCTGAAACGACAGGATGTTAAAATGTCAGAATCTCTCGGCGGTCGTCGCATCTGGAGTTTTAGTACGAGGACGGAACAAAAGTAAACACAGCTGCTTCGCTCGCTTCAATCCAACCTGGGACTTTAAAGCTTTATCTTTTCAGCCGTGATAGTGGTGTTGACTCTGCGGGTGGCAACTGGTCTGACAGGGGAAATATATCAGGAGGTATTGGATGGAAACTTTCTACAGAGGTTTCAAGGTCCCCAGAGGATGATCCTGCTGCGTTTTGGGGCCTCGAGGTTGGAGACGTGGGCTTGAGACCCAAAGGTTGATGAAACTAAAGTGACAGAAACCATCTTTGAGAAGAAACGATTTGACGTGTCCCATCTGCTAACATGATGAAGAAAAAACTCTCCCCTTAATGAACGGTGGCTCCATTAGTGCCACTAATCAATTATTAATCATTTAACAGCGATTAGCACCGTCGCTTCACTGTAATTATACAAAAGCAGATGTCGTCTAGTATTTTAATTCATCACCTGATGCTACTGAAAGAAAGATGTTCCTCAAGAATAATGTTTGAATGTTGACTCACTTTGAAATTCTCGTGAAGTCACATTTGAACGTCCACGATTCCACGAGCTGAATACAAATGGCTGCAGTTAACAGTTATTTACACACAGTTTAATTCACTTTCTGAAGGGAAAGTTCTAGAGCTTCACTCTAATAAAATCATGTTGACAACACTGAAGTGACCTTAAACAACACGTTTACATGTGACATCATTTCCATCTGATTCACGTATGGATACAGAAGTCGTCAATAAAATACATTTGTCCGATCGAACTCGTCCAGTTTGTCACCAGCTGAAAGAGAATAAATGTGGTTTCACAGACAAAAATTATATATTAAACTTTGAATATAATAAAACAATTTGTCAGAACTATGATGGAATACGAGTGGAACCAAACTAATCATTTAAGTAAAAAGTTTATTTGGGTATATGATGAAAATTAAGGATTAAAATGGACTAGATTCTTCTTGACTTTCAGATATTACTGTCAGTTGCATTTTTTATTTGCAAACTATCCCATACTGTATTCTCTCAAACAGCAGTTTCACTGCAGAGTTCATGGCTGCATGTCTGAGATGTGACGTCTCAGCAAGTTGCATGTTCCTATGCTCAAAAATAAAAATAGAACTTCTCGACCAGAACCTCAGAGGAGACACGGCAAGATGCAAATGTCAGTGGTTCTCAAAGGGCACACTGGTATTTACTGTTGTTCAGTGTCGATGGAAGCATGAGGATGAATGCAAAGCTTTCCTGGAATATTCCAAGTGTTCAGATTAATTCACAGTTCATCATTCGGCAGGAAAATGACCCTGAACATTCTTCTTCCTCTCGTTCGCTCCTGTGGACCGACCATCCCTCCATCCATCCTCCAGACGTCCTCATGTGAACCTGCTCTCCTGCCTCTTCTTTCCCACCCACTCACTCTGAAACCGCCCGTCTCCACCAGCTCTTCATCAGATCATCTCCTCTTGTTCTTTCATGTTTCTGCCTCCTCATGCATCTGTTTTTAAACCTCCGTCCTCTTGAGGGAACCATCCGAGTTCCCTCACTGCGTCTTCCTGCTGATTCCACCAGCTCTGTTACAAATATATCTCCCACTCTGTTTTCTCCACATTGACGTAAAACGACTCAAATTACAGCTGAGGCTCGGCCCTTTAATGTAGAATCCATTATTTTATTTCAGATTCATTGTGCGGAGGCTCAGAGCCCGAGAATCAGGCCTGTGTGTTTATCGTCTCCATCTCGGGGGGGATAGAGTGTGATTGTGATCAGTGAAACCAGCCTCTGGCTCCTTCAGATTAAAAACGCTGCTGTACCCTTCGCTCAGTCCTCTCATCTTCATCTTCATTTTTTATTTCCCCTCCTCAGCTGCTCTGACTCTCTGAGCCGATCCCCCTCAACACTTCTCTTCATTGTTATGCAGATGAAGCCCAGTTTACTCGCCTCTGTAAATCCAAATGGGATGACAGCCATTTCAGAAAATCTAAAGTGCTGGAGCCTTAAAGGAACAACCTGCCTCAACAACACACAGAGACACACAGCTGCTCAGTAACCAGGTCCGTCACTGGGGTCACATCAGGGCCGGCTGTGTTGCTGCCAGTCAGTAAACTGAAAGGCAGTGGGGGGGGGGGGAGTTTGAACATCAAAAGTTTGCAGACTGAACCTTTTCTCACATGAGTGAACATGTGGAAGCTGCTGCTGGCAGAACTGGGACAATTTGGAAAAAATACCCTGAATTAATTGTTTATAATAAGATTTTCAGGGTAATTCCACTAAATCACAGCAGCGCTCCGATGCTCTCTAGTGGCCGCAGAGGACAGGAGACATATTCAGCTTCATAATTTGAATTAGTGATGTTATTTGAAAAGGTTTTAAAGCTCTAAAGTTCAGTTCTCTCACACGGTCCATCGCTGCTGCTCCTCTTTTCAGCCTCTGTCTGAAACACTTGGTTTTAGCTCCTGTCTCTTTAATGCTGCGTTCCCTTACACCTCGGAGCTCGGAATGAATTCACACCCGAACAACCCGAGTTGATGGCGTTTCACAGGAACAACGTTTGAACGACACATTTAATGACAGAAGATAAACAGTAAATACTACAGTGTTGACGACTGTTGATTTGCAGAGGGGCCATCTTGGATTTCAAAGTCGGGGGTAGTGAGGTTTGTTCACCACCCCTGTTGCTTCACGACGAAGGGGTCGGAAACTCTGAGCTCTGTAGTTTAATAGAGCACGGCGTAAATCGGGGTTCAGTGTCTTGCCCAAGGACACTCCGCTCTGCCCCCTCAGCCACAGCCGCCCCCGCTCTGCTCTGATTGGTCCGTATTCAGCCTTGAATGTGGGATGTGCTGATGGTTGTTAAGCTGTAACTCGCTGCAACTTCTCATTTTCTAACAAGTCACAGCCTTGACTCTTGTGCTTCACATCCACCCACTGTGATTTGATAAATATCTGCAGCACGGTTCAGTCTGTGCCGCTCGCTGTCACATTCTGTTCTCAAAGGTTCAGAATAAAACTCTCAAAAGACATTTTCTTATGCTTCTCGATCCTCATCGTTTATTTTGCGTTTCAGATTCCCACCTCACCGACTACAGACGTTAGTTTCCCTGAGAGGTTTCGGTTTTTACACAACATGATCTACAAGCTGTAGACTGGTCACAATTCAGATCATCACATGTGCAGCAGCTACATTCACAGTTTCCTAATTATCAAGGCACACGAGCCGCGTCGGCGAGAAATAAAAACAGAAAAACAGCACGTTAAGCAAATCAGGAGGAATAATGAGAAAACTCTCAGCCTCTGTAGTGAACAGATTTTCATTATAAAAGGCTCAGGCCCTTAATCTTCTCAAGTAGTACCCACTGTGCCATCCAGTATTCCCCCCCCTCCTTTCATTTTCTACACATCAGAACTTCAGGCTCCAGCTTCCACACGTTACCTTCACACAGTCACAAGTCCCAAAGATGCTTTGATTGAAATGAGCAGCTTAGCTCTCGCTCATGTCTGAATTTCTTTAAACGGCCTTGAATGTTTTTTATGCCGTTCGAGGCAAAAAGAGTCGACAGTGATTCAGAAGTCCTCATAGAATAATTTCCTCACTACGCGGTTTGACTAACAGTGAAACTTGGCCAAAAAGGGAAGTAACAGACACTTTCCCACATCCCCAGATACTTTCCTGCTCCTTTTTCACATTTTCGTGATGTCCACAAAGTCGTTGATGTCAATCACCTGAAACCCCAGGTTGTCGATGCCGCCCTTCTGCTGGCTGTGGGTGTTGTGGTTCTTCTGGTCCACGTCGCTCTCGAAGCAGTGGACGCAGTGCGGGGTGGTCACCCGGACGCTCTTGGAAAAGTTTGAGAAATCCACGTGGTACTTTCCGGTCTTGGTGCGGGAGATGATGGGCAGGAAGCTGTACCCCCACTGGATCTCCTGCGGGATGTAGGAGGTCCGGACTTGGCAGGAGGAGCTGGTGGACTCGGCCGTGCCGTCCAGGAAGACCACCAGCTCGAAGTCCTGCTGGGGGAGAGTGTCGACTGAGAGCTCGTAGAAGGGACTCGACACGTTGATCACATGGTAGAGGGTCAGAGGGCAAACGAAGAACAAGTTATCCTTGCCAGCGTCGACCATGAAGTCGATGTCCACCTGGTCCAGAATGATGGTCTCTCCGTCCGGCGTGGTCGTGGTCCTCAGCAGCTTGCCGTAGATCTGGCTGCCGATTAACAAGGTCTTCCGAAGGTTTGCCACGCGGATCAGGAGGCACAGACTTCCTTTCTTCAGGCAGATGACGGCTGTTTTGCTGAAGGTCACAGTCTTCGCCCGTTTTTTGGGTGACGAGATCTTGGCCAAGACAACGCCGCACATGAAGCAGTTGATGAAGACTCCGATTATAGACTGGGCGACAATCAGAGCCACTGTGCCAGCACAGTGACCCGTCAGCGCCCTGCCACCGTACCCTATGGTAGTTTGAGTCTCCAGAGAGTAGAGGAACGCCGTCGTGAGGCTGTTAACATTGTCTACACACCGCACGTGCCCTTCTGTGCGGTTCTGTCCGGTCAGGTCCCCGTTGCTCTTTGCGATCCAGTACCACAGCAGGCTGAAGATGAACCAGCTCCCGGTGAAGGAGGCCACGAACAGGAGGAAGACGAAGCGCCAGCGGATCTCCACGAAGGTGGTCCAGAAGTCCACCAGGTACGCAAAGTGGTTGCTGTACTCGATGTTGCCAAACTCAATGTTGCAGCGCCCGTCCTTGGTGACCAGGCGGGAATTGCAACTTCGGTGTCCGTGGAGCAGCCGCAACATCCTGGAGCTGCAGGGAGCAAACGCAGGAGTTAGTTCAGAGCATCGAACAGTCGACCAAGTTTTACCAATTTGGCTCATGGGGGATTCACAATCTCACAAACTACGACTCCTTGCATCTGTTATGTTTCGGTTCAGAGAAGGAAAAGTAGTTAATTGTTGGAATAAAAATAAAACGGCCGAACAGTTGAGCCGGAGGAATTTGTTTGTGGTCTTTTTGGATGGATTTGCGTCCGTGTACCTTTAAGGATTAGCTTTACAGATTAAAACCGACGATAATAAAATCCAGCTCATGAAACTTCATTCTCTCCAAAAACACACAAATGAGTCACACTGTTACTTTGAGTCACTTCCACGTTCCACATTTACGCCGAATGTGTTTTCATCCACAGCTGAAACAAATGGTCCCAGATAAATGCACCATATTCCCGTCTGAGAGAGATTTAAAAAACTTCTTTAAACTACATTTTGCCTCATAATCAGATTTGAACCTTGATTTCAGTTAAATGTATTTATTGATGATATATTGTGAGGTGTCCTTGGGTGTGTGGAAAAGTGACGTGAAATGAAAAGTGTTATTGTTGTTTTCTAAAGAGTTGAGTGGGATCCTCTCGGGGCTGAATGTCACAGACAGAGCTGGGATGTTGAGAGAACTGATGGACGGTCTAATACTGTCTAGGTTTTGTTCTTTATACATAATTTATTGACAAACAGAAAAATACACAGCAGCTTTAGGCCCAATGTGGGAAACACTGTGGGAACATTTGATTACACAACCTGGAGTTTAGCATGAAAATGTGACGGTTCAGTTGTTTGTATTTTTCCAAGAACACGTAGAGCAGCTCGAGGCGTTTGAACGTCGGAGCGATTAATGGGTGACATGGGTTCACATGTGATGAATAAGAATAGAACACGTGACGGTAAATCTAATTTCCCCTTTTTTCCCCAGTCATTACAACAGAAGCACTGTGTGTTTGTTTAGTACAGAACAGTGAAGGGAAAGATATATAATTGTATTTGAGTTATAATGTGTGTTCTGTACAGTGTGAACCACGTCTCTCTGACCTCACTTACATAACAGCCGCTGATCCAGATTCACATTCAAGAAATCTGAGCAACTTGAGAACTGAAATAAAGTATTTTTTTAATTTGTTAACGACAGTGTTCAAAGTGTCTGATCCCACAATAGTTGAAGTAACTTAATAAACTAACTAATTCAAATCCTCGTTGAGCCTCTTTATATCTTTATATCTTTATTCAATGTTGCTGAAGTCTCTTTGTGCTCCTGCTGTTTTTCCCCCTGTGATTAAGCTTAAATAATGTTTTTTTCAGAAATGCTAATCCCACGTTTCTTTGTATTTCCGATACACAAAAGTTAAATTTCACATTCAGCTGAAGACCACAGTGAGAAATTCTCTTAATTAGTTGAAATGTTAAAGCAACTTTCCCCAAAGCAGCTGTAAACACTTCAGTCCTGTTTGAAATGAGACTAAATGCACAGATATCACAAATACTTCAAAACTCACTCTGAGTGTAACAAGAGGAAAGTTTTACAGCCTCAGTTGAAAAGTTTGGTTGGAACGTACCTGGGAACTGAGACCATGGACCCAGACTGCTCACTGCAGCTCTGCTGGAACTTCTCCTTTCTTTTCAGCAAGTGGCCCTGGAGGCGTTGAAAAGATTTTAATCCACAGTGAAATTTCCTAATCCCAGCCACATGCCACCATGTACACTGCCTCCATCCAGACACAGGGACCAGCCACGGAGCTGCCAGGGGACGTCGGTTGTGTCTGACTGGCGGAGCGACACTCTGCACTACTCCACTGAAACCAGTGAATTCACCATGATGGAGTCATGGTGAGGACGGCTGCTGCAGAAAATGTTCTGGAAGCAGAGTTTGGGGAGAAAAGCCTTCAGAGCTTTTGTGTGGCAGAAGGTGAATCCATTGAAGGGGCTAACGTGGCCGGTGGAGCACCCATGCTGTTATTGTTTTCAACCCTGAGAACATTTGGGATTTGCATCGGGCCTCACAAAGAAATCCCTCAGTTGCATGTCGCCCCCCGGTCCCCATCCCCCCCCCTTGTCCAAACTGGAAGGCTGCCTCACATTTGCATTAAAATGAAGAGCTGCAGGGACCTGAGTGTCTTTGCCATATTCTGCCGGCTGCACGAGGAGCATATTTCCCTGATCTGTTATGATATGAAAGAGGCCTCGCGTGGAGAGGATGCCTCCCAGCGATGGACGCAGATGCCACTGATGTGTAAGTGACGGGAAAATTGGATGATTCAAGATGCAGACTGTGTTTCTGCTGAACTGACGCAACTGCAGAGGCTCGGCTGCATCAATCTGAGAGACTGGAGAAACTTTTACAGTCGTCTCAGGTGCATCATACACAAAAATAACATCCAATCAAATACTGCACAGCACACTGTATTCTGCAGACTAGATAGATGGATAGATAGATAGATATATGGATAGATAGATAGATAGATAGATAGATGGATAGATGGATAGATATATGGATAGATAGATGGATAGATAGATAGATAGATAGATAGATAGATAGATAGATAGATAGATGGATAGATGGATAGATAGATAGATAGATGGACAGTGGACCTTTAAGTCCATGTGCATCATGCTTTAGTCATGAAATCTGTTTCTTATCAGTGTAAAATCTCTTTGTCTGACTCTGAAAGAAGGTTTATGATTTTCTCCTCCAAACTTCACTCATACAAGTTTTCAAAGGTCAAAAACATTTCATTAAAAAAAAGGAAAGATTAGAGAAAAGTCTAAATTATTAACACACATTCTTTTTTTCATTCTTCTCTTGTCTGTGACAAGAAAATGTTCTGGAGATAAACTCACTGTGAAATCAGCGTGTGCATAAACTACCAGATGTGACGTGAGCGTAATTGTTCACATACTTGCTGCGTACTGCACGTACCACTGGAGTATTCCACTGGAGGATTCACACCACTGAACTCAGGATTCTGGATTTGTATTCTGTAAATAAGAAACATGGCGACCTTGGGAGGTCACATGTTTATTTCCCCCTAATTTATTGAATCATCTAAAGGTCATTTCCATCCATGTGTGTCTCATTTTTCCAATTTGAAAAGCTACTTGTTGGTGCATCTTTAAATTATTATCACGAGGATAGAATCAGATCTTTTGTTTCCAGTAATTGTTCCTGACTTAGTATCATCACATCTTTTATTAAATCCATGTGTTAAATGTTGTGATGCTCGGTGCCGGTTCCTTGATTTAAAGGAGATCGGCGCAGAAATGGCTCCATCTGGTGCAAGGTTCCTGAACAACTGTAATATTGTTGTTGCACATCTGTAGAAGAATTTAATATGATCTATCTGAATGTATGTGCACCGACGTCCCCTCTTTAAAATGTCCACAAACCATCACACAAGTTACAAATAACAAATTCTTTATTTTAACATTGTGAACTTGAGGAGCCGCCCACACGTAAAAAAATAAAATAGTCACATCTTATTTTAGCTTCCTGGCAAGAAAATGATAATTAAATAAACAAGGTGATTTATTGTTTCTGAGTCCAACATTCTGCAGATTAGTATTTTATCCCAGGTGAAAAAAATAAAAGTCAGTGTTTGTCTTGTTTCTGGGTGACTTAAAGCTGTTGTTTTCACAGATAAACAGTAAAATCAAATAGAAAATTGAAGCATCAACTATTCCAAACACACATTATTCAATTTGCTCAAAGACAATGAGTCATTTCTGGATCTAAACCGTCTTCAAACCTGAACACTTAGGCCACAGAGGATCATCCATCAAGCCCGAATCGCAACAATTTAAAACATTTTTGTTCTAATTTTGTGAAACCAGAATAAAATAAATCAAATAAATTCAAATGAGTAAGATATTCCAATGATTTTAACTGGATATGGAAAATTAAGTGAGTCAGTGATCGTGGTAATATTCAGAAATTAGGCCAATTTTTACATAAAGATTTTGTCAACATGAAATGTATATAAATAAACCCTAATTATCAATCTATTACCAAGTGGTAAAATATGATTTGACTGTATATGGTATGTACACTATACAATGTACAGTTGACTATACAATGTACCTGAATGTAACAAAAATACCTTTGAGTATAATATACATTTACTGTACATTAATGAGGTTTAACAAAAACTGAGTATTGTGAAGCTTTTGTAAAGGATTGTAATATATAGAGATACAATATACATTATGTGTATTACATAAATATATATATATATATATATCGTTCAAGCTGGAAAGTTTCCCCCCCAACAAGAGGACGACTCAAGAACTTGAAAAAAAAAGGCCTCGTGATCTCAAACGTAACATGATTGATTATAGGAACATTATAGTCATCATGTCGTTCTTGGGACGACAACAAAACATCTTGTAATTTCTTATGCTGACGAAAATGTTGAAGTCATGGCTGAGATCTGGGAACACTGAGGCACAAGTCAGGTTAAACGAGCAAATAAAAGGATATGGATGTGAAACTGAAAGCAACTGAACACTCCAACACTAAAAACAGTTGCTACTGGACATCTTCTGGAACAGTATTGATCAGCTGAGAACGACAGAACCAGATTTCAGTGATTAATTTGGAACAAAGTTATCATTACTGACAGGGGAAATGTTCACAGCTCCGAAAATAAAACCAAGGTTGTATTCATTTGTCACCGGACGCAGAGCGAACAGGATTTTCCACATCCTCTACACGATGTTCCTTTCCAGCATCGGCTCCTGGGCCAGGATCCGTCTGAAGTTGAATCTACTCAGGTCCAGCGTTTTAAAACCTCCGTCCAGGATCAGCTCGGCCACGGCCCGACCCACCGCGGGCGAGTGCTGCAGGCCGTGGCCGCTGAAGCCGGTGGCAAAGTACATGTTGTTGACCAGAGGGTGGATACCGATGATGCCGTTCTGGTCGAAGGTGTTGTACTCGTAGAAGCCGGCCCACGCGCTGGTCAGCTGAGGGCGGGAACAAGAGCAGAGGGGCCATAAGTACCAGAAGTCATGAAATCTAATATAAATCTAATATATAAAGTGAAACAGTTAATATAACAAGAGATGAAAACTGTTTTTTTGTATCTGGTTTCACGTGTACAATTTGTAACTTCGGCCACTATCGTCTCTCAATTAAAACGATAACGCAAGACCTAAGATGATGATGTCATTCAGCAGCGTGGGGTCATGGGAGCTGTCGTGACTCGATTGGAGTTTTAATCACGTTACGCAGCAAATGGAAATGATCATCCAGATCTTTAACGAGTGAATCATTTAATACAATGACAGCTAAGAGTGTGTTTTTCCTTCGTCATACGTTTTGACACTGAGAACAAACTAACTTCAAAAACGACCAATGTCGTCTAAAGTAATGTTGGGAATCCTTGAGTAAACTGTACTTGTAGAGCGATTAGAACAGAGGAAGTTATCGCAGCTTCTACCTTGAGCTTCTCAAAAGCAGGAACCCGATGAGCCAACGGCGGCCAAATCTTGTCCTCAAAGAAACTGTGATCCACCTCTAGATTACCGATATCCGGCTCCTCCGCCTGAGGGGAAAACAAATCATCAAAACAATTAGATATTCCATCAAACAGGTTCTTTCGTATGTGTGGAACAAGTCGAGGAACAAACTTGAGCTGCCACGAACCTCATCTGGTGACGCACCGGCGATGTAGTTCCCTCCGAGCCCCTCTCTCCTGAAGTACACTCCAGAGTAATCGACCAGGAAGGGGGTGTCCAGACCTGGACCGTCAGGGCAGTGGAACACATACACGAACCTGCAAGAATCCACAGGCTTCAGCATGAAGTCAGATTTTGAATTCCCTCAGAGCTACGTATAATGTATTTCAAGCTGACGTTAAGTTAATTCAATTTTCGTGGAGGAGTTTAAACGCTTCCCCTGAGGTTCTACTCATGTCTGAGCGGGAAAGTACTTGGATCCGTCCTCTGGCTCCGTGACGCAGCGTGAGGAGGAATTACTGAAGGTTTTTACAGAGAAGCTGGCAGAGAAGTCGAAATGTGTGTGACAATGAGGTTATTATTAATAACTAGAAGGGAAGAGCTC
The DNA here is from genome assembly GCA_026259375.1 of Verasper variegatus. Taxonomy (NCBI): domain Eukaryota; kingdom Metazoa; phylum Chordata; class Actinopteri; order Pleuronectiformes; family Pleuronectidae; genus Verasper; species Verasper variegatus. Next base: position 2,859,728 of record CM048051.1, read on the forward strand.
ATACTTCCACCAAAAATGAATGTGCTCTTCCTTGGGTCAGTCTCCACAGAACGTGGAAAGTGTGAAATAAAACCAGAAGTCAAGCCCCCCGGGTGAAGAACCCCTGGTTACCAGCTGGTTTCCTTCAGTTTCCTACTTGGAACATGACACAGGTTTTCAATTACATTTTAACTTGGTGAACCCAGTGAATCCTGCATATGGAGAGAATGACATTCAAATTCTACCTTAATGATCTGGGGCAGTGAAGCGCTCTTCATCGCTTTCCCTCTTCTCCGGCAGAGAGTTGTAAGAGACGGTGACTGCGAGGTTGAAGTGCCGACTTAGTGTTGTGTTTCAGGGGCTTAGGGGTTCGGATTATTCCCATACAGTTCATCAAATGTGGAAGTAAACACCCTCAAAATTAAAGCTGACAGTCAGCGCTATAAAGTTAGACAGTTTTCCAATTTACTGGAGCGCACAGTGCAGATGAAACTGCCAGAATACTGATGAGCTGTGCCGCGCGAGGCTCCGTCAGCCAAAGGAAACCAGACATTTTGACAGCACCACTCGTTATTTAAAGGGAAAAATATAACCATTAGGTCGATGACCAACCTTTTGCGAGGCTCGACGGGCAGAGGAACTCCAGCGATGGTGCCTTTAGGGCCGAAGCCGATTCCCAGGATCTGTGCCAGTTTAGAAGAAAAGGCTCCCGCCGCATTAACCACAATGGCACATTCCACCGGCTGGTACTCCAGGCTGTTCGGCATCTGCACCTGCTCGACACAAGCACACACCCATCATTCAGTGGGATGGTCCTGTGGCGGGGAGTCGGTGAAGCGAAGCACTTCCACATCCTTCAGGGGGGATGTTAACCTGATCAGGGCTCATATTTCAGAGATGTTTCATTAGAGATGTGGAGATTTTGTAATGTTAAAGAAGCTTTTGTTATTTATTATTAGATGTTAACCTGCAAATTAAAAAGGGTTCTTATTCCTTTTTTAAAATCCTTATTATACCTTTGAAAGTATTTAAAAGCTGTGAAGAATCTGAAGTAAAGCAGATTATATACATCATACGATATCAAAGTAATCGATTATAATAATCTATAAATCATCAATTATCATTTATCAGTCAAAACTTGAAATTGAATATTTATTTTTAAGTTTTGGAACTGTGAGTTGACCCCCCCCCCCAAATAAATGACAGGTTTATATAACAGAAGAGAGAATATTGCTGTTGTTCATTTTATTTGTAGTTTTTATAACATTGTACTTTGATTATGTCCTATATCGTTTTTACTGTAAGTTTAGAAAGTATAAGAATATTTTAAGGATAGAAGGTGTCACATCCTGTACAGATTAAAAGTTCGTATTTTAAGTCATATATCAAAATATTTATTGATAAGTGCTAAATAGACCTGTCAATCAATATGAGAGTGACAGCATGTTCCAGTATTTATATAGAACAACCTGACTGTGCTGTTATATATTAACCTGAGACTTGAATGTTAAATAAACATAAAAACAGAAGTTGTTCAACGACTCTGGATTCTAAATTCTCACAGTCCGACTTACTTTCACCGATTTTATTCTCTTCAAAGCCACATTTTCACCCTCGGGAGTCGTCGCCACATTTACTGTGTATTTAAAATCTGTGGAGGAGACAGATCTAGTTAAAATACAGTTTGTGTTGAAATCAGTTATTGTTTCAACACGTTGGCATCTTTGAGATAACTGTGATACTGGCAAACTGGAGGAACTCAACTTTCTAAACTAAACCCACCTGTCACTTCTCCACAGCACTGGATCACTCCCATGGAGATGGCCTTCTTTCTGAAGGCGTTCAGCAGAGTCCAGGGGTCAAACCAGCCCTCGTTCTCCAGCCCTGGAAGGCAGGACGAGTGGAAGTGATTGTTAGAGCCGCTGGATGAGTTGATGCATCCACATATCAGGCGTATTTACTGGGGTTGTGACATAAAGAAGCTCATGCATTCATCAATAATAAAACTACTTCTCAAAATGAGGTTTTATTATCGTATTGGCACTCACCATAAGAAGCGAGTGCCACCCCGTCTGGGTTTATCCATGGAAACTTCTCCTTTAGTTGTGTGGGAGAGAGAAGTGAAACTTTGGCTCCGGCATACCTGGGATCAGATCATTGGATTAATGACCCGGTACTGACACCTCGGTTCCTCAACTGAAAACCTCCTGCATGAAATTTTCTGAATAGAAATGTTCTTTATTCGCAGTTTCCCACAAGATGAACCTGATTTCTGTGGCACAGTTCTACCGAATGAAAAGGAGTCAGCACCTCTGGGTGCTGTAGTTCTGCTCCATGATGTGAGCCACCTTCTCACTGGCCAGGAAGAGGTACCCTGACTGATTGAACTGCAGGTCCACGGGGTCCTCGTTCATCACGCTGAGGTGATCCTGAGAGGAACCAGGGAGGAGACAGACACGGGATGAAAAGGATTTAAACAGCGTAGCAGGGATGCATCATGCAGCCTCCAGCTAATACACAGATACAGTGAGTTCTACTGAGAGCTGCAGCAGAGGTGGTCCTATAAATAACACTCGTCCTCCGGGTGGTACAGCAAAGACAATGCGGTTATTATAGGAATAGTTCAACATTTATCACATCTGTCCATTAACTATAAGGCAACAACCAACAGCCTGTTAGCTCAAGTGAACTTCTGTGAGCATATTTCTTTAGCCAGGAGGGTTCTGCTCCAAGCTCAACCATTCTACAGTATTTCTAATATTTACTGACCCATTAAAGTGGTTTACATTTTATTGTAAAGGATTCATAAATAACTATAAATAAAAAGAGGACACGATTACAAATATATATATATATATAAATTGAATTAACAAACACAAATGCTCGTCTTTTGACCTACATTGATGTTCCTCATGAAGTCTGCAGAGGCCAGGGACAGGTGGATGTTCTCTGGCAGGGAGAACTGCTGTCGGATCCCCCCAGCAGAGAGCACTGTGGAGGCCTGGGAGTACTGGGGAGAAACACAGGCAGGAGGAGGTGGTTAATGAGGAAATGATCTGCTGAGCATTACACTCCAGATGTCAGGGATTTCACTTAGGAACTTAACAGGAGATAAATGCATCATTGCCACCGTAGACAAACAGAACTCATCTCCTTTTAATGGATTTAGTGTTTCTGATATTTTATGTCAATATTATTAATTTAAAAAATATATATAGCTTCTATATCATTAACCCACTGACTCAAAAAAAAGTCAAATTGTGTTATTACCCTCGACGAACAGGACACACGTCTTTTTATTAGATTTTGGTTTATCCGTTATTTTATATGAATATTAATGTTTTTCAAAACCTTCCATGTAATGTTACCCACTGACTCCAAACAAATACTGAGTTGTATTATGACCTCACGCAAATATGACACAGCTCTTTCTTGAACATTTCTGTGCTTCTTATATTCTATATGAACATTTCTATGGGAAGACTTTTTATCTTCCAACAGACTTTATGCCATGTTTCACAATTCAAACTCAATTTAATTCAAAACAACTCAATTTGTCTCCAAAAAACAAGAAAGGAAACTTAAAGTGTGTGTATGTGAATGTAAAAAGGGCGGTGAACAGGATAACGGCTGTGAAAACTGATTGTATAAGAACGTAGATAAATACTGAATGATTAAAAGTGATCGTAACACAGACATAGATTATGTACAGTTAAGGTGAATAAGAATATATGTACAGGACCAGGGAGCAGCAGATGTTCTATGACTGGATGATAATACAGTTAAGTACCAGTTTGGAGTCAGTGGATCAAATGACATGTCTGGAATATGACTTGGCTTGTATTGTGGATGAGGATGAAATGTAACAGCAGGTATTTGGCTCCTCACCGTTGTGTCCTTCTCCACCACCACCACCTTGACCTCTCCTCGCACCCTCTCCTTCTGCTTCAGCCAGTAGGCGATGGACCAGCCCACCACGCCACCGCCAACGATCACGATGTCGGCCCTCTCCGGGGGGAGGTTGGGGTTGAGCTCGAAGGGGCTCCAGCTGCTGCCTGGAAGAGCCTCCGCTGCCTTCTTCCTGATGGCTGCCAGCTGCACCTCCAGGTCTGGGCCGGAAAAGTCAAGATTTTACATTCATCCATCTTTGCATTGAAGATGTTGACTCACACTTTAGCACTTAACACATTTCTATAATCTATAGCTGCTGTTCTTCCATTCGGTGCGTGTTTTCATTCATGTATTAGAGAACAGACAATAATACACAACTTTACACTCAGAAATCCCCAAATTATTCAATCATTTGTTTCTACACACATATGTTTAACTTGTATGTCACAACTGAAACTATCTCAGAAACCGTTAGGATCCTCTCTACACTTCGGCTTAGATATGATCCTTAAACACTCATTTGATTTAGTTTAATAGGCGACATAAGTGTTAAACAGCACTAGGATCAGATGTAATGGTTTGTAATTAAACTAAATAAAACCAGTATTTGAAGATTATATCTATGCCGAATTGTAGAGAGATTCCGAACTAGTTCTTACATAGTTGAATTTGTTGAATGTATGTGTGTAGAAACAAATCATGGTATAATTTGGGGGTTTCTGAGTGTACACTTGTTTATTATTGACGTGTTGAGCAGCCGGACTTTCCGCTCGATGTCCCCGCACCTTTGTAGAAGTCATTCCGCAGAGATGCTCCGGTGTTCAGGCTCTGACGTGGCACTTTACTGCCCCTCAGCCCCGGGTGTTGTTCTGTCACCAGACCGGAGGAGAGGAGTCCACGAGCGGTCCGCACGCTAGCATGTAGCCTCCGACACGCTAGCATCGCTGCTGTGGGCTAACTAGCTTGCGGGCTAACTAGCTAGCTAACGACTAGGTGCAGTGTGTGGGCAGGACAGCAGCGGAAAACGGTGCAAACCACAGAACCGGGATTGAACACACGACACCAAGCTGCATTTCACTTCTGTGGAAATGTCACGTGTGAAATCTGAGTCTGAGGTCAAAGAGAATTCAGTAAAAACTGACAACCACGAAATACACCGGCAATATCCGGCTGTCCTTCAAAATAAAAGCACAGGTTTCACTATGACTCCCCCCACTGTAATGTTTAAATGTGTGATTTTATGATAAAGGTGTATTTATGATAAATACATTTTCATATGGTTGCATCTAATATATTGAAATTGTTGATTAATCTAATTATTGTCTTTATAAGTTCATGACTATATATACAAGTCAATTAAATATCAAATCAGGTGAAAAACATCCAGCTTCAAGGTGGTGTCTTCATATTTTGTCTGATCAACAGTCAGACACCTACAAATATTCACTTTACATTCATGTAAAGAAATGATAAGATATGATAATAAATCATTAGTCCCACAATGGGGAAATTTGCAATATTACAACAGCAAGAATCCAAAATAGGCATCAGTACATAATAGTAAGTAACACTTAAGTGTAAGAATGATAATACTTTAGTGAAATATAGAAAATACTAATGGAATAAAAACTAAAGTGTAGGAAAATAAACATGGCTAAATACTTGGGCTGTAATATTTTGTGGTCATGTTTTTGCAGATGGTTCACTTGGACACGTGGATTCTCCACGTGTAAATAAACGTATGTAGGCTATAGAAAGAGCATGTTTGAGAGAGTAGATGTTTACATGTGGACAAGAGAGATGTTATTAATGTGAAATTAAGTAAAGGAAACGTTATATAAAACCATGTTTATTTCCCTTTGTGAGACTGTAAGGTGATATCTGGTAAACTCCGCAATGGGTGATCAAAACTGTCTACAAGTAAAAAATAGAATACTTGTTCATATCATACTTATTTTCTGACACATACTACTCGCATACATTGTAAACCTGCCTACACACTGATAATGGCTGGTGAGCTAAATCTGGGACAATGATGGGATTAAGTCCAAATAAATAGGTTAATCGGAATACTGACAATAAACCCCCCAAAAAATCACTGAGACTTGCAAGACTATATATATATATAACCAGCAAGTGGCAGTTTAGCATATGGCTAAGAAGAATAAACTGAACCTGAGCAGGAGATGAATCAAATTATATTAAGTTTCTCACCATGAAATACAATGTCACGTCTTTGTGCAAATGTATTTTATTTTGAAAAGTACTCTGGGAAACATGGTGATACTCCTGCTAACTGGACCTTGTTACAATCGGAGGTGTTTGCTCGTCATGTGACACAGGACCAATCAGAGATGAGGAAGAACCCAAACATTTGCAGTTTTCAGGATTAAAGTACAGCAATAATTTGATCTAAACATTAATAACCTTTGTCTTTATCATATTATATTATAGTTGATAGAAGTAGTATCTTTTTTATGACCCTAAGGGGAAAAATCTACGATTGTGATGCTAATTTGTACTTCTACTTCTAGTTTTACCAGATCTTTGTTTGTGTAGTCAGATTTCATATGTAATGTTTAATGGGTGGAAAGTATAATTTTAACCATATTTTACGACCTGCGACACAGATTAGTACTGATATTTATGAAAAGAGAAATAATAGGACCCACGGGTAAACAAAGATTTCTTATAAAAAGAAGTTCTCATTCGAGATTTTAAATCCTCACCACAGAAAGGCTCTCATTTTATAAATATAAACCTTCATGTGACAGTTATTTAGGAAAAATCTGATTGAAAAATATTAACACTTCCATTCCTTAAACTGTTTGAATCTACCTCTGTCTCACTGGGAAGTTTTGGAGATGTTAGGTATGATGAGAGATAAAGTTATTCTCAGATATAAATGACACAAATAGCTGTAATTTGTTATTCATTTTTTCTCGCTGGGTACAACATGTAACGTTTTTAAGTTAAAAAATTAAATAGTAATAATCTAGGCCTTGTCCTTGCTCGGCCGGCTCTGTCGAAGGAACTCTACGTTCTGGATGATCAGCTTCTCCAGATCCCTCTCCAGCTCTCTGACTCGGACCAAGGAGCTCAGCAGCATCTGACCTTTGGCTTCCAAAGCTTTCCTCAGGCGTTCTGCTCTTTGATCTGAGTATTGTCACTTTTCAGCTCCAGGTACTTCTGCACCATCTCCTGCTTGCTGATATCCTGCATTCTCTCCACATGGTAACTTTCCACTTCCTCTAAAAAGTTGCTCTGGAGAAACTTGTGCCATGTCACCTCAGTGCTGAGGTCAGACTCCTCATGGTCGTCCATCAGGAACTGTGTGGTGTTCTTAGGGGCCACTGATGACAGTGAAATAAGTATATTACATAGAAAACAAATATTATAAAAGATATGGAAAACCTGATAAAAAGAAGCAGTTGTTGTAAGTCTGTAATAAATGTAAATATATAAATTATATTAGTCATAGTATCAATATGAATGACTTTATTGTTAATAATGTTGTTGTTTCTATTGTTATTATTATTAGTAGTATCATTATCATTAGCATTAGAAGTAGTGATACAAGAAGTACTAATGTGATTTTTTATTATTATCATTCTAATTTTTAGACTGATAGACTGATACACTACTACGACTAGTAGAATTAGTCATAGTATTAATATGAATGACTTCATTATGATTATTGTTGTTATTTTTAACAACATAAGCATTTAAGTGTAAAACTTTTATTCTTTTAAAAAACGGTTTGACTTTATCAATACTCTTACTTTTATTGTGAATATTGTTTACGGAAGTAGTCCTGAGTATCTCAGCTTTTACTTTGGTGACCGGATGTGTGTTGTGTTGCCGTGCCGGGCTTGATGCCTGTGTTTTCTGTTCCCCGGGGCCACAATGTTTTCAACGGGACTCAACTTACTCCTCTCCGGACTCTCCATGGCCGCTTGATCCGGCCCCAGCCGCCGCGTCTCCGCGTTAACGCTTCCTCCGGACGTCCACGCAAAACTTTTCCCTCCCCCAGATAAACTCTCGTCCTCCGGGTGGTTTTTATGTCAAGGACCGAGGATGCAGCCCCCACCGAGAAAGGTGAGTTTTCTCCCGCTGTAGCCTCCGAAGCTAACGGCCAACTGCTGCATATTTAACGGCTGGAAGTGTTCGCTTTGTTGCCGCTCCGCTGGGTCCAACGACCCACTTGAACACCCACCACCGTGTTTCCCCGGGAGGTTTCACTCGCTCCCGCTGTTTCCCCCGGGAGCCAGGGAACCTGTTGGAAAAACTCCCCCATGTGCCTGAGTCTTTTTTGGGGGAGAAAAGCTCCCCGTTAACGTGCACCCCCGGTTCCCCCAGCGAACCTCCTGCCAAACGTCAGACAAAATACGCGAGTTTTAACAGCGGCCTGCGTTTAAAAAGTGCGTAACTATTCTGAAGTTCTCCGCACTTTTTGCGAACTAATTTCCCCGAAGTGTTGCGTTGCATCGGCGCACAAACGCCCCACGAAGCTTCACTTGGGTCCGGGTAAATATCGCTTTGGTTCCCACTGCTCCCTGCTGCCTTCCGCGCTCCGACTGTGGAAGTTAAAAAGTTACGAATTCACGCAAATGAATCGCACTTTGCGTTTTTGACCTCGCCGATTTTTAGAGTGGCGTCACATTTTTGTCATAAACATCAAACGAAGCACATTCTCTGTCATTAAAGCACGTTTCCCGCTGCGGTTACTGTAAACCCGCAGATTTCTGCATGGGGTTTGGCGCGTTCGTTTCCTCGTACAATTGGGGGAAAAAGTAAAAAAAAAACAGAGAGTTTTCGCAGATTGAACATTTTATAGTTGGAACAAATAGTTTGTTTTAATTAGGAAAATAAATAAACGTAGAAGCACAAATCTCAGCAGAGTCGGGTCCTGTGTGAAAAAATGTTGCTGTGGGATCATATTTCAATAACATGGCTCTGCAGCACAGAAAGTGGACGTTTTCTTCCACAGGACGTTCTGCAAACGGTTTGATGTGGATTACAGTCAAATGAGATACGTTAGATTATTAGTAAAGGCTTTTATGGACTGGAAGGATTGTCTGTGTTGTCCATAATGTTGTAGTTTTGGGAACATTTGGGTTTTGTGGAGTAGAAATACTTCAAATCTACTTTGTTTTACTGATGGTGAGAGAAATTATTCTAACATTGAATCCACACTTTCTCTTGAAGTTAAAGCAGAAGCTCTTTGAAGAGGTGATTCCAGCGGCAGGCGTCTTTACACAGAGGTCGTTTATGTCCCTTGGAATAATTTGACATTTACCTTTTTGTGTACTCTTGTACTTTATGGATTTGACATTTTAAAATTCTGGAAGTGAACTATGAAACTCACTGTTGTTAACATTTACATCTCCATTTTCAGTTGTGATTGTCTGGGTCGTAAATAAATTGAGGATGTTGAAATGTTTCCCTGTTGACAGCTCTCTCACTAACGAGGCCTGATCATTGCACTTCATAAATTCATCTGCCAATTAGAAAGTCAGGGAGGTTGACGCTCAGCTGTACAGAGATAAAGCTTCAGCGTTCACACGAGAGGATGAGTGAAGTTTTCCCATGTGGCTTCAAATATTTAATGATTCAGATCCATTGCTTCATTGTTTATTATTCTGTTCCAGCTTAACATCGTTCTTTACCACGTGTACTATATTTTGAACAGTTCACTATTAGGTTTCTCTCTCTGTCGAGTAATAACTTGGTAATATCTTGCTTCAGCCAATTAATATACCTAAACACCCAGCGCATTTGCTTTAAAGTCGTTTTAAAGCAGATGTGTTGCAATCTTTTACTGTATTTCTTGTTTTTAATGAGCATTCTGAGTCATATCATCTGAGTTTCATCATCAGTGTGATGTTTTTTATTTCCTGGAATTCATCAGTTGTTTGTTCTACAAAACATCAGAAAAACATTTCCTGAAACCCAGGAGGAGTTTGTGAAATTGTCCGATTTATGTAAAGGTCAGAATCCTACAAATCTTCAGTTTATTAAGACAAAAACAAAGTTTGGAACAAGTATATATTTGGTTTTATTACAAGGAAAAATTAATTCAAAGATAATTCAATCATCTATATAGTTTCTAATCATTTATTCACTGAAAATTTACGTATGTTGTAATTTTAATAAAACAAAATTCTTTCTGACAAACACATGTAGCAAGACTGCTCAGCGCTTTAAAGATATCTGCTGTCATCCGAGGTTGACGTCCAACACCAGCTGCTGTAACTGCTTCTCATGTGATTGAAAGAGCAAAGAGTGTGAATGTTACAGGAGGTTAAATGTTCTATATGTTTCTTGTTGTTAACAAAATCTCTGTAAGTATAATCTGTGCAGGCAAAGCCTCATATATCTTATTCTTCTCTGCCATCGAGCTCATCAGTTAGCCGCATCATTGCACTGAGCCTAGTATAAAACTAATGTTTTGCCCAAATATCCTTCTTAAAAATATAAATATAACAGAAATGTAGTCTCTGAAAATGGATTTAGATTTTAACTATAATCGCATCATTTGATGATGTGAGGAGTTGATCCCTTTTTTTTCTCATACACGATACTTAACTTAAAACAAGACTTTTGGCATGATGCTGGGATGTGGGAAATTAAAACGGTCATATTTTAATTGAAACGGTTCATTTATGAGTGAAGACAATAAATGGTAGATTGATCAATAATAAAAATAGGGCCTAATTAGTTTTACTATCATGTCGTCAAAGAAAAGCATCTAATCCTCACATTTGAGGAGGTGAAACAAACACTTTTTTATTTTCTTAATATCTGAAAATAGTTTGCAATGAATGTTTTAGCTTAATTTCAGCTGAGATGACTTAACTTTAATTTGGCTCATGATTGAAATGAAAGGAAAGAAAACACTGCCAGTCGTCAGTAATGAGACCTGGTCACTGCACTTCATAATTTATCTAACGGCCAATTAGAATCCCACAGAGGCTGATTCTCACCTGGCCAGAGCTGCTGTGTGATAATGAGTGCAGCTCGTTTTCACCAACACCAGTTGTGAGCTCAGCTGAATCAACACCGGCCTCCGGAGTCATCGGTTTACCTGTGGGGAATAGTTTGTCAAACGGCCGTGTGGTTTTCAAATGGGAGAAATCCGAAAGAAAAGATGTGCAACTCTCAAAATTGATCGTATTAATTCATGTTTTCCTTCTGCTCCTTCAGGTCCGGGTCACCCAGGAGCTGAAACACACTCATGCAGAGCAGATGAGCAGATTACAGATCAAACATCAGGCAGAATGTGACCTCCTGGAAGACCTGAGGTGAGCATGCAGAGGTCGAGCTGTAGACAAGTACACAAAGTGGATTGAAGACTATTGAATTAACCAGATTATACAATTAGACTGGTCTTCTCACAAGTGAAGCACTTTATATGAGTGAAACATGAAGTTACACCACTTCCAGTAAAGCAGAATATAAATTCAAGTTGCTTTTCCATCAAGTTGTTCTCAGACATGAACATTTGCCCTTTTCAGGAACATGCAGGCGACATGACGTATAAAATGTCTCCACTTCCTCCTACTATCCAGAAATGAAGCTGTAATGTCCCAAATGCGAAAGCTGCAGTCTTACTCATTTGGAGTCTGTGCAGTAACGATCAGGGGATGCAGCCCGAGTAGCGAGGTCCCGTCGATTCACACACTTGACCAATCACAAGTCAGTCTCAGCTGTCAATCATGATGTTCCACCCCATTTTCATACAATCAAATAACTCATTAAAACCACATTTATCACAATTATACTTCCAGTTTCACGTCAAACTCGTGCTTGTAGGAAAGGCTCCTGAAAATCGCTCTTCAGAAGTCAGAACAGTTTTATTTAGCAGTTGATATTTTTCTGTGATTGATCTTGAGCCCCTCATCATTTGTCCCAATTGCCTGTGCTCTTCTGTCGTATTAAATTTAGGCTTTTAATGTTAAAGCATCTTACGGCAGTGGATTAAAGGGTTAGACTTGTTTATGCACACACTCAATTAAAGCCAGACAGTTAGTGTTACACGCCTACCATTAGAGGAAGTTTGCTTTCCCACATACTTGACTTGGTTTATTCTGCACTATCTCTCCGTGGCCCTTTTGATTTTTTTTTTTTTTTTTACACGGGTGAGTAAATATTTCTTCTTGATCTCGTATCCAAGTCGTTGAGACGGGATGTTCCACAATGTAAAATATGGCGAATAGCTGCTAAAGGTCTTTAAATTCGAGGGTCAGGCAGAGTAGACAGTGGCCCCTGAGACACGCAGACAGCTGTACCACTGTGTTGGGATGCATTTTACAGGTTGAAGAGCCAGAGGTTGTGGCTGTGTATTCAGCCTCAGTGTTGGGTTGAGTGGACAGCCCTCTGGCTCCCCACTTCCTGTTTGTGGTTGGTGGCAGCTCTGAACCTCCAAACAGCTGGAAGTTAAGGTCACAGAGAGCTGCCAGATGTTGTGACGGCCCTGAGATCACTCGTCGTGGGAGGCTCGGCAGCAGAACTCTGCCAGACACTGTGTTCGACTTGCCTGGTCACAATCCGCCAGGGTCACTCCCCCGATCGAGAAATGATTCAGCAAACTGGAAATGGCATCTGGTCGTCAGCAAAAGCTCCATTTGGGGGAAATGACAGGAAGCGAGAGCGGGGGGGGGGGGCGGGTGAAAGATGAACCTTTGGAAATGTGAAGGAAGAAAGGGAAGCTCCCAGGAAGTACGCCAGATTGTTTCGAGTCAGGGTGGAGCATGGCAGTCAAGTCTCAACAAGTTTAATGACTTAATGATGATTTGGCTGCAGTCAAGATTTTTCCCAGGGCACTGACCTCTTTTCTTTTCTTAGGCTTTTGTGTAAATTTAACTTGCAAAGCCATTTAGCTCGTTCCTGCTACTGTAAATCAAGCCTGCGACAGTTAAACACCACAATAAAAACAATATGTTCTGACATGCCTCACATTTCTATATGTATTTATGAAACCAGCCAAACATTTTAAGCTATTTTAAAACTCTCTCAGTGGCATTTTTGTCGGCCTGTTAGGATCAAGAAGGGCTTCTTTATAAACTCACAAGCTTTCAGAGGAAAGTCCATCATCGACGAGGCAGTAAAAGCAAATCCCTCAGCTGCTGCTGCCTCAGTAAAACTAACAGAAATGAGACTAAATGATTTGGTCCTCAGCTAAAAACTGCATTATTAGAAATATCCATGTTGATCATGACAGTAAAGGGCAAATGAGAGGAAATGGTAGAATATAAATATATAAAATAATATATTGCTTCATTTCTAGATAGTGGGAGGAAGTGGAGACCATCTTTATTTGCAGTTTATGGTTCTGATTCATTGAGCAAACAATTCCAGTCTCTTTTTTACATAATCGATGAGGGAATGCAGCCATCAGAGCTATGGGGGAGTTGTCACTGCCATCTTTGAGTAATGAAGCTCTTCAGCACGGAGAAACCATCACCAAATATCTTTCTTGTAGCCTGCATAGTTTTTGAGATACTAAAGTTTCATCATGCTTCCTCATGTTTTGCTCATTGCACATAGGAAACCATTAAAAGGGAAATCAACCATTACAGATATACAAGCGTGAAGGATCAGCAGTGTATCACAACAAATATGGTAGAAAATAAAGAGTCTTAGCTTCATCTCTTAACCACCACGATAAATTGGAATCTTGTCTGTTTATAATGTTTTGCCGTAATATAGATATTTTGGTTATAGTCTCGTCCTTTACTCTCATTTCAGGTTCTCCTATTGTTCATATTGTTCACGTTCCCTTTTTTCCTTTTCCTCAGGAGTTTCAGCCAAAAGAGGGCAGCTGTAGAGAGAGACTACGCCCAGGTAAGTGAATCTGAACTCGCTGGTCTTTTCTCACAGTGTGAGTGACGCTTGTTAACAACATCACTGCGCTGCCTTGTCATTTGTGTTTCTAAAAATACAGTTATAGTACGATATTGTCCAAAGACACCATATGACCGAGGGGGGGTTTAGCATGTGGGCCTAAAGAAAACTCTTAGTTCTCTTGTGGCCAGATAACTCGTGAGTGGGAACCAGCCACACAGACAAACACCACAACAGAGAGAGAGTGATCCGCCGGCTTTGCTTCCTCCTTGCTGTGTTGTTTTTACCCGCAGCTTCCTGGAGACGTCAATCGGTTGTCTGAAAATCCTCCGCTCCTCCTGGGCTCTGTTCAGGTTTTGCAGCCGTGTGTGGAATGTCCACCTCCGGTGTGAGGCGAGGGGGCCCGTCTGTAGTTATCCAACGAGCCACCTCACGTCTGCTTGCACATGTGCATTTGGGCTTTGTTATTCATACATAAGAATAAGAATAACAGTTATTCCTAGCTATGTTTTCAATTTGACACGAGTCTGTTCTGTTTTGGTTCCTGAAAGCTGGTTTGAAATCCGTGTGGAGCTGCTGTCAGCATCGTGACCGTAAGCCCCGAACCAAAAGGGCAGTTTATACAGAGTTAGACGGATCGTGACCACGGACCGTTTGTAAAGATGGACGATGTGACAGCTCCCCAAAGATCTTTCATTGCCGCCTCTTTATTTTTCCTCGAAGATGGTTTCTGTCAGTGTAGGTAGTTATCATCATACTGATGTATGTCCAAGTGTTCATGTTCCCTGTAAGTTTGATTTAATTAGTTATTTAATGCTCTAAAAATTGGGTGAAATGTCCTGATTGACAGCTGAGACTGACTCACAAGTGGTTGAGAGCTACTGTGCAGACTCCGGCTTATTAGGGATCATTTTGATTTATTTCTGGATACTGAGAGGAAGTGAAGAGGAGTCGTCTCTGATCATGACCAAGAGTTTAACATACGTGGACCTGTAGCATTAAAGATGAAGTTGAAGCAGAATTCAGACCAGAGGATTTCAACTGTTCAAAAAACAGTTTTACTGAATATTTGGTCCGGTGAGGGTTTGGAAAGTTGAGCCAGAGTCGACGGTGGAGCGGTGCAGGCGGAGGAAGCAGGAGCATCAGCTTGGCAGGAAAACAGACGAGGTGGCAGGCGGACAAGATTAAATGATGCTCAGGAAGGTATGAAAGAAAAACAAAACCACAACTTGAGTTTGTGTTACGGCTGCTTTGGCAAACAGGATGATCAGACAGAGACTGAAGTGTAGAGCCGGCGGCGGGAGCTGATTAGTGGAGGTCCACTGGTGAATTGGCAGCAGGAGAGCACTGATTGTCCAGATACACATTCACACTCAGCCTGTTTATTTAAAAGTGTATTAAAATTGAACGAACAGCACAAATGCCAAGTGTGAAGCCGATAAAATAAACAGTTCTCAAGAACCACAGACGGATAGACAGATATTTCTGGAGTTGTTAGATGTTTCATTGCTGGTCTTTTTTTAATGAAACACACAGGAGGTCAATCACACATCTTTAATTTACTGCAGCCCGTCAAAGTCTTGATAGATCATAAAGCTTTTCACTCATTAGGACAAAACTAAGCACAAACACTGACGTCTGACTCTTGCTGTTGAAAATCTCTGATACCGATTTGTACATTATTTAGGATTCTCGTCCGGCTCCATGTAATCGTGTCACCTTGCATGAAAGATTAGCATTGTCTGAGAAGGGCGGAGAAGCAGACGTACGACACTAAACTCTGCACACAAGAGAACCCCCGTGGAAGCCGTAATTATTCCCATCAGTCAAGCCCATGTCTGGGCTCACTTTTTTTTGCGGGTACACTCCCTTGTAGACTAATTCCTGATTGGCTACATTGTCTATTTCAAATTGTTAACATGTGTCCAGCAGCTGTATCATCAGTGTAGTTATCAGCTGGTTTATAGGCAGACAAGGAAGAGGAGACTTTTGAAGTTGTATGACAGTGTACTAGTGGCTCTCGGAGGGTGTAAAGGGCCGTTTTCTCAATTTGTGACTGTTGATTAATGAAAAAATAATCATTAGATTAATTAATAATCAAAATAATTGTTGGTTGCGTCACTGAAATGGAAGAGAATTGTCTTAACTACATGCCTTGTTAGTTTGAATGGCGCTGTGTGTGTGTCTGAGTCGTGCTGGCTGCTAGTTACGGGATCAATTAGACACCCGCTGTCTCGGCTCCTCTGAGGATCTCCTGTGCTCCGTGACCAGGGAACGTTTACAAAGGCCCAAGGTCCAACCCCTCCTCTCTAATCAAATTACTAATCAGAATTTATTCCTGCTGTTTGCATTGCCCTTGTTAATCGGTATTTACTCTTAAATAAATTCAAAATTTGCATTTAAATTCAAGTTGTGGACATTCACTTTGTAAAATCTTCCAAGACTGTAAAACTAAACACTGTGTATAACCAGTGTTAAAGGTTACTTTAGCCAAATAATTATTAAGACAGATCCTTGGGAACGCACAAGGTTTCTAAACCAAGTTGCTGTCAATTCACAGAGAGCTCAGATCTAGAAGAGGAGAGCTGCTGTTAACAAGTGTGACTGATAGAAGTATCTAACTCATAGAGGGGCTACTCAGTTACATATTAGATGAGTGGAAGAGGGATAAACATTTGGACGTAGGCAGTTAGAATCCAGACGAGTCTCCTCGCCGCCAGCTTAATTAGACATAGAAACCTTATTAGAATAATATTCCCTTTAAACAGAGAGCTGGACCAGTCACCCCTGTACTGGGGCAATACTGGGATCCAACAGCTGCCAATGGTTGAATCAAAGTGGGTCAGAGTGTCTCTGGAACACTTCGTTCCCTCTCGTAACGACCCCCTCCTCTTCCTTTTTTTTTTAACATCTCTTCTCTTTACGCGCCTTTTTCTGGGTCTCTTACACCTGCAAGCTGCTTCAGCCATTAGCCGATTGCTATTCAAATCACACAGTGTTGATAAAATGTCCTCCTCTGTGCCGCTCTTCCTCTGCCGTCCTCGCATCCCTCCTCCACCTCCCCTTGTCCCCGTCTCACTATTCAGGCGCGTCTGCTATGCTAGCTCAGTTTGGCGATTCCCCCCCCTCTCCAAGCTCCACAATGGCCGGGTTTGTAGCAGCTTTGAAGCTCTGGCACCAAGATCACCACGACCAACGAGTTCAGCAGAACAGGGTTGTCTTTTCACTGTGGACAGAGGAAGGATAGATGGACTAATTTCCTTCACGGCTCCTTGTTGGGGCATATCGAACATTTGAATAGAGGGGGGGGGGCAAAAGGTACAAATAATATGTGGGGTGTTGATCTTCTATCTGGAACGACAAGTGAACCAAAACTTTTCCAACATGTTTTATTTCTCTGAAATGGACTTGAAGAACTTACCGAACCCGACCCAAGCCCGATGCAGTTAATGTACACGGCTGCACACGCGTGGTTACTGCTTCTTATCAGAATCTCCAAATAACCCAAACCCCCCAATCTGCATATCCTAGGACTGTGGGAGGAAGCTGGGCTTCTCGGACAAAACCCAAGCAGACACGATGAGAAGATGCAAACTCCACACGTGGTACACAAGTTCAAGTTCAGCAGGAGAGTGAGGCAGCCCTCACTGTAAACACTGTGCCGACACTAAGCCAACACACGTCACTTCTAGTTAAATGTACGGTTTAATCTGTAACACCAGTGTTGTCACAGGTTTATAACCGGTGGTAATACTTCCACACACGGTGGTGTCTCTCTCTCTCTCAGCCCAGCAGCCTCTGTGCTTTCTGTCGGGGAGAGGAGCTGCCTCTGACTTTGGGCTTTTTAACTTTGCAGAACTTTTACATTCACAAAAAACTATGTAAGAGGAAAGAAAAAACGAAAATTCTCCTTTAAATCGAGCCAGTTGGTTGTTTCTTGTAAACAAAGTCTTGTGACCCTAGCAACATCTATATTTATATCAGACAAATTTGTAAGCCACTCCCATTTGCATCACCTGGACATTACTAAAAATACGTCCACCATAAGTACATTACTTTCACCTTCCTAACGTTCACTCAGAAACACCAGACATATCATCCTTTTTTTTTGTTCTCCTGCTATTTGCTCTGTCTGTCTATTTCAATTCTTCAAAGGTTAACCTCACTGCTGGCAGAGGTGGAGCAACCTAATATATCTCCCAGGGTGAATGTGGTAGAAGTGAAGTACATTTTTCTTCCAAAAAAGAGCCGACATCAGCATAAAGCTCAGCGGGCGAGCAAAGCCCCTAAAGTAAGCTGTGGCTAACAGGTGAACGAGGCCATGCAGCATCGAATCGCGTTCAGAGGCCAATTGACTGAAGAAAGAAAACGCTTTTTAATGTGGGGTTTTTAAATTAGTTTGGTGTGTTGGATCAGGAACCTTGTTATTTCTACCCTGTGTGTTGAGAAAATAGTAAAATGCGTCTCCTCGTGCTTCTGTCTCCGTGATCCTGCTGCCCCGGTGGTTTATGTGACAAGGTCGCAAGGGGTCACAGTCTCCTTGAGCACGTCCCTTTGTGAAGATGAGACACAGGAAATGTGTGTTGGTGTCAAAGGTGAAAGGTCGTCACCGCTTAGGTCTGTTTCCTCTTCTCTTCCAGGCGCTGCAGAAACTGGCAAATCAGTATCTGAAGAGGGAATGGCCCGACAGTCTGACCGGGGAACAAGATGACCACAGGTAAAGTCAACAAACAGAACGGTTGGAACTCTCTAAATTTTTATATTTTCTCGGAGGTACATGACATCTCCCTCAAATCGAATATTTATTTTAGGAAAGAAAGAAAGAAATCTCTTAGATCTATTTTATCTTGAGGTTTTTGCCCTGTTGTTCAGGCAAAAATAGGAAATGAAATGTCTCTGTCAGAATTTTAAGAAGTAAAAGCATCATGAGTTTTGAGCTGTATGAAAGAACCAGTATGTGTTTGTGTTTGTGTTTGGTTTAGGAACATGTATTGTGTGTGGAGGGCCTATTTGGAGGGCACAGTGCAGGTCACCCAGTCCAGAATCAGCACCTGTGACAACTACAAAGTCCAGGTTGCCGATCCGGCCAAGACGGCCAGACTGCAGAAGGAGCAGCAGCTGAGGAAGGTAATGAAGGTCAAGCTTCTGACTCTGCTCAGGTTTCACTCGCTTGTTTCCTTTTTATTCACACAGCTCCACCGATGTAATTCAGAGAGAAGTTGGTCCGACATTGTTTTGGAAATTATGATTCAGTTCCCTTGAAAACATTTGCAGCTCTTACAGACCCCTGGCATCAGATGCTTAGTGGAGGACAGATGTCCCAGGTCTGAGCCCAGTGTTTGAGTGGGACAAAGTTTGGGTTAACATGTACTTAGCGTCCAGAAAACCCAACCACAAACTTGTCAGTACACTCAAGTGGACAAGCTATAGAACGACGACAGCATCTTTACAAACATTTCTGTACTTCAGATACATTTCATTTATCAGTTGACTTATATGCCAATAACAATATATCAGCCTGGCCTGAACTGCACTTGTGTAACACAGTGATTTGTTTGCAGTTCGTATATCACCTGTGTATCAGCTGCCAATCTCAAGCACTGATAAAATCCTTATTTTATGATCCTGACATTGTCTTTAAGGGCAAAACTCTGACTCACTCCTCAGGGTCAGCAGGATTTTTAAAAGTAACCCTAACTGCTAACACGTCTGAATAAGCTGTAAATGTGCATTTATGATTGCATGACACACAAATTCTAAATAACTGCACCTAAACATGTCCTGTTGATTTTGGAACTGCAAGCAGAGTTGTAACGGAGCAACTGGAACGTGGCCTTACACTTTCTAATGAAGGTCATAATGATCATTATTATCTACAGTTGTTGTGTCAGCAGCAGCAGACATGTTCATGTTCTTTGTCCTCTGTTCAGTGTCACTTCCACTGAAACCTTCCTGTGTGTAATTCTGATAAACAGCAATAAACGATATGTCAGTTGAGGGCAGAAGTCACAGCAGTTGTTGTCATCATTAATCATCAGCCGACTGTGTGTGATTCTGAACACTGTGCGTCTGGAGGTGAAGCCTGTTCCCTGATCACGAGGTCTGAGGCCACCTCCACCCAGCGCCGCTCTCTGGTTTCTGCTGGACACGTTCCGCTGCCTTCAGCCCACAAAGCTGCTCTTGTTCACCCTCACATTTCAGGAGATGCCATCATGGCTCCTGTATAACACACGACATGACGTGCACCCCACGTGCTGCGGATATGATCAAGAGCCTTTTGCATATTTGCATTGTAGGAATTTTAATTTGCATACATCTCTCTCCCTTATTTTTTTGTCCTGTGTCTCCAACTTTCCCTCCTCAGTGCATTGAACAGCTGACGGTGGTCCAAGCCGAGCTGCAGGATTCCGTGAAGGAGCTGACGAAGAGCCGGAAGAAATACCAGGAGAACGAGACGATGGCACAGGCTGTGAGAGAGAAGGCAGAGCTGGACGCCAAGTACGACCCAAATTACTCAAAATGTGCAAGCAAATAATTTTTGATTAGTCTCGACGGCTGCCTGTGAAACAAGATGTTTAAATTAAAAGGGTTTTTAGAAATATAGTGCATTGAGAAGTAATACCAGTTATGGTTATATATATCACAAGATTAAGACTATTATAAGCAGCAAACATAATTCATACTTGGGGAAATATCAAAAGAGTTCAACCATCATTCTGTAGTGATGTTCAAACACAGACGTGAGGTAGCATTCAGTGACACGTACTGTTGAGGTCATGGGGACTAATTGATGGTGAATATGGTCGTTAGTTTCAGCCCAAACAATCAAACAACATCCTGAGTGTAGCTGCCGGTTTCAGAGAGTTTTCTTTTCTCCCTCTCATTCTCAACACTTTGTCCTGGCACACCGTGAGCAGCTGGCACTTTGACTCACCGCATTGCAGACATTTTTCTGCCCGTCAGGAAAGTTTATTATGGAGCCCGGGCCCAGTTCGCCGATGTTTTCTCTCCTGGAAAGGTTTAGTAGCTGGTTTGGCACTTCTCTTCTAAAACTACAAATACTACTCAGTGGAGTGGCCGGGCTTGTTATGTTCACACACACACACACAATAAAAATGTGAACTTCAAGGGGTGAGCGTCTCAAACTTTTAAATGTCTGTAGAATTTAACGCTGCTGTGACTGGAGGTCATTAAGGTCAAGGAGGTTAAATCTGATTTGTGCATTTATTTACTGAAGGAAACATTATTGTGTTAAGTTTCAGGTTGATAAGTTTGATTAGTGTTATTACTTGAAAGGTTTAACCACTTCCAGCGTGTGTAGGAAATGTCAGCCTGGCTTTGTGAGGGGGCGTGTCAGACCAGCAGCATTATGCAAATGTGGGGAATGCCACCTCGACTCCCCGGAGGTATGATCCTGTCTACTGACGAGGTTTTTCCTTTATCAAAAAATATCTATGTGCATAGAACAGTTTTTATACTCGTCCTGGTTGTGTGTTGCGAGCTGTAAGTGCTGTCATGTCCATAAAAGCATCTTCATAACACTGAATGTGACCTAGTTGCTGAAAATCAGACTCCTGTGAACTATTTGCATTTGGAAGCTTGTCCTTCACATTTTAACTTTAGTAGTGATATACTGAGAGAGCAGTGCTTTTCCCTCACCGAACAAAAGTCTCTGAGTTTAACACACAGCCCCACGTTCAGCAGTGGAAACAGACTTAATGTATGTAGACGACCAGGCGCTCCTTTCTGTCGGTGTCAGTTTGACTGTATCGTAGGTTGGAGTTATTTTAGAAGTGCGAAGGTATCACTCCACTGATCTCCGCTTTCATCCAGCTGCTCCGGTACCGTCCCTGTGGAAAGTCTTTGTCCTTCACATGTATAAACATACGATTAACTCAGTAACCTACAGATACATGACCAAGACATCGTCTTTCTCCAGGAGGAATCTCAGACCAGGATTTACCTTAAATCGGCATGTTTGATGTTGTTCATTCTTTTTTAAATATTCTTCCATTTTACTTAACAAAAAACGGTTTTGATTAGTTATATTTATTTCACTATTTAATTGCAAGAAGAAAAAGAAACAAATTCTCACACACAAGTCAATGATTTAAAAAATGACTGAAACAATAAATCATCAAAATAGTTACTGGTTAGAACGAGGGTTTCCTCCCCGTTGTCCCCACGTGCAGCCTATTATATTCATAATATTTAGATTAAGTTTAATGGGAGTTAAATAGGAAACGTCACAAAAACTGGAACAGAAAGAAAATCAAGTTAGAACAGAAAATAATTTTAACAGAAGTGTTTATGATACTTTAAGTCGTCTATGAACAGCAAAGCTTCTTCATTTTATTCCTCCCCAGTTTGGAGAATTGGTCCATTCTCTGTCGACCTGATTACACTATAACATGAACAGGAGTCTTTCCTCCATTTGCTGCTCATATGCAGAACTCCAGCTGAAAAGAAAAATTGCACTGTTCACTGAAATCGAGGAATGTCAGTCATGGTCTTTTGTCTCCTCTTCTGTTCAGGTCAAAGTTAAGTCTTTTCCAGTCCAGGTCCAGTCTGCAGAGAGCGAGCGTTAAGGTACGAGATCTTTACATCCAACAGTCTGCTGCACCTTTTGCTGCTGCACTCAGCCAACTGTGTGAACGTTTGTGTTCCAGCTCAAAGCCAAGAGGAGCGAGTGCAACTCCAAAGCCACCCATGCCAGGAACGACTACCTTCTCACTCTAGCAGCCGCTAATGTTCACCAGCAGCGCTACTACGACACAGACCTCATGGACTGCATCAAGGTGAGGTCCTGCTCTCAGAGTCGGCTGCTGGAGGGCGGAACAAAGATGTACGCTTCTGAACCTTAAACGTGTTTGTGTCTGCAGGTGTTAGACGGCAGAATTTATGAGCAGGTCAAAGATTACCTGGTGTCACTGTGTCAGACGGAGCTGGAAACCTACCAGGCGGTCCACAACACCTTCAACCAGATCTTGAGCAGCTCAAATGGGGTAAGTCCTTAAATTCCACTGCTCAACAACTGCTTTATGTGTAGGGCTCGGACATTTCTTCAGTTCCCAAGATTGGATATTGTGTGTAGGCAGTAGTTACTTGGTGTAAGTGGTTTATTTCCTGCTGAATAATGAGTAAAACGTCTACTCTGTGGAATCAATATATTTATAATGTGCACAAAGAGGTCATCATAACTTTGAATAAACTGGTTTGTGCAGCAGAGCTTAACAAATCCTCTCCTTTTATTCATCCGGTTGTTGTAACGCTGCTCTCAAATAACTTCTTTGCATTTACACACCCAAACTTTACTCACTTGTGCAACTAAATGTTGGGACTGTTGGAGCCTGATGTGATGAAAGTGCCGGAGGACAAAACGCAGCAGAAACCGGTTAAGAATCAGCATTTGATCAGGTTTATTTAAGCTGATATTGTTCCATATATAGATCCTGGATCAGTGGTATCACTCAGTGTCAGTGTAAATATCAGAGGAGCTGGACTCCTCTGCCTCACCCACTGCTAATTAATTGAATTGGTTTGAGTTACTCGGCGCTCCTCAGTTACAAGCTCTCGAGCCGCCGGCCTCTGTCGCTCTGTTGTGTTCAGGTCATCTCAGTGGAGGGAGAGAAGGAAGGAAGCAGTGGTTTTCAGCAGAGCTCACATTTCAGCCCATGTGCTTCCTGTGTCAACACAAACCCCCTGAAAGTGCTGAAGTGTGCTCTGTGTAATGTGACATTTTGATTAGTTCCCACCATGAAAATGTTCAATCCTTTTAATACGTCGTGTTTAATCAGTTTCAGAATCTATCCCAACTGACCACAAATAAAAATCCCAGTACACTCTCCTCCTCTGGTTCCACTGGTCCAATTGGAACGTAGTGAATAAAAACTCTCTGATGATAGCGATAATGTTTTGCTTTAATTCGATTGGTGTTATCATGCACTTGTCACTTCCAGAGAACTTTGATGCTCTGTGTAGTTCTTTGTGTGTCACTTTGATAAAGTGGAAGTAAAGTCCAGTGACACCACAGCAGTTCTTCTTATTTTCACTGGGAAACCCTGATGAATATTTCAGTTCTGACTGATAACCAGTAACCAGTTCATCTTTCTCATGTATCTGGAGAGATTCTGAACAGAATGCAAACAAACTGACCATAACGTCACACTGATGTCATGAGAACAGATTGGTACTGTTGGATAAGATGCACATGAATAAAGATAAATACTGTAAAGACAGTAAACAAGGACAGAACTGACAACAGAACTGACAACAGAAAAGTGGTTGAGGTTGTTCTGCTTCGTTTTTTTCACACAGGATGTTTATTCTGAATATTTATCCTATGTTCCTCTTTATCTGAAGAACCTTTGACTTATCCACATTCAAAATGTGGATAAGTCACCTGACGGAAGTACAACATCTTTAGAGTAATTTGAAATAAAACTTAAGTATGTTCTTTATTTTCTTCCGTAGGTTGTCCAGGAGTTTCACCAGCAGCTGTTTGCACAGAAGAACCCAATGTTTCAAAAGGCTCCGGACTTCTTGTACCAGCCCAGCGACACAGATACGGTAAGTTCTAAATATTTATTTTTGTTATTCACACCAAATACATCTGCATCCACAGAAATCTAGTCGCTGCCATTTCTGATCTCGTCACTTGTCTCAGTCCTGACTCACACGTGATTCTTGTAATTAAGTCTTTCCTGAAAACCCGATGAATGTACACAGGAGGTTTTGTGTAGAAATACATTTACTGTGTTTCAGCTCTCAGCAGTGACCTCATTCACAACAGGACGTGAACTTTGACCAGTTCTAAACAAATCCATGTGGTTCTATGTGAATCGTTATCTGGAAGAGTCGATTACAGTCGTAGTAAATTGCTGTTTGTATAGTCAAACCTTATTCAGGCTGATGTCAGCGAAGTGCAGCCCCCGTCATTTCCATGAGTGGACGCATAAAAGAATCCTCAGTGAAATGTCATCCATGCAGAGTTCACATGAATAGGAGTGACGTAAATCCACTATTCAAATCTTGATGGTCGTGACACAGTTAAGAAAATAGTTTTATTTCCAGGGTGGTAAAATACTTCAGCATCGTGCTCAGGCTCAGACAAATTCAAGGGTCTGTGTCTTAAACCGGAATTTACCGAATGAGATATTTTTCACCAGTACCTGAATCAACAGGCCCGGTGCTAAAGTAGCCCCCTTGTGTGTCTTATTTTTAATTTAGCCTCAATCTCCTGCTGTGGTCGTCTCAATCTGCTCTCACAGCTGCCTTCCCTAAATATCTACGGTTATAAAAGTTGGGTTTTGTGTGTGACATTTGCATCCTGCAGTTCCCACCTGAGTCGTGGGCTTGATTTAAGTGCAATCTGTCCTGCTCTGCACTTTTACACCTGTTCACCAAACCTTTATTGCCTTCTCATGAAGTATAAAATCTATTTCAGACAGTTCTTCCCCCTCAATGGTTATTGTATATTTTGCCCTCTATAAATCTAATGTTAAATATCTGCACAAACTTAAGTCTAAAGACGTTTTATTGAGACGCCCTTGTGTGCATATCTGCCAGTGATTTATTGACGGCTGCTGCACACGCATGTAATGTGATGCAGTCGGTGTCACACACGTCTTTTCGAGTTGCACCGACTCCACAGATCCTTTTCTCCTCCGCACTGGTTCCTCCGCTTCGCTGGACAACACTGGACAATTTGTTCAAACTGCAAACGCTGGCGTTGTTTTCATTGGAAGTCAAACAAGCAGCAGCCTGTTCCTAAAGAAAACATTAGCGGTGGAGAGCCTAGCCTGCCTCTCCCCCTCCGTCACTCCCTCCCTCCCTCCCTCCCTCCCCCCCCTCCCCTCCATACCTCTTGCACCAGACAGAGGGATCCGGTAAGGAATAGAGCTGAACTGGGAGGGAGGGGCAGGAGGTAGGCCGGGCCCTGTGAACGGCCCATCTGTGAAAAGGAGGCATTGTGAGTGGGCCTCATCAGAGTGCACTGACCTCCCCACCCCAACCTTTTCCCTCCATGCACGCACACACACAAACACACACACAGACACGCTGCTGTTTTCATGTGGAAACATCTTCACTTAAATTTTAGGGCTGTGATTTAATCTTAAAGCAAAGATCATTTGTGGTGATGACCCTGAATCAGGAGCAACTTTCTGCTCTGCGGAGCTTTACACTGAGTTTTGTTGTCCTGCTTGTTTTGGTTCTTTCCACCATCTTTTTCAGCCGCAGCTGCTGTTGTTGAGAAATGTCTAAAACCCTCTGCACACCACCTGACCTGCACCAAACAGCAGACAGACTCAGTCAGAGAGAAGGTGGTGAACATGGGGGGGGGGTTAGCATTGGAATAGATGGATATCTCCCTCGAGAGCTGGTAGAGACCAAACACTGAGCTAAAAGAGAGTAAATGTCGGCCTTTTACCAGGTGACCAGGAACCGGACTCCACATTAATCCTAATATTCCTCCAGAAGGTTTTTGCTAACGCGTCCATCATATCAATGTAAAGGTGATGATTTGCTCGTGTTGTGTTCAATTTGTTTCCACTGCCCCCAAGAGGCCAAAAGAATCTGTTACTGCAGCAAACAGTAATTAAAGATAAATGTCCGATCTTAACTCTCACAAATTGGATATCGACCTTAAAAAACATTTTTTCCTGCTGAAAAATGATCCATGTGGAGATGTGAGGTTTTTGTTTCTTAGACCTTCCCTCACTCAGTGTTTCTCGGTGTAAAGAGATTTTTCTCCCTCCCTCTCACATAATGACGTTTCCTTGATATTATTGGACTTCTGGGTTTCATGAATGTGAGGAAAGATTATTATATTTCAAATGTTTTCAGTGAGACAAACACTCCATTCATCTCTTTCTTTACAACACACTTTTCAAACTTGGCCCGTGAAATATGAAAAGAGGAAGTAGCTACCTCGGCGTAACAGGTACGGTAAATATAACTCACACTGGTGGCATTTAGGAAAACACAAGGGCCTTTTAAAGGTGCTCTGGTGGCTCATGGCACTGAATACAAATGCATTAAGCAATATTTAATTTGAGTTATAATTGCCTCAGACAGGATCAGTTGTTTCTGTGTGAGATCATTTACATCACAAAGTGTTTTTACTGTGAAAAACCACCTTGTTGTTCAGAGAAATGTTTTTCTCTTTCTTTGGCTCAAAACCTTTCCTAGAAAGTCTCTTCCTTTTACTCCACTGAAGTTGTTGTTGTATCTCGGTAAAGTATTGTTCTGGTTTATTTGTTACCTCCTGTGTCTGATCTCTTTCACTGACTTGTTTGTTTCTCTGTCTGTGATTGAAGGTGATGCAGCTACAGAAAGAGAGCGGGACGTCGGAGGAGCACGGCCTGGATAAGGAGGCGAGGAAATGGGCGAGCCGTGTGGCCCGAGAGTACAAGAGCATCATCCACACACAGCGGGTGAGAGCACGATCACACTCTCACTTAATGAGAGCAGGCTGCCTTTGTTTATTTTTTATTCATTGGTGTATTTAAAAGGGGAATTAAAATACATGGCTCTAAATGTGTCCATTTTCTCATAGTTCCTATTTTATAAGATTAAAAATGCTTCGGTTAGAGCAGTGATTGAAAGAGAATTAATGCTACTAGATATAAGCATACATATACTTTTGTTAGTACTAATTGGAAGAGAAGAAGTGGATAAAACAAGGAATTCAGGAGGGCAGCCTGAAATATCTTTAATCTAAACTTTGTTAGAGTAAAGATCGTAGCTGCTCGTGCTGCCGGTCCCAAAATCTGACGCCTCGAGGCAACAAAGCGTTTGTCTGTTTCCAACAAATAACAAATCAGTTAGTGCAAAGCTGTAAAGGAAAGAAAAGAACCAGCTGTGTTGACCTTGATTCTACAAGGAAGCAAGTTGCTCCTGATTCCCTTGAAACAACGCACAAGGAACAGAAAGGAAGTCGTGGCAACATAAACGGTGACGGTGGAAACAATATTTTATTTATTAATCCCACTATATCAATTAAGAAATATATTTATAATATCAAAACCTTTGACCGATGTTGTGTGTTGTATTATTACTGTAAACTGTGTTAATGACTAACAGGTGTCTTTTGTCACGGAATTGGAATTTGTCCTTTTACCGTAAAGCAGCGAGGTCGCTCGGTGTGATGATAATAAACCTGCAGATCATAAAAATCATTTTGCACGTGTGTGAAGCAGAAGAGAATAAAGCGATTAAAACGTGGCTCAAGAGTTCATCATCAAAACCACGTGACATCTTCCTCTGAAACTACAACACAGTTTTGTAAAGTTCCTCTCTACCACAACGTCAAGTTAGAAACATGTTTTCAATACACCAGGATCAAACGCTGGTGTTTCCAGAAACAAGGAAATGAGTCACACTCGATCAGAGTCTTTTGTGTTTGGACGGTTTCCTTCCAGTGCTGCTTTTTTTTTTTCTATTTTTTGATGGTGGCTTTAATTGTTAACTGTTGTCACTGTTTCTTCACGCTGTGATTTGTTCTCAGGCTCTGGAGGAATATGTGACGCAGGAGTCGTCGGAGCAGAACAACAGTGACCTGGAAACGAAGATGGAGGTGGCCAGACAGAGTCTTCGGAGGGCAGAGGTAGTGTGTGTGTGTGTGTGTGTGTGTGTGTGTGTGTGTGTGTGTGTGTGTGTGTGTGTGTGTGTGTGTGTGTGTGTGTGTGTGTGTGTGTGTGTGTGTGTGTGTGTGTGTGTGTGTTATGAAGTAAGACGTCTGATTTCTCGATCACTATCTTATTACTGAAGTTTGCCCCAGGGCTCCACCTACTGGGTAAAAAGCTGAAATGAAACGTGAGGGTCAAATGATCCCAGTAAGTCGTTCAGTGAAGATCTGCGTGGACTCTGAATTACTGAGGAACATTAATCTGCAGATATTTTGGTTTATTTGTCAGTTTTTAATTACATTCATTTGGGCTGGAATGGACCAACTGAACTGAATCTGAAGGGTTTCAGTCCAGGATGAATTTTATGACATTTTGTGGAGAGTTGGAGAATGACAAGAATTTCTTTAACTTTCTTTAAAGTGTTTGTTTGACATTGACGTTGATTTCCCAGAGAACAATTCATGGATCTTGATTTAAAACAACTGGACTGATATTTCTGAGTGTGCGCAACCTGCTGCAGATCCAAATAAAGATCTAGATCCAGTGGATTTAAATGTAGTTTCATGAGGAGACTGTTGGGCCTTGGGGGAGGTGTGAGCTCTACTGAGTGACATTCTAGTTCATCATAGAATTAGCTCGAGTTACACTCTTAACAAACACTGCTTCTGCTTTATAAGCTCTTTGTGACACCTGAAAGATAATTGAGTGCACAAGGGGCAGTTTCCTGTGATGACTCAGGCCTCATATATCTGTCATATAACCCACTTGACTGAGAGCAAACTAACGAGCCAATTGGAGGCGGACCAGTACTAATAAGACGCCCACGCCCAATTGGGTTTGACAGCTTTCACACCAACTGAAACAAACCAACAACTGAATCAACCCAAACTGTGAAAAGTCAAATACTTGAGCTGATACTTGAGCTGATGAGTTAGTTGTATCTCCTGTTTCTCAGTGACGTTTCGTGTGTTATCATGTTTATTTGATCATTTTGTATTGTGCAGACGGTGAAGGTGAAGGCAGAGGCTCGTCTGGACCTGCTGCGACAGGCGGGAGTCACTGTCGAAACGTGGCTGAAGAGCGCGATGAACCAGGTCATGGAGGAGCTGGAGAACGAACGCTGGAACAACCTCAACACCCACGATCCCGCACTCTCTGTAAGACCCACGAGACCGCTAATCTATACATGTCTTATACAATCTGTTTTAGTATTATCTACTCACTCCGATGACATTGGGTCAGATGACGTCATGTCTCTTTTGTCTTTGCAGGGGACGGCAGATTTGGAGCCCGAGGATGAGGAGGAGATGGAGGACAGTGGTGAAGTGTTGGACGACAGCAGCTCCAGTCCGTCCAGCACCTTGAAAAACTATCCCCTCACCTGCAAAGTGCTCTACTCCTACAAGGTACCAGTGGATTACTGCTGCTTTATCATTTTATCTCTTTTCACCTGGCTTTTATTTTCAAATTCTTTGATGCATTTATTCCTCACTTCCTGTTACTTTTGGTCTGCTCTCTGCATGGAGGGGTGTTGTTTCTATAGTTTTTCTTGGTTTTACATTGTTACATTAATTATAATGATTGGATGCATAAATAAGCAACTTTTTACGTTTGTTATTTTAACTCACAGGTGAAGATTTATCTTGACTGCTTGTCTTTGTCGCCCTCAACTGGACAAATCAGTTACTGCTTTTATCTCATTTACAAACTGATGTTTGTTTTCAGTCGTCTCAGCCTGATGAACTGACCATTGAAGAGCAGGAGATCTTGGAGGTCATCGATGATGGCGACATGGAGGACTGGGTCAAAGTAAGAATCATCTCCACAAATTTCACCAGTTTGGTTTATTGTGGATTTCATCATTATAATTTGTTCCCCTGTGTTTCCAGGCCAGAAACCGCAGCGGACAGGTCGGCTACGTCCCGGAGAAATACCTGCAGCTTCCTTCCTCTAACAGCCTGCTGAGCATGCTGCAGTCTCTGGCTGCGCTGGACGCCAGGTCTCACTCCTCCAGTAACTCCACCGAACCTGAAACCGAACTACCGACCGGCTCCGTCAACGGAGACTCCAGCGGTGAGTGACACTACGGTTGTGTGGAAAAGTTTGGGCTCCTCCGAGCAACTTCAATATGTTGTTGATTTATGAATGAAAAGAAGAGGATGAGCTCATTTTCCTGCAGGATTTGAATCGACTCACTTTCTGTTAAAAATCGAAGATGTGATGTGATTTGCACACAGTTGAATTTCCAGTATTTCACTTTGTTAAAGTTTCTGAATCTTCTCTCTTTGTCACAGTGTCATTTGCGAAGGCCTTGTACGACTACGCGGGACAGACGGACGATGAGCTGTCGTTTCCGGAAGGCGCCATCATCCGCATCCTGAGCAGAGAGACCCACGAGGATGACGGTTTCTGGGAGGGAGAGTTTAACGGCGTCGTCGGCGTCTTCCCGGCCGTTCTGGTGGAGGATCTCACCGCCGCCAGCGAGAATGGAGACGGACAAAGAGACGGCAGTGCGCAGGTGTGTTGACGTTCAGATGTTTGGAAATGAGAATTTTAAAAACTGGGGGTAAATTAATATTTTCTTTTCCAGGCCTCCCCCTCCACTCTACCGCTGTGTGACCGATCCCCTCGCAGTCCCTTCCAGCCGGGGCCCCTCCACAGCAGTCCCCTCCAGACGCCCACCATGTCCTCCCCTCTCGCCAGCCCCAGCAGCGCTACAGCCTCTCCCATTGGCCGACCCCCCGCCTATCACAACGGACATCACAGGCCGCCACCAGCGCCGCACAAAAGCCCCTTTCAAAGTAAGCGTCCATGTTCTTGAAAGGCCCAATAGAAATTCACTTTATTATTATTTAGTGGATATTGTCTGGAAAGTTAGAACAGCTGTTATGGCGGCTGGTGACTTGGCTGAACTGTTGGTGATGATGATCTGTGTCCTCGTCAGGTCCAGCACAAGGTTCCCCACAACCCCCCAAATACCCAGAGAGCGGATCAGGCACCATTCGACCTGTGAGTAAACCAGAGTTAGTTTAATCAGCTCGATTTGGATTTAGTCTAAGACCTGACGATGAGGCTTATTAGCTAAGATTTGATAAGT
The DNA here is from genome assembly GCA_026259375.1 of Verasper variegatus. Classification (NCBI taxonomy): domain Eukaryota; kingdom Metazoa; phylum Chordata; class Actinopteri; order Pleuronectiformes; family Pleuronectidae; genus Verasper; species Verasper variegatus. Next base: position 2,891,171 of record CM048051.1, read on the forward strand.
CAGAGGATAATCTGATAAGAATATTTTATTTTATTTTTGATGAAGCCCAAAGTTGATCATTTCAGACAAACCTCCAGCAAACTGCTGGAGGTTTGTCATCAGATAGTTTCAGTCTGGATCAAAGTGGTGAAGCAGCTGAATGACTCGTTCATCCCTTTTACGTTCATGAGTAAATACACAGTGTTGACGCAAACAACAATAACACAATAGTTTTCGCTGTGTCTAACTGAACGATGATTGATGGATGTGTCCAGGTCCGTGCGGCTCCTCCGCCCCCGAAGCAGCATCCTCGCGGGCAGGTGAAGAGGAGGGAGGACGTGGAGATCACGCTGGTGTGAAGACGTCACCCCGGCGGTGGCGCCGGCGGCAGCAGTGACGGCTCTGTTCAGACAAGGGATTGGCGGCTCTGTGCCTCTCAACACACTCCCAAAGGAAACTTATACCTTCTCTGAAGACGCCCCCTGTAGGCGGGGAGAGGCCCTCCACTCTGTCCTCACAGGGTCAGTGAGCTGTGGAGGAATATTGTGCCTTTCTTTTCTAAATTTCTTCTCCTTTTCAGTTTTTCTCATCTCTCCTCCTCCATCACCCGGGATTTGTCTCATAATGGAATGAGACGGATAAATAAGAACATATTATAATTTGATTTAAAAATTACACAGGTTCTTATCTTCTACCAAGACATTTCAGTGATAATTTGCAGATAATGTTACTTAATGTGAGAAACTCTATGCAGAAAGAAAACTACAGTAAAACTTAGTATTGTAAGAAAGTAATATGAATTGATTTGGACGGTTTCAGAATTGTTTTTGTGAACGTCTCTTGCCGAGCGTCAGAACAGACGTTTGATGCCACTGTGATGTTGTGTGTTCGGTACGAAGCTCGAACCAGGAAGACGTTAGTTTGATGATTCCTCTTCATTCCAGCATTTAAACAACAAAACGTTTGCTTCAAAGTCGACTGTGACTCACAGATGTGTTCAGATGTTTGAGGGAACAAAGAGTTCAAGAGCCCCAAAAAAACAGATTCAGATGAAATATTATTATATTATAATATAAACTGCTGCTCCACAAACAAACTAATAGTTTTTTACTCAAAGTTATCAGACAAGAGTCGATGGGACAAACATCTGTTGGATCTTGTTCTTTTACTAACTGAGCTGAGCAGCTTTCCTCAGTAGTAACGTCTTGTTCACTGAGATGATGAACAGTCCTGAGATCAGAATACAACAGTACAGAAACAAAGATATTCAGGTCGTCAGTGGCTGATTCCTTAGAAATTGACTCTGTGTCGAATTAATTCAGGATAAAGTTTTAACCCAACACGATGGTGTCTGGGAAAGATGCTGCGTTTGATTACTTTGAAGCACGAGCGCTGTGTCGCTTCAGTTTACCACACGATTGTTGTGATGAAATATTTTTAATAATGCGTAAAAAATCGTCTCTGTGAGAATTTCCAACTATCGTGCCGTGTTTTTTAGGGTCAGATTTTTCATTGTCTCACTTGTGCCTTAAACGACGCAGCCTCCTGCACTGTTTTAACGTGCAGCTGTTTTTGATCAGAATCCTTTAACGTGAACTCACGGGTCAGAACCAGGAGCCCAGAGAGTCGTCGCCGAGCAGCGACCCACAGATCAACATGGCTCTGTGCAACTAGTCCTCATCAGAACAGAAATGTGTGGCTCAGGAGGAGTTCCTTCTTCATGATCAACCATCAAATAAAACCAAACAAGCAATCGAGGTATTTATAACAAACACGGCCTCGCTAACCGGTCCCCCCTGTTTCCAGTCTTTATGCTAAGCTAAGCTAATCGCCCCCCCCCCCCCCCGGCTGCAGCTTCATATTTAACCGACTAACATGAGAGTGGCATCGATCTTCTCGTCTAACTCTTGGTAAGAAAGGAAATAATTTACCGATGTTATAATAATGAGATCTGTATAAAACAAAGTCACACAAGTTCTCCAATATATGGAAATATTATTATTAATAATAATATTGTAATGATTTCAGACATCTCACAGGCGGTGTTCTCTCTTATTTCCATGAACTGATGTTGAGATATTGAGACTCACCACAATTGGATGATTATTGATTCTATGCAACAGAGTTGATATTTGGGCCGGACGGCAGCACGTTGTGAACGTGCAGCTTCAACACAAACCAAACGTCCGGTCGTCTCCACACTCTGATCAAAAGCGCCAGCGGCAGGCGAGGCTGGTCCTCCCCTCCGACACGTGAGCTGTAACCGCACACGGTTACTCAAACAAGGGAAAAGTGGCAATTTTAGTTGAGCGATAGAAAAGTCTTGATTGAGAATAATAGATCCTTTTTACATTTAAATTTGTAGAACTCTGCTTGTTGTTAGTTTTCTTTGCACCAACATGCTCAGAAATGCCTGAAGGGAGACGTAGTGCGAACACACAGTCTAACTTTGTTTTGTTGTTTTTTTTTTCCTCTTGTGTTGTTGGGATGTTGGCAACTCTAACGTTTCCAGTAATGTTTGACTGGTGGTCGGTGGAGGAGCAGTGACAGTTAACACTGAGGTAATGTGCAGTTTAAACACGCCTTTATTTTGGAAGGAGGAAACCATCCTGAGCTGCTAGCTAGTCCAATTTAAAAAGAATCTATACTGTCATAGTGAAGCACTTTCTGACGTCTTCTTGTTCCTTTTCAGTATTGTGGATGCTACGTTGTTTGTCCGATATTTCTCGTTTGACGTTTTGTTTACCAGCTATATTGGTATGAATACTTTTTCTTTTATCGGCTCTTGTTATTTAGCCTTAAATAGCCAGTGTAGTGTCTTTGATTGAGGTTGAGATGTGACCTTTACGAACGTATTGTTTCTTTGAGATATTAATAGTTTACAGAGAGCTTGGAGATGGATATCTGAACAAATAATAGCACAGCTTTTGTTTGTTGTTTGTTTCTTTTAATTTTGTTTTCTTTTTTTAGATGTAGGATAAAGACGTATTAAACCGTAGTCGGATTCGATCAGAGGAAAAGAGAGATATCTGTCAGCCACGTTGCTGTGTTCTCGTTGATCTCCTTGAGATCTGAATGACATCAAACTTATTTTTGAAGTTTGCGTTTACCCTGTTGTATTAACAAATGAATATTATAAAAGTTAAAAAAGAAAAGATCTCTTTTTCCCAACAGAGACGTTGTTTTTTGTTTGTTAACTTGCTACTGGTCCTGATTCCACGTTAAGTCTGAATCAGAAATGTCAGCGTCAAACTGCCCTGGTTTTACAATGTAAGCTCTGCAGAGGCTGTCGAGTGTCATATTTACACACCAGTGGATGTTTAACTGTATTTATTGTGTACAAATAAATGTGAAATAAAGATAGCTTACATGAAAGAAACTGACAAGATTCCGTTTTTGTTTATGTCACAGTTTAAACTTTATTGTCATGTCTAATTCTTGAGTTGATACAGGTACTTGTACTTGAATATTTTATGACAATATACTTCTACTCCACCACAATTCAGAGGCCAGTTGTTAACTTTTTGCTCCACTGCTTATTTTACAGTTCAATTCATTTTGCTGATTCAGGTGAATTATGCAAAATATAATCAATTTTGATTGTAAGTATAAGAAAGTCCCACAACTGGTACATTTACATTGTATTTGTATTGCAACAGCAAAGGGGATAATAAGTAAATATGCAATAGAAATGCAGGGAATCATAGAAATAGCAAATTCTATTATTTCTATATAAGGTCATAAATAAGTACTTTTACTTTTGATACTTCAAGTATCTTTAGATGCTAATAATACTAAATTCTATATTAGTCCCACAATGGGAGAATTTATCAAAAATCGTCATCAGTAAGTAATAACAAGTAGCATTCAATACTTAATTGTAAGGGATAAAAAAAAAAATTGTAAATATGAATGAACTAAAAACTAATATATAAAGTGTAAAACAAGAAAGTGACTGTGTTGCACATGAACCATTGTGTTGCTGAGACAGAATGACTATTGCACGGTTAAGAAAGTGAGTAACTTGTACTGCTGGTACTTCAACTACACGTGGATGCTGATATTTTTGTACTTTTTAAATTCAGGAATTACTTCTCCTTTTGTCCGTCGTTTTATTTTGTTAACCCCGGAAGCAGCCGGTTTGATTCCGGCCCGCTTGACACTGGTGTGGAAAAGATGGCTGCTTCGGCGGCAACGGCGAGTTGTTCCCCGGGTTTGTGTCCGAATTACGCCGTAATCTGCTCCTTCCTCGAGCGGTACGGAGCCTTGCTGGACCTGCCGGAGCTCACCTTCCCGCAGCTGGAGCGATGTCTGCAGGACACCGCCGCAGGTAGCGAGCTCCGCCTCCCGCACACTTCACCGCCGCTCGTACGATAATGGTACCGTGCTAACAGGCTAGCAGCTAGGTTAGCTAGCCGTGTGTTATTGTGTGGCTCTCTAACCTTCTCCCCCTCTGCACCGTGGCCCCGCCGCGTCCCCCCGGTGCGGCTCCGCGGGGAAAACACACGCGCGGATCGTGCGTCGATGGACCGGGGTCGCAGCCGCCGCGCGGGTCGAGGTTTTCTGTCACTTTTCAGCTTTTGAATCGGGCTCGTTTTCCCCTCAGCTGCCTTTTATCTGGAGCTCGTCACAACACAGGAGGAGGATGTGCGCGGATAACGGTGCGTGAGCGGCGGGGGGGGAGGAGGCCTGGAACCCCGCGACGCGGGCCGTGTCGCGGGGTGCGTGGTTCTGCGGGACGGGCGTGAAACCCGCACTTTATTTACACTTAAAACATTTTGTCGTGCAGTGGTTCGCACAGTGTGTGAAGTTGCCCGCCACCGCCAGCACATCCGGTCTGAGCTTTCAAAACAAAAGATCGTGGCGCCCCTTGCAACACCAGTTTATTAGTGAATAATCCTCTTTAATCTCTTTGCTTCGTATTTATAATCTTTTCAACGCACTTCCCTGGTAGTCTCACACATGTTCTGACGTGTAAACGCGACAAATGAAGAATTGTGTGTGCGTATGAAATCAGTCGACTTCCGTTTGCGCTGCTAATTGTGTTTGCCTTGACTATTTCTCTAATTAAGTTGTGTTGCTTTGCGCAGGCGTCGAGTGTCCCGCAGCAGACCCCCCCCCCCCCCCCCCCCCCACACACACACACACACACACACACACTTTGTCATCACTCCAGTTCAGACTGAATCTGATACTGGAGTGGAACTGGTTTTTATAAATGTCAAACTGACAAAATCTGTTGAGTGGCGTGGACAGAGAAACATGCTTTTATTGTGAAAACGCTATTGCGTTCTCCACAGATAAATACAACTTTAATTTAGTTGTTTTACACGCTCATTGATAAGTTGATGCAAAGTTGACAAATGTAGATATAAAGGTGTCTTTGTGGTAGATGAGGAAAAACCAGCAAACTTGTACTTCATCATGAAGATACAGTTTTCATCATGTGCCTTTTTGTTTTGTCTCCACAAATCTGAAACCGTCTCGCTCATGATCTAATCCAGATTTGACAAATCAAGATGTGATGCTTTTTGTGTTGGTTGGATTTGTTGTTGATGGGAAAACAAGCTGCAAAATTGTCTTTATCGTGTGTGTGTGTGTGTGTGTGTGTCGTCCACGTTGGAGTGATCTTGTGGTTTTTGAGGTGAACCTGGTAAGATGTGGTCCAGATGGGGAGAAGCTACAGAATTGTCCCATGTGAATGTTTGTGCATTTTATTTGTGTTGAATTACACAAACATCTGAAACTGTCCTCATGCTCCACTTGATTTGACAAAACTTGGAATCATAGTTTTTGTTCTCGACCTGCTTGGATTTGTTGTTAAGAAGCTGCGAACTTGTCCCGATCATTTTAGCATCTGTGTGCACTTTCTTTTGTTTTGTATTTCACAAATCTAAACTCTGTTTCACGCTCTCCTTGATAATCTGCTCCACATTTCACAAGTGGGGTTTTTGAGCTAGATTTGGTTCAGATGTATTCTGGATGGGAAAACATTTTTTAAATACTTGTTTTTTTTAAAATCTTCCTTATTCAAAGCTTTCTGCCAGTGTGAAGGTTCGATTCTTCATCTTCATCTTCATCCAGACACGAGCACTTGTTATGACCTGACTGAAAGTTCACGTTCAGGTCACCTGACCCGAGTGTGACCCGACTGTGACCCGAGTGTGACCCTGCTCCTGAGACTCATCAACAAGTGGAGTTAATTCACATCAGTGACTTTTATTAATTGTTTCAAATGACACGAGGATCAACGAGGACGTTTACGTGCACGTTAGTCGTCCAGTTTTGTTCGGATCCTGTTGGTTTGTTTTCAGAAATGATGCGAGTCTTAGCGCTGATCTGGGTTTTACCTGTGACCTGGACCTTGACTCTGTCTCATAGTAGAAACCTTTTTCACCTGTTATCCGATGGGCTTGTGATGTTTTTTTACATTATCACTATTTCTGTAAATTCATCCAACTTCACTAATGGACACAAAAAGACTCTGAGCTGTGGTTTTAAGGCTGAACCAACGAAGTGATGAGCTTGTTTCAAAGGTGCAGGAACTCATCCTATACATATATTTGTTGTTTTAATAATCTTCAACACAGCCATGAAATCTTCCTTTTTGTGTTGTTCATCATTTGATTTGGCATCAGAGCTTCTACAAACACACACACACAAACACACACACACACACTATAATTGAGGTATTGTGTCAGTATCTTCCCACAATAAGCTCATCTCCATTCGACTCCATCTCAACCTGCTGGTTCCTGTGTGATATGAAAATCGAGATGTCTCGAAAATTGGAAAACTGGAAAATTGCTCTAGTGCTTTCTTATCTGGTTTTTCTGTTGTGTATCTATAGTAAAGTTGATGTATGTGAGTATATATTTTATAAATTCTGCCTGTTTCAGTTTTAAAACATAAACAAACATGAGAACGAAACTATTGAGACAGACTATAAGCCAAACAGTTCAAACAGTCACAGCTACAGATTCAGATGTCTGAACACGTTACTTTCTGTTCAGATCTCGACAGACGCCGAGTTTTATCTGAAATGGATTTTCAACACTAAACACCTTCGTCTGTCAAATGTCTCCTCAGTCCCGAAGCTGCTGGTCGATCTTCACGTGAAGCTGCTGAGGAAGATCGGCAAGTCGGTGTCAGCAGACCGATGGGAGAAATATCTGGTCAAGGTAAAGCTCAACTTCCAGTTTGTATATGTATTACACATAATACCATCGTTAATATGAGAAATATTGATTAGTGCCGTTTTTACTCCGGTGGGAATTTACTTGAATTCACCTTCAGGACATCATGAGACAATAAGAACAGTCTTTTTATCATGTGGTGACTATTTCTGCTCCAACTGTGAGGCTGTAATGTTCCGTTTTTGCTGAAGCTGTCAGATGTGTTGAAACAAAATTAAATTAAATCAGTTAACTTGTATAATTGGATTTTTTTATTCCCTTATTTCCCCTGCAGGTGTGTCAAGAGTTCAACACAACGTGGGCGTGGGAACTGGAAGAAAAAGGATACAAGGAGATGACGTTGGAGAGCAAGACGGCAATACTTAAAGTGAGCACACTGGGTTTATGTTGTTCTTCTTAAACAGAGGCGGGTTCTGGTTTATTCACTCGCCACAATTATTGGTTTATTGTTTTACCGCAGCTCCAATGAGAAACGTTTTGGAAAGAGTTAATTTGGGATTTTTAGTTTTGGAAAAACTAGACCCCAGAAGGTTTTATCCCGACTAGAAATATAATCCACAAAAAATGAATTGCCTCCACGCATGAGCAGCCAGATCTAAAAACAAACAACCTGCTATGTTTACTTGTATAAAGGCAAAAAGACCCAATAAAAACAATCGATTAATTGGCAACATGTCAGTTTCTACTCAGGATCTTATCTTGAGGCACATTTGCCTCTTTGCTTCAAAGCTGCTCTGAATCCTCCAGCTATAGAATCAATACTGTATTTTTTTTTTTACTCCCACAGCTCATGCATGTTGCTTTTGACCTAAACTAAAACAACAATGACGTCATGTACATCCTGTGATAACTGTTGTTGGTGTTATTAATCATTCCGTGCCTTTCTTTTCTCTCCAGTATTTGTGTGAGTGTCAGTTTGATGAAAATGTCAAGTTCAAAACCGCCATCAACGAGGAGGACCCGGATAAAATGCGTCTGCAGCCGATCGGCCGAGACAAAGACGGTCAGATGTACTGGTTTCAGCTGGACCAGGAGGACAACGTGCGCGTTTACATTGAGGAGCAGGACGACTCGGACGGGTCCTCGTGGAAATGCATCGTCAGGTAAACAAGCTAAAGTTATTTTAATGAGGAAAATATGCTGCGGGAAGCATGACATGAAATTGAAATGCTAATGCAGCATTAGCATTATACTCTCTATGAAGCAGCTACTCTGTTATTTACTGTGAAAATGAACCTGTTCTCTTCTCCCTGCAGAGAACGAAACGACTTGGCCGAGGTTGTAGCGCTTCTGAAGACGCAGATCGACCCCGAGCTGCTGAGAAGGGACGAGTTAAAAAAGGAAAACAATCCCGACGGTGAAGGGGACAAAAAAGGTAAAGATTTGACTTTTTAAACTGTTGTTTCTTCTCTTCTCTTTTCCTCTCTTTATATTCCATAGAATATAGAAGCGTCAAATCACTCACTGTGAACGTTACAGAAAATATCAAGAGCAACTGACTCAAACATTTACCTTCTTTTAGATGCACCTCTGGAAAATTTCAGGAAAATATCCGGACTTCAGTGCATGTCTGAAAGCAGCTTCAGAGTTTCTTTACCCTGAAATTATGACCTAAAACTTTCTCTAAAAAGATCTTCCTGAACATTTGATCTTATAATTTCCCTTTTTATAATCCAGGTGAAGCTAAAAAGTCTGACAGCTCATCAGATGAAGACCACAAAGACCCCAACAAAGCTGCGTGCCCGGTTTCACCAAAGACGGAGAACAATGATAAAGAAACGGAGAGAGAAAACTTGAAATCAGAAGCTTCTGAGGTCAAATCTCTCAATGGCATCATCGAAAGCAAAAGTGAAGCAGAACTTCTTTCAGAAAACATCGGTACAAAAGCCCAGAGCATCAAAGAAGAGCCGATGGAGGTGATGGACAGTAAACCGGCGACGTGTGAACCGGCCTCTGTAACGTCATGTTTATCAGTGAAGGCAGAAAAGGGCGAGGAGGTGAAGAGGAACAGCGCTGAGGAGATTCAACAGGCTCTGAAGAACGACCAGCAGGCCAAAATCCCCCTGAAGAAAAGAGGAATGAAGTTTAGTGAAGACTTTGAGAAAAACGCCGCTAACACGGTGCAAACGCCGTCTGTGTCGCAGGTCAGAGACGCTCCTAAAGGCGACGCTGGTCCAAAAAGCGACGCTGGTCCTAAAAATGACGCTGCTCCTAAAGGTGACGCTTCTCCTAAAGGTGACACTGGTCCTAAAGGCGACACTGCTCCTAAAGGTGACGCTGCTCCTAAAGGCGACGCTGGTCCTAAAGGCGACGCTGCTCCTAAAGGCGACGCTGCTCCTAAAGGCGACGCTGCTCCTAAAGGCGACGCTGCTCCTAAAGGCGACGCTGCTCCAAAAAGCGACGCTGCTCCTAGAGGCGACGCTGCTCCTAAAGGCGACGCTGCTCCTAAAGGCGACGCTGCTCCAAAAGGCGACGCTGCTCCTAAAGGCGACGCTGCTCCTAAAGGCGACGCTGCTCCTAAAGGCGACACTGGTCCTAAAAGCGACGCTGCTCCAAAAATCGACGCTGGTCCTAAAGGCGACGCTGCTCCAAAAAGCGGCGCTGGTCCTAAAGGCGACGCTGCTCCTGAACAGACAAAGAAAACACTGATTGTAAACGAGCACGTTAACGGTGAAATTAAACCCGAGTTGGAGAAGGATCTCCAGAGTCTGAGCGAGACGATAAAAGATGTCGCTGCCGGCAACAAAGAACAGACGACTGAACCTTCCGTAGTTAAATCTGTAGAAGTGAGAGAAAATGACTCGACGTCCACAGAGAAGGAGTCGAAAGATAAAAAAGATGACGCCGGCAGTGCAAAGGTTACGGAGGAGGTCGTATCGCACCAGGAGAACTCGGATAAGAAAAATCTAGAAAAGGAAAGCGATGCAGCAACGGAAAAGAAAGAAGCCCACGAGTCGCCTCCTCCACCAAAAGGAGAATCACCACCTCTACCTAAAGATGTAAGTAATGCACCGGAGGAGTCGTCTAATCACGAAGAGTGTGGGAAAACGAAAGAGAGCCCGGCCGATACAGAAGCGTCTTCTGCTGCATCATTAAAGGAAACTGATAAAACATTAACAACCAGTGAGTCAGAGAAACTAAAATTAAATCATGAAGCCACATCCAAAGACCCAGAATCAAAAGATTCACAGGAGAAACCAGCCTGTGCAGATGCATCAGAGTCGAGTCAGACTAAAGAAACAGAAGAAACAGACACATCAAACAGAACAGAAAACACAAAGCGACCAGTGAGCGATAAAGATGCTGAAGAGTCCGAAACATCTGAGACTAACACAGAGAAATCAGACAAATTGGCAACAAAGGAGACGCCAGGAGTCATTAAAACAACAGAGACGCAGGCTGCCGGCAAAGATCCTCCAAAGAAACCTGAGGATTCTGAAAACACAGAGTCACAGTCCATTATTAAAAAGACAGAAACAGTAAAAGACGACGCAAATGATCAGGAAGTCACACAAACTGTCATTAAAAAGTTGGATAAGGAAACAGTCAGTGAGAAATCAGAGGAAACACCCGAGAGCGCAGAGTCTTCTGTTATCAAAACAGTAAATGATTCTGATAAATCAGAATCATGTAAACCAGCCGAGAAGCAGCCGAGTGCAACGGTCGCTGAGACGACGCCAGAGAAAAACAGTGCAGCCTCGGAAAAGCTTGACAAGACGGAGAAGCCGGAGGACACAAAGAAAACTGTCAACTGTGAAGACAATATGATCCATGATGTCACCAAGATAAGCGACTCCACGTCGGAGCCCATGGAGGTCGAGGCAGCGGCCGTTAAACAGGATCTGACAAATCCACGAGAGGACGACGAGACGAAGACGAACTCTGTTGAACATGAAACGAAAGAGGAAACGTCTGAAGGAAAAGATAAACCATCCAGTCCTGTCGAGAAGACTGACGTCGCTGGAGAAACGGATAAAAAGCCCAACAAAGAAGAGGAGAAGGAGCCTGAAGAACCGTCGAAGCCAATGGAGACAGAGCAGCCGTCGTCAGAAACTAAAACGGATTCTGACAAGGGAAGTGAAAAAGACGCAGACACTGAAAAGCTCACAAACAACCCTGAGAAAATCCTCAGTCAAGAGAAGGAAAGTAAAGAGGATTCTACGATAGATAAAACCTCAAAAAACGATAAAGCAAAGGAGACGAAACTAGCGCATAAAGAAAGCGAAAAATCTACCAAAATGGAGAAATCTGAAAGCAAAGAAGCTGAGGCCGAATCCTCGACTGGAACTGAAAAGCCGGCTCATCCGAGCAAAGAACCGCCAACCGATAAACCCGAAGACGAGGAAAGTAAAAGCAAAAGCGAAGAGGAGGATTCAAACACTAAAAAAGAGGTGGCGAACGGCAGCGAGGCTCCAGCTGGCGTTCGGGAGGCAGCTATTCGCCGAAAACGCAAGCGTCCGGCCCACCGACGGAAAGTTGTGGTTAAGAGAGTGGAGCGGCAAGGGGACTCGGAGTCCGACACCAACACGGGGAGATCTCTCCGAAGGTCGCCGAGGATCTCCAGGCCGACGCCGAAGGCGGTGGAGATCCACGACAGGAAGTTGGAGAAATCGCAGGCGACTCCGCCAACAGAGAAAGAAGAGGACGACAAGGCCGAGAAAGAGAAGGATGAGGACGAGGAGGAAGAGGAAGATGCGGTGAAGGTCGTCCAGAAGAAACCGAGAGAGAAAAAGGTCGATCAGGAGGGTCAGCCCAAACCAAAGGTAAGACTTCCACCAGGTGCCGGTATTTACCACAGCCCAACCAATATGGGGGGGGGGGGGGCTGATACCGATAAAAGGGATTAAAATATTCCCGTCGGAGGATTTAATTTTCACTTCATTCTTTTGTCACGATTCACTGAGACGATTTGTTATGTGTTTGTTCTGAAGGGGAGAAAGAGACGGAAGGTTCGCTGGTCGAACACTCGAACGCGCCGCAAAAAGAAAAGCTCCGAAGACGAGGAGGACAACAGCGAAGAGGAATCCAGCGAGGACGGCAGCGATGAGGAGGACGACAGCGACGAAGACTACAAGGTGGAGCGGAGCAAAAGGAGGCGGAACCGGAATCGAGAGAGACGGAGTTCGGACTCCTCCACGTCCTCGGACGACGACCTGCCTCCGAACGACGACCCCTGCAAACACTGTGGTCTTCCAAATCACCCCGAGCTGGTTGGTACCCACAGGATGAAAGCTAATAACCTTCTAATAACCTAAGATCTGCTGCTAACATCTGTTCACATCTGCTTTGTAGATCTTGCTGTGTGACTCGTGCGACAGCGGCTACCACACAGCGTGTCTGAGGCCTCCGCTCATGATCATCCCCGACGGAGAATGGTTCTGTTCTCCCTGTCAACATGTACGCACCAGTCTCAGCTCTGAACTCAGCTAATAAAGAGTGAATGAAATGGAAACATGGCTTTAATGTTGTAATCTCCACCCCCCCCCTCTGTAGAAGCTGCTCTGTGAAAAGCTAGAGGAACAGCTTCAGAACCTCGACGCCTCTTTGAAGAAGAAGGAACGAGCGGAGAGACGGTGAGACGTCGGGATTGTTTTTATCTGTTGATCAAAAATGAGTTCACAAGGACCGTTTCCTTTTTTCTTTTCCTGTGTTTTCTCAAAACATAAAATGTTTAGTTCTTGTTTGTCGAGTCTTGAAATGTCTTAAAGTTAAAGATACATTTTAAAGCAAAGCGTCTGATCTACGGTTTTATGTCAGAATTTGTGCTGTTGTCGATCAGGATTTCTTAATATTCTTCTGATTACTTTGTCCACTTTCTGGAGATTTGACCTCTAATCACACCTTTTTATTTTGAAATTGCAGCTCCTTCACATTAAAAGTCTTTAAAACATTTGAAAGTGCAAAGAAATATTTTAACCGCAGATGCTAAAAACTTGATGAGGTCTGGTTAGAATATCTTTATTATACTTGCATATTTTATTCAGATTACAATGAATCACTCGTGCGTTGTCTCCCTCAGGAAAGAGCGTCTCATTTACGTTGGAATCAGTGTTGAAAACATCATCACACCCTCAGTAAGTACAGTGTTTGTTCAGGCAAATATTTCACCTGTGGATGTTTGAATCATTAAACACACTCTGGCTCTCACAGGTGGAGGTGGAGGAGGAGAAACCGGAGATCGTGATCAAAGAGAAGAAAGAAGTGAAGAGGAGTAAGAGCTGGGGTCGGAGGTCAACGAGGACAAAGAAAAACATCAGCTACAGGTTTGTGCTCTTACACAGACGTTAATAGTTTTATTTTTCATTTGAACGTTCAGTGGATCTTTTGAACGAGACTTTATTGGTTCATGTGGAAAGTCACGTTACAGCAGAACAAAGAGAACAGAGAGACTGAAATATGTGTTTTATCTTCAAACACTGAGGTGTTCAGGAGAAAGTGTTTGATCCAGAACACTGACACAGTTCCTCCTGCAGGGGGAGTCTGTGTCCTGTCTGCTATCAGATCTAATGAATCTCAGTGATTATTAAATAAGTGGGTTTTACTTTTCACTTGGAGTAAATCAGCTGTTGCAGTTAAGTGTATGTCTCAGGTTTTTAATAGTTAGTTTTAATTTCTCTTTGCAGAAGGAAGCTGTTGTTGGGTAGAGGAACAATGTGATCAATCGCTCATCTGCTGTGATTCTTGTCTGTTTTCATTTTGCAGATTTGATGAATTCGACGAGGCGATCGAGGAGGCGATCGAGGAAGACATCAAAGAAGCCGAGGGTGGAGGTAGGAAGAAGACTTCAAATAATGATTTACGACTACAAAAGGACTCAGTCGAGCTTATTCCTCCACCAAGGCCCAAAACCACATTTAAATTCACTTGCTCCAGATTTGTTATTTGGATCTGCACCCAACACTCATAGATCTCAGTCCTTTAAACATGTTTCTCATCAAGATCCATGAATTATTCTCTGAGAAATCAGGGAAACTGTCAAATAACGTCCTGTCTCACAACGTATAATTGGTTATTTTTCGTAATCCTGCTAAATTACAAAGAAATGCAGAGAATCACACAACATCCTTTGTGAGGTTAACAACCGGTCTTAGTTGAGTGAGTGTAACATGTACTGATGTTTGATTTCTGCTCCAACCTGTGGCGTTTGCTGCTTGTTAAGGTGTTGATGACGGGTGTCGGTTGTCTGCAGGAGCTGGTCGAGGTAAAGACATGGCCAACATCACAGGAGGCCACAGAGGAAAGGACATGTCCGTCATCCTTCAAGCGGATGAGGAGAACAAGGAGAACGGCCGCCCGCCACGGATCAGCTCCGCTCAGCGCAAGAGAAAGCGCCGGCGACTCAATGACCTGGACAGCGACAGCACCGTGGACGAGGAGGAAAGCGAGGAAGAGTTTCGCATCAGTGAAAGGTACGAACGTACACAACTGCGCTCACAGTACAGTTTGACTCTCAAAAGATGTTTGTCTCCTTTCTAAACATGTTTGTTTTTCCGCGGCTGGATGCAGCTCAGAAGAAGAATTTGTCGTATCGGAGAACGAGTCGGATGCAGAAATTGACTCCAACAACAGCGACTTTGGCAGCAACGGCAGCGGCAGGCGTCACACCTCCTCACGGAAGAGGAAGCCACCGAAACGACGACGGAGCTCCCGAAAGCGGCGGAGACCGAAAGGGTACTCAGACGATGAAGAGGAGGAGACGGATGAGGACGAGGACGATGAAATGGGTAGATGGTTTTATTTTATATTAGTCTGGACGTATGTTTTTCCAGTGTTTCTATCTGGAGAGGGACTGTCTCTGCACATTTGTCTCTTATTCTTATTGCTTTGTGTGTGTTTGTCCAGCGACTGAAGGCTCCAGCGAGTTCAGCGACAGTGATCTTGATATGAGTCGACGGCGGTCTCGGCGGAGTCAGAAGAAGCAGGTGAACTACTGTGAGACGTCGGAGTCTGACGGATCTCGGGCCGAAACCAAACGGGTGACAAAAAAACCCAGACATCCCCGGGACAGTTCAGAGAGTGAGGGTCAGTCCGAGACACGCAGGACACTTTTAGAACCACACTATATTCCAGAATAAGTGATTTTAAAGGTTTTCCTTGTTTTCTGTTTCTAGCGAGTTCCTCCAGAGACTCTGAAGAGGAGCCGAGGGAGAGGAGGGTGAAGAGGAAAGCCGACTCCTCGGAGGAAGACTCACGGCAGCGTCACAGACGTCTTGCACTGAAACGCAGGAGAGCATCTGAAGACGACTCGTCGGACGACTCATCAGACGACTCATCGGAGGAGGATCGTCCCGTCCGCAAACGGGTGAACCGCATCGATTCAGACGATGACGACGAGGAGGAAGAGGAGGAGAAACCAAAGGAGAAGAAACCTGAGGAGGAATCAAAGGGAACAAATCCATCGGACTGCAACGCGGTGGAGCTGCCACCCACCAACGGACAGAGCCCGGTAAAGAACGTCGAGGGCGTCATCAGCCGACCCGCTGCTCCAGGCACCGTCCCACAACAGGACCCGCCCAAAACCATCAGCGCAGCGTCGGCCACTGCCATCGCACCGAACGGCGTGGCTGGCCAGGAGATGCCAGCGCAGGAGGATGACGAAGACGACCTGTTAGGAGTCACAGACCTAGTGGACTACGTCTGCAATAACGAACAATTGTAAAAAAAAAAAGAAAAAAGAAAATGGTGTACTGTTTCATTTTTTTGTGGTATTGTATTTTTATATTGCTTAACTTTATTATTCCCTCCCCACCAACACGTCCTCGTCCTTTTTACTTGTGTCACGTGGAGCTTGACTCTCAGAAACCTCCGCCGCAGTAAGAACTGGATCTTTGTCGCCAGTCTGTCCCTGTGGGATTGTTCAATAACCAGTAAGGGCACCGACTCAAGTCTCATTCACATGGTAACAATCATCGTACCTGCAGACCACCCACATCATCCAGCTCCACTGCCAAACTACTTCCTCTAAAACTGTGTCACTCGTCATTTCTCCCATCACATCGTCCTGTTTTCTGTTTTTTAAACCCCACGTCCAAGACTTCGACAAATTCAGCTCCATGACCCAACGACGCGCCGGGAGAACTGGCACTGAAACTGTTTGTGTTGAAGATTTGTCGTTTTTCTTGAACGACTGGGACTTGACATTTTCTTGGAGTGAAGCGAAAATCATTCCGTGAATTATACGAAATTCTTGGTATCAAACATTAATCATGGTTTTTAAACAATGTGCTCATCGGCTCTCCGGCACCGTTGAGACGAGAAGATCGATACCACGCTCATGTCCGTCAGTTTAATATGAGGCTGGCAGCTGTTAGCTTAGCACAAAGACTCTTTTAATGCGGTACAAAGAAGGTACTTTTCCACTGTTCGGACCAGAGAGAGAACCATGCTATGCTAACAGTAGCTAGTTGATGGTTGCTAAAGCCACAGCGTGCTGCACTGGGTCTGAGCCAGTGACGCTGTTAAGATGGGAAAAAATACAGTTTGTCTGGACAGATGCAAACCAGACGTGAATATGAGATTAAACGTTAAAGTTTCACATTTAAAGCAACACTACGTGACTTTTACCGAGCAGCAGCGCCCTCTGCAGGTTCACGTGGTGACTGTTTGGCTCCGTGTTCGAGCGATGAAGTTGTTTTCAAGTCCATTGTAAATTAAGTTAAGATCTGACTGAGTATCTAAATAATGTGGGGGGGGGGTCGTTTGATATTCTGAGTGTGAGGCTGAATTCATTCGTTGACAGATGGAAGAAGAAGTTAGTCTCCAGCCTCCATCTAAAACAGATGTGTTGCTTATTGGAAGGGAATCGTTACCAAGTGGAACCAGAAACTAAACTAAAGAGCGTCCGCCTCAACTTGTCTCTTTAACTTTTTAATATTCTCTTCTTAGGCTTTTAATAATGATTTTTAACTAGAAACAATCAAAGTAAATGAAGTCATTTCCCATCATGTGTCTCTGAACGGAAACTCTTCAGCCTCCGGTTGATTTTTATTTCTTAAGCTGTTCAGATGTTAAGACTGAAAAATACTGTATAAGAGCTCTATGAGACGTGTTTCAGGAAGATTTGCTCATCGTGATTTTACAGTTGAACATTTAATATGGTTTTTGTTTTTTCCATCAAGCCTCTAAACCTCAGTGATGATCATGTTTAATAATGTTTGTGAATTCCTCGCAAAAAACAAAGTGTCAAAATGGGAATTGGCATCAAATCGTTTTTTTAGTTTTTTACTCCTGCAGTTTAGTTACAGATTCATGAGATGAGCTGTAACATGTAGATTAACGGACGTCGGGGGTGTTGTGACGCGACTGTCGCTTCGTATTTAACTCGCAGATACAAGAGTGGTATCAATTTTCTCATCTTATATCTCCTACTGAAAGTAAAAGTCCCCAAAATGTTGTAGACGACACTGTTTATTCATCTTGGATAATCGGGTCGTCTGGAATCGCTGATACTTAAATATGTGTGTGTGTGTGGAAGACAAACGCATTACTCCCGTATTTTTCCAAGTGTTATAACGTACATATGTTCAACCACGTGGGTGTGAATGTGTACATGAGACCAACCCGTTGACCAGCCTTCATTTCTCAGCTCCCTCATGTTTGTTGAATGTTAGAGTAGCTTTTGTATATTGTTAATCATATATAATTATTATTAGTTAATTATTATTAACTACGTGCGCTGACGTCTCATCCCTCCGGAGATCTAGTCTAGTTTCCTCTTATAACATCCATGTTAACCTTTTGTGATTATTATTATTTTTTTATAACAATGATGTATTTTTTTTTTTTTGTATATCTTAACATTTATATGTTGTCGTCTCCGTCTGAAATGTAAAGTGTCTTATTTCCGTTGTACATTGTTGTTCATAGAAGGTTCAGAAACCTGCAGACGGTTGGTTTTCATCAACTACAGATAACACTCAGCTCCACAACTACACTCTTAATTTCATTTTTTCAGTTTCACCCCACCCTGGTTCTTCCTATGTACAAAATAATGTTTCTATCCAAATCCTCTATTTTCAGAATCTTGAGTTGTCGTGTGGTTCAGGTTTGCGGTGACCGGCCAAACCTCAACCCTCCAAGATTGTGAAAAATTTAAAAAAACACGTTCGTGGAATAGTTAGTTATTTTGAAGCCTGGGGACAGAAAAGAGAAAAAAACACACGCCAATGATCCACTGACCTCTGCTGGAACCAGTGTGTGTGTATATCTGTAGTTTTTTGCTGTAATATATTTAGAGGCATCTTTTTAAAAAAATCATGGGGGGGGGGGTGTATATCGGGCAATTCTATTTGGATTGCATGAGTTTCTAATAGTTTTCTTTTGTAGGGAGATAATATTGGCACAACAATGTTTTTTGTAACAAAACCAGAAAACTTTGGCATGTTTTAAAGATGTCCTTCACCCCCCCCCCCCCCCGACCGTGTTGCGTTAGCGCTGAAGGACTCGTGAAGTAGACGACACGTGGCGAAGCATGCGCTGAACTAAAAGGAATGTTCCAGCAGTCGGGAAACTGATCGTAGAAGATAAATCGAGGACATCGGAATCTGATCCAAGAGAGGAAATGTAAAATATTTTGTAAATTAGTCTCAGCATGGTCTTCAGAGGATGAACCACTCTATTTATCACAGCGTTTTTTGATACCGGCCGCGGCCTCAACGGGACTTCCAAGACGAAACAGTGCTTCTATACGCGATATTTAGCTCTTTAGATTTTAGCGGGACAGAATATAGCAACTCTACAGATGTGATGGAAGTGTGTTCTGGTGGGGGCGGAGTCAGAGACCTCTGTAAGTTTAACCCTGTTTCTAAGCAGAATGTATTCACACGTATCTGGAGGTTATGAAATAACCGGTAGCACAGGAACGGGAAGAGCGGAGTGAAATTTAAAGGCTGCGACGGGGTTGAGGGAGGAAGTCGGTGCCAATGACGAGAAGTGTTAACAGAGTTTTCCTATTTACCTCATGATGAGTGTGGGAGGAGAGACGCCCTGTCCACTGTGTACAGACCCGAGTCGACTGGTCGTTGGTGTTTTGTCTGATCATTTTGTTAACTTTACCGTTATTTCTTATGAATCTGATCTTGTACATTTGTCATAATAAAACGGGTTTGAAGCCTCACGTCATTCTCTGGTCTGACTCGCAAAAGAATTGTATTTTCATAATTTAAGTTCTATAATATATTTGGTCGTATTTGTGTTTTCTTTTTATTTATAATGATAAAGTTTATGGTTGAACTGTAAATTATCAAACCCCAGTGACATTTCTTAGTCGTAAGGGTTTGATAACAGTTTATTTTTTACAAATCGGCCAATATTAAATATCGATATCGGTCGGGCTCTCAGAAAATAAGATGAGTTAAAAAGTAATAAGTAAATATACAAAAATAAGGGGAAATAAACAGCTACAAAGTATTTATACAATATACAAAGTATTGCAACATTGTATTTATGTTGAAGGGATACATTTATATACAATAATTGATTTGATTAGATTAAATTCTATATTATTTTCTGTTGCTTCATATATGAGGTTAACGTGGCAGTTAAAATATATATTATAAAGAATAATGACGGAACAGTGATGTTGAAACTATAATGATATAAAATACTCACAGTAACAAAGCTGTGTCTTCTTTTATTTATATATTTTATACAGGGTCAATGGTCTGAGATGTTTCCCATTGAAATGAATGGGTAAAAGTTCTCAGACTTTTCTATATGTGCATAAACTATTGATCACATCTAAGCACTGATTGAGCGATGAGATTATCAATCAGTTACAGTTACGTCATCGTTTCAAAAAGACTTTGGATGGTTTGAGTTAAAGTCGGAAATAAGAGCAAAGTGTCACCATGTGAGGAAATCAGGTTTTAAGGTTTAATAATAATTCAGCCTTATATTCATGGTGACGTGGGAACAACTTCCTGACTCGTGCGTGTTAATCAGCTGATCTAATGTAGTTTGAGTATTTCTGCTGAGTCAGCGTGTGGTGGGGGGGGGTCAAAGGTCATGTTGTGTAACCACAGTGTGAAGGTCAAAGTAGCAGCTGCTGCAGAGACACAGGTTTTTATGAGCTCTCTCTCTTCCTAACCCTTTCCTGTAAAGTTGGTAAGTTTTAAATCAAAACAGTATAAACACAAGAAGTTTTAATTAAAAATATTGATATATTTAAAATATCAGGTATTAGAAAGCATTTAAATTACAACACTATACAAAGTCTGCTGTCAAACAATATTCTACATTTTCTAACATGTTCTACATTTTGCTGACAGAGTTTGGGTCAGAAATATGAGAGGAAATTACGTTTATTCACATTTTTTAAAAATAATCATCAAGTCTTACTCCCAGAAACTTAATTTATCATGAACATCCAGACTGTCGAGGTATTTAAAGATGTACATGATCCTTCACAGAGAAACAGAAGAGTCAAAAGACCAAAGAATAAATCCAGTGGGACAAAGAAAAACAATATATCATGAAAATAAAATTGTCATAATTGAACTTGTGCAGATATCTCACCAGGTTCCCTTCTATCCCTTCATCAGTAGAAAGAATGTAAATGTCAAACATGATTTTTGCAGGAAAACAAAGATTCAACAGTAAAAGTTTTGGTCTTTTAAACTTAAGACGGAAAACTAGTTTTTATAGAACGTCAACAATTGTGCGACACAATGAACCCAAATCAAACTAAACACAAACCGAACCATTAAACCCTTTGTGCTCCGTCAATCACTCATTACATGATAAAGTGCAGTCAAGCTGTTTAAATGATATTAGTTTTTAAACATCGGCTCCTTCGGCTCGTGTGCGTTTCTACTGTGCTCGTGTTTTTTACAGGAATGTCACATGACCTGTTGACACTGAGAAAACGTCTCCTGTCCGAACTTTACGCTAATAATAACTCCAGAGACTTGACACCCCCCCCCCGGTTCTCCTAAAGGATGTTGACGTGAAACATAATCAACCACGTGAACCTTGTTTCCTGTGATGCTGTAAATCAACCTCAGTGGAAATTATCTAATTTGTCACAATCACCTCAGGGGTCATGAAAAAATATCAGAACAATTATGGCAAAAATATGTTTCTTTGTCGTCTATATGCTTCGCGACCCCCAGGGGGCCCCGACCCGTAGTTTGGGAACCGCTCCCACATCCTGAAGTCTGTCGTGAGAATTATAAAATCTATTTATCGGAAGTTATAATCCTAGTGTGAACGTTTGACGTTAGTGTCAGAACTTTTAATTTAACTGGTATGAAATCAGTTTGTGTTGCTGTCGTTCACGACACAAGGAAAAAATAAACTTTCCAGACTCCGACATCGCAGCTACTGGGTTTTCTGTTTCTGAGCAGCAGGGACGTCGACGGTGGTTTTTCCAGAGAGGAAGGGAATGACCTTCTCGAACAGCAGGACGCAGCTCGCCACACCTGGAACCACACAAGGAGAAAAACGCCGTCAATAAAGACGGACGACATGGCAGCTGTGTCCCAATCGCCCCCTAGTGGCTGGCTGCAGTATAGGTCATAAACCCTCCCTCCTCCATGTTAGTGCGTGAGACACACGGGCCAAATAAACTAAACCTAAAAACAAAAAATGCTAAATACACATTAAATACATTTTCTTACAAAGATTTTGAAAAAATACTTTTGTCACTTTACATTCGATCAATCAGAAACCACTTCAAATAAAATCACGTTACATCTCTTTAAAGTAGAACCGACTTTTGTGCTTCTAGAAAACTTAAATTGTATTTAAATCTTTGTATTTCTCCTCTCAGCCTCTGAATGTGTTTTACTGTCATTTAATCAGAACTGTGATGCTGTTTATTTCATTATTCTAAGGAACCATCAGAGCTGGATTCTGTTCAGTATCTGTATTTGTGAGAGTTACAGGATGTTTTTAATGAAGATGATGATTTGTTGCTTCTCCACTTTAACAAGTCCCGAGTGTGGGACGGAGACAGGATGTGTGACGACGACCTCTTACCGAGCATCGGCCCCAGCCAGTAGATGAAGCAGTACTCCAGGTAGGTGTGTCCGCTGCAGGGGAACTGGATGGAAAAGGCCAGGACGGGGTTAAAAACTGCTCCTGAAATACTGCCACCTGCAGGGAGGGAGGAAAACAGCAGAGGGTCACGACTGAGACACCAAAAGAGAAAACCTATCTGACAAAGATACGATCATTCGGTTCTACGCATAGGCTGAAAATAATAGATTGACGACGTGACAGCTCCACAGAAATGAAGCCAAATCGTCTTAATCGCCCCCTGGTGGCGGGTTGCAGTAGACATTATAAACCCTGCCTCCTCCTTGTCAGCAGATACGGACATGGACCAAACACTGCGCAAACGTTTCTGAAAAGTTTGTTTTAAATTATTTGATGCTATGAAAACAGGGTGAAACATCATGATTGACAGCTGAGGCTGACTCCTGATTGGTCGAGTGCGAGTGGCGGCTGTTGTGAATGGAAAAAGAAAAGATGGGTGCACGTTTTGTAAACGCTCAATTTGAATAAGGAGAAATATGTATAAATAAATCTACACGTCACAACTTTTAATCAAAATTTAAGCAGTTGTTGATGTTGATAACAAATTAAAGCCTAATTCAACTGACAACACTTTTAATAATCAATGAAAAGTTTGAGACAGTCTTTTCTCACACATTACAGTAAATTAGGAAGTTAAATAGATAATTAGTCAGTGTTGCAGCTCTTGTTGTGAAGTATTTATATTTTGTTTTATTTTGTACGTGATGTTCTGTTTAAACTGTGCACTTGTTGTTGAGTACTTGGAACAGCCTGTATAAAATCTCCTAGAATAATAAAACTTCTCTCTAATGACCCACCTGTATAAACCAGAACCGTGATGACCGCAGCGAAGCAGTGGACCCGGAGTTTCTCCGGAACTCGGTGCACATGTGCGGCCACAGCCTGAACCATGAAGGCGCAGACCAGCTCCACGGCCGCGGCCTCCAGCACCGTCCCGCCGAGGGGGTCGAAGCACCTGTAGCCGAACTTCTGGTGCCGGAGGTGGAGGTCGGACAGACCCAGGGACCACACCAAGGCGGCGAAGTGCTGCGCGGCGACGGCGGCTCCGAACTGGCAGAGTATGAGCACCGAGGCCGACTTCCCGGAGCTGCTTCCCCGGCAGAAGCCCTCCAGAACCCCGCTGGGGTTGCACGCGGCGCCGCGGAAAGTTAGGAGGTGTATGACGGTCATGGTGTAGGTGATGGTGAGGCCGACCGGCAGCTCCAGGCGGCCGGACTCCCCCAGCAGCTTGAGCTCGTGGCAGCAGCCGCAGAGCTGGAAGGTGGACGCCGCCTCCAGCAGGTAAATCCGGGGAACTCCGGGGAGGAGAGCCGCAGCCCGCCGGGTCGACTCGCTGAGGAGCACCGCGACCCCCAGCACCGCCAGGGACACCCACAAGTCGGTCATTGCTCCGCGGTTCGACCTGCAGCCGCTGCCGAGCCAAGCTCCTCTTGACGCGGGTAAATTCACTTCTGTCCACCGCTGCCCCCGGGGCCAGAGCGTCAAGCTGCACGCCGTGCAACAGGAAACAAGGCGGGTCAGCCTTCAGAATAAAAGCAGGGCAGGTCATTTAATTATTTTTCCAGCTAATGAAAAGATTCACAGCTAAAAACATGATTAAAAATATCTGTTGCTTTATTTACTTTGTACCAATTTTCTTGTGGAAATTAAACATGTGGACCAAAATAAACAGAAGCTCTTGTGTCTCTGACAGATCCCCAAAAGTGAAGCCAGAGCATCTTGATTGCCCCCTGGTGGCTGTAGGTAATAAACAGATATTACCTACCCATTGCAGATGGGACCTGGACCAAAATAAAATGTCACGTCCTCGCCAAAATACTTAATCCGTCTTTGTGAGGTACTTTTGATCACGCTCTATGTTCAAGAGCTAAAAGATTCTTGCTTCAAATGACGTCTTTGCTGCAAGATGGCGGAGTTCGTATCTGGGTTATTTTGACTTAATTTCCATGTAGTGGAAGGAAGTGGTCGTCCATCTCAAGTCTCTAGTCTCTAACCTTTACACTTTTGTTGGTCTGTGGATATTTTCCCCTTTAGATAAAGATAGTTTATAGGTTTAATACAATTAACCATCTCCTCACTGTATATCTCATATAAATTAAAGTGATATCAATAAAGAAAATCAGCGAAACTGCCTCAAAACGCAGAATATCCCTTCAGCAATGATTCTCGAAGCTTGGGAACATCTTGGTGTTTTATTTTGGAAGACGTAACAAGGAAATGGAGGTGTTTATTCTGAAAGGCTTCACTGAGCTTGTAGATAATAACTTGACTGACTGGATGTCAGATGCAGTTTAACAAGTTCTCAAAACAAAAGGTTGAACAGGATGAACTCGTAGCTGTAGTTACAATATTCTATTGTGAGTAAATAATGAATAAACTATAACTTTTATATCTTTATCTTTATCTTGGGTCCGGGACAGTCACGTGTTGACAGACACAGCTGTGAGGGGACAACAAACCTCAGCTGACACATGAGACAGACACACATGAGACAGACACACATTTTTCTGTCTGTGAACCTCAAAATGTTTTTCAGTCGCAAAGCTTTTAGTTTTACTTTGAGCTTTTAGTTTGCAGCTTTATTTGCTTTATGTAGGTCGTACAGAAAGAACGGTTACATCACTAATCTGGTGTTGGTATAAAGACTCGGTTTAATTTTAATCCTCTGATGTTTAGATTAAATCATGATAAACTATGTCAGCTGCAACATGCAACTTCACCACTAGATGTCACTATTTCTACACCCGGAACCTTTAATATGTTGCTTACGTGTATGTTTTGTCTATATATGTTTACACGGGGGATCACAGAGAAACCGTATTTCAATCGCGTCTATGTCCTTTACTTTTGGTAAAATTGACAATAAAGTTGACTTTGACATCAAAGTGAAAAACGTATAATTTAGTCATACAGGCAATTATACGCGAAACAAAAAGAACCACACATTGTGAGTTAAACATGTTTTAGATTCAGATTCCGTTCTGATGGTCGGTTTTATCACAGTGAAACTCAAGTATAAATAAATAAGAAAATAAAAGCTTGTCAATATAGCAGTGGTCAACAGTTAAGTCTATCGGTCAAATCTGGTGTTTAAAAGCAAAACCTAACGTGGTCAAATATGACTGAAATAGCCCAAGACTCCAGGTTGAACCTTATTTGGTGGAGAAAAGAACCAATATGACAAAGTCCTCTCTGTAAATACTGAGTCTTTATCAAATTACTTTGCTTTGATTGGTTCAATCTCAGTCAGAATCTCACTGTGGATATTAAACTTGTACAGTCTGTACCAAACAGAGAAATGTGTTTCTGCACAGGCACCATGCACAGACGATGCTCCGGGGCCTCGTCCACCACAGAGAGTTTATGGTCTAGTGGAGGAAGATGAAGACTAAAGAGCCTGGGAGAAGATGCTGAGGAAGATGAGGAGGTCTAGAAGACGAGGCGATGGAACAAGATAATGTCTGTAATGTGTAGGTTTGGTTTGTGGTGTTTTCAGTTTTCTCAGTGTGTGTTTACTCTGGGTCTGCTCCTCCGGTTTCCTCCCACAGTCCCAAACACATGCAGGTGAACTGGAGACTGTAAATTCCTCATATCGATGTGACTGAGTGGGAACGATGAAGAGTCCACATGAGCCGGAATAGACCTCGTTCGCACGGCGGCCATGTTCCTCTAAGTCACCAGTTTGATGATCCAGGTTCAGACGTCATATAAACACTGATTCTGCTCTGATCAGAATCTGAAAACACGATGATGGATAAAACCTGGAGGGACACAGGGTTGAATGACATATTTACAACATTACATCAGGAGTGGGTCCTCTCTATGGAGGCAGCCATGTTTTTTTACAGTAGCCCAAACTGGGGGTGAGGTGAGGGGCGTTCAGGTGCAACATGACACTTCACCACTAGGTGTCACTAAATCGTACACGCTGAACCTTTAAGAGAGTTGAACTTGAGTCAAAGTGCAGTTTATAACAGGTGAGTGTTTATCATGACATCATATATATTATTATGGTATATATAGTATATTTTCCGTGTTTTACTTTTCACCTGGACTCACCTGGGGATAATATATAATATGTGATATAATGATAACCAACAGGAAACCACGTGTTATTGTATCTGCTCCTTGACTCTGGGTCTCTTTATGTTACACAACAGTGTTAAATTCCTGCTTCAAAAAAAAGCTGCTGCGGTTTTAAAGGCGAAGTGTTTTATTTCCTCTGAGTTGATGTGGTTTCATCCACAGGAGGCCACTCGCTGCCAGGCTGTAACCGGAGAGGGTCCGCGCTCTGCGGCTTCTTCCCCCGCGGATCCCCGGGAGGCAGAGGCGACCTGGAGGTGGGATGACAACATGTTGATGTTAGAACATTCTCCGGAGACACTGAAGCTGCTGCAGCGTCGATGATCATCAGCAGCAGGAAGCAGGAAACATGTCCCGTTCTCTGCCTCCGCGCGTCGACTCTCACCAGACTCCCTTGTGAAACTCTCCATTTTACAAATCATCACACTTGCTGACGGAGCCGGAATCAACTTTACACAAGGTAAGATGTTTTCATGTATTAATAGACCACGATCTCCAATTCGGCGCACACACAAGACAATAACAAAATTGAAAACCGGAACTGGAAATTATTTTACTTAAATACTTGAAACGTCTGACGATCATGTGTATTCAGACTTTACCTGTAAAATGGCAGAAAATAAATCTTGAGTCTGGTTCTGTTGACGCCGATAAGCAAAACTGACATTGACCTTAACACGTGTCTTTTTGTATTGTTGTCTGCTTCACAGTATTTTTGCTTTATTACATATTATTATTGTGATGATGATTATTTCTGTTTATGTACAACATGTGCCACCAAATACAAATACCGACAATCTGCTTATAACGATAATAATTATAATAACTTTCTTTATTTTCAAAACAAAGTAACAAAGTGCTTTAGAATAAAACAGATAATGCAAAATAAAATGTAACAATGTAACAAATCAATAGTGAAGAATGTGCGGTTACAATAAAATCAAGATTTAAAAAATAACAGTTTTTGAACCCGATTGAGATCTGCAGCCTCACACTTTAGAGACGAGTTGTGGTTTTAGATCAGTGCTAACGATCCATTAGAATCAACAAGTCAATAGTTCACGTCTTGTTAGAAACCAGGTTCTTATCTGTGAGTTGTGCTTTAAGCTGTCGACATTCACCTTGTGTCAGTGGAATACGTGTAAATTATACACAGCAGATAACTGCGAGTGAACTGTGGCCCGGTTAGATGTGAAGCTCTACTTCTCTGGGAACAAGGAGCAGACATGTATCCGATCATTTAAAAAAAACAAAAAAACACTGAAACAATAGTGTCCTTGAGAACAGTTCTGGAGTCTGGGCAGAGTTGAATCAAGCTGTGAG
This sequence comes from Verasper variegatus, assembly GCA_026259375.1. Taxonomy (NCBI): domain Eukaryota; kingdom Metazoa; phylum Chordata; class Actinopteri; order Pleuronectiformes; family Pleuronectidae; genus Verasper; species Verasper variegatus. The sequence goes on from CM048051.1 coordinate 2,918,791, forward strand.
AGATTTCCTGCAGACGGACTTGTTTAATGTTTTAAAGCCTCTGCACACATGTAATGTATTCACGACATAGACCCTAAATAAAGATGGACGACAGGTCTCCACTTCCTCCTACTGATGAGAAGTGAAGCCAGAACATCCTGGAGTCCAAAATATTATGTGTATAAGGTTCCTGGGACCAGAGTCCAGGGTCCAGACCAATGGAAAGGAGGTGGTGTCAGTCCAGATCAAATAAACTTTGTTTTCATGGTTCAGACTTTTGGACCAATTGCAGGAAGTGGAGACGGCATCAAACAAGAGAAGTAGAAGGTTTATCAGAGATTATTTCTGTTGTTTGTGTGTCTCAGGTGTGTGCGAGCAGGATGGACAGTGTGTCCACGTGTGTTTGAGTCATGGCGTCCTCGTTGCCTCGGCTGCAGCTCGGCCGGCTGCACGGCCTTCGGGCCAAACTGCTGCGGCGGTACGAACACCGGCCTCTGGTGTCGTGTCTGTCCGGGTTCTACGGCTGCAGATGGAGACCCTACGAGAGGAGCCGCACTCAGCCCGGAGACTGCTGCTGCAGCAAGGTCAGACCACGTCCAACATCTGGACACATCTGGTCCAAGTCATGGCCAGGTTAAACCAGTAGGGGGGCCTGGGGCAGATTCATTGAATTACAACTGTTAAGGCCTTTTCAAACTAGATTTGTTATTTATTTTAATTTGCATATTATAAATTGTTGCTGAGGGATATTGCAGGTTTAATATTTAAGCTTCCGACATGTTCACATCTAACCAATCAGAAGGAGTCACATCTTCCTCCTCGATCCAGATATAAAGTTTACTTTTTGTCGACTTCTTTAATATAATTGTATCTCAAGTCATTGCTCCCATTTATTTTTGTCTTTTGAAAGATGTGATTTATCCGACCTGAAGCTACAATCAAAGTAAAGGCGACACTGAAACTGTCTTTTTCTCCACTTTAGTTTTTAAATCTCTGTTTCATAGCTTCTCTGCTCTGGGTTGTTTTTACCTTTGATTTGGTAAAAGTGTCTTTAGTGTCTTTGTGGAAGAATCCTCTCTCTCAAATATTTGGATGACTAAATGAATCGATCTAATTGATCCTTGTAAGAGAAAATAAAGGTTTAATGCTGCTTGGAAGAAGAAAATCAATCAACCAGTAAAATGTAATGATTCCTATTAGAGAGGAAGTTTTATTGATTTTCTCTTTCACGGTTATTGTAGTTCAGCACAATTACACCAGTTTAACCATCAATTCAAAGATTATAAATGTTTTATGGATCTCACATCACTTCATTACTGATCTGCTTCTATGTGGTAAACGACACAAACAGCGAGGCCTCGTGGTTCTGAGGTTTATTTCACAGCCGAGCCACTTTAGAGCTGATGCTGTTTGAATTCCTCTTTCCACTGGTCAACAGTCAAATCTCCATGGAAACCAAATGGAATCCAGGTACAATCTACGTATTTATGAGCTTTGTGGTAAAAAAATGTTCCATGTTGTGTTTGTGTGGTCGACAGCTGGAAGGAGTCAGCTTCGCTCTGCTTGTGGCGGCTTTCTGCTTAACGCTGGTGTTTCTTTACTTCTGGGGACACGCGGAGAACGACTACGATGACTTCGATTGGTGGGTCGAGTCCCGCTTGCACTCGAGTGAACAAGCAGTCGATTACATGTGTGATTACAATGCTCCCAGAGTCGTAAAACTATGAACTCACTGAATCCCACTCTGTCATGTTTTCTATGCTGGAATATAACCTGACTTCTCTGTTTGGTCATTTAATCAATTTAATCCAAGTCCTCCAGAAAATGTAAAATAGAATTTCCCCCTGATCCCGATCCGCAACACCATTTAATGAGATCTTACCACATCCTAACAGTTTGGTGGAAATCAGTCCGGCTGACAAATTCATAGACAGAGGGTAGAACACAATTCTCCAAACTAGATTTTGACACTTGGTCTTCTTCAGGATCAGATAAAAAAGCAGAAGAATCTATTGACTTGTCCCCAAACTCACAAAGTAGATGAGTCTCAGTAATCATGAGCTTAACATCTGGTCTGGGGATCGGTCACAAGCTGATCATCGCTGAGTCAGTCCAACTCAAACTGACTTAAATCTGTAGAATTAGTCGACAGTATACCGTCATCCAAAGGATTTTATAGATTGTTTGTTGACTTCAGAGAAATCCACAGGTTTCAGGTCGTGGACTCACGACACAAATGATCAAAGATCGGTGATGCTGAACCAGATTCATTTTCCCTTTTAGTCCTGATGCAGATCTGAAGACTGAAAGGAACTGTTAATACAGTATATTGGGACTAAACACTAGAATTTGTGGATTTAAAATTTGTCCTTTAAGCTCTTTTAAGAAAGCTACGGTAAAACAGTGACTGGAAACAAGGGAGATGTAACAGCTGGATTTGAACTGTGGACTTTACTGTTCATGTCACCATCTTCACCTCTGAGCCACAGGGACACACCTTTGTTGAACTTAATGACGTGTTCAACCATTAACAGTTTACTGGTCACATGAAGCATTAAGTGTCAATCTCAGTAAGATTAAATATTTATTAATTTAAAAACGTATTTTAGTTATAAATATTTAAAATTTTCTGCGTTTTATTCCTCCTTTTGTTTGGTAGCGGTGTCACCGTCATATCACACATCCGACTCTGTCTGTCTGCACATAGTGGAGGTATTTTAATGTCACTCTCTCTCTCTCTTTGTGTTTAACACGTGTTTGTGTTTAACACGTGCTTATCCCGTGTACTGTGCAGGTTTAACTTTGGGAACCTGGGTTTCTGGTTCCCCTGGTCTGTGGTGCTGCTGGTCATCGCTGCAGGTTTCTTTACCTACGTCACGGTGCTCATGGTGAGACACTTCAACCGGTGAATGTTGTTTGTCATCCAGTTTGTTTTATAATATATGTAGAGTATTTTCTGATGGAATAATTTTAACCCTTGTCAAATATTAGAAGAAAGTTTATTTTTATTACCCATTTAAATGTAAATTCATTAAATACTCACTATTTTCTTTATTTATTTTTCTCTCTCTGTTTTTCTTGTCCAGTTGGTTTCTCTTTTTGACAATTGTTAATAGTACCGATGCATTTCTTTGGAAGAGAACTTGATCCTGTTTTAAAAATCATGTAATTGTTTTATATTTTCCCAAATGACTTGTTTAAATGTCATAAAGTCCTGAATGAATGGGTCAAATCTCTCACCTGAATAAGCTCCTTGAATAAAACGGAATAAGAATAATAAGAATAAGTTTGTGTGTGAAACCAGAGACGAGGCCTCAGAGTCTTTATCTCTTTCCATTAATGTGAGTAAAGGTCATTGAGGAGTGAAAACCTCTGATGTGAAACCTTGTTTGTCTCAGTTAATCACATCGTCCCTGATCAGGCTGTTGTCGTCCTGTTTGTGTTCCAGCTGCTCGCTGTGTGTTTGCTGTCAGAGGGACAGAAACTGTATTTACACTGGAGTCACAAGGTAAATCTGCTCTGTCTCAGCTGCAACTTCACCACTAGAAGTCACTAAATTCTACACACTGAACCTTTAAATATAAACGGAAACTTGGCACTTTCACATCTGCTGCAGAACTATAAACGTTACGTGACAGTCTGAGTTTGTTCCATTTTCACACATCAGACGTTAAAGTATCTTTTGTTTTTGGGTCAGATCGGGATCCTGGTCAGTCTGGTGTTCTCCGTCATAGCCACGGCCGTCCTGTCCGACCTGTGGAGTAAAGAGTGGACGACGTTACTTCTCTCCTTTCAGGTGAATGTCTCTCTCTCTCTCTCTCTCTCTCTCTCTCTCTCTCTCTTCCCACCATCCCTCAGTTTTCTGACGTCAGATCTTCTCTCTGAACCAGGTAACGGCTCCGTATTTACATGTGGGCGGAGTCTTGCTGATGACAGCGCTGGCTTGGCCAATAGCTTTGCATTTCTTTCGCATGAACGGCAGAGGTGAGGTGCACGTGTCACGTATTTAAATTATAAAGGTGTCAAGGTTTTGAATGAATAAAAACTTTCTAAACTGCTAAACTGTTGTGATTTGAAGGAGGACATTTGTTTTAAATCCACCTACTGTCACAAGCTTATGAATTAACTCAATAACCCTTCACAAGCAAGTGGTTAATATCTCTTTAATTAATGAAATGCAGAAATGTTCAGTCTTTAAACCGGTTTGAGATTAATCCTCAATATAATATCAGTATTCTGACATAAAACAGACCGACACGAACACGTCTCTGTCATTTTCAAACCTCAACTCCGTCTCCTGTGCTGGTTTTAAGTTCTGCTCGTGTGTTTCAGTTAGACGTGGCCTGATCGTCGGTGTGTTCCTCGTCCTCCTGTCTGCTCTCTACCTGGTGCCCCTCGGTTTGTATTCTCCTTGTATCAAAGAGGAGCGGAGCCTGGGCCCTGCACCGGCCCTCATCGGCCACAGGGGAGCCCCCATGGTGAGCAGCCGGCCCAGATGTCACACTTTATTTTGTTTGTGTCATTGTCTGATTGAGCTTTTTGCCAGATTGTCTGAAATCCTTCAGTGTGTTTTTACTTTACTTGTTGTGTCGAAAAGTTTGATCTTTGTAATTTACATTTTGACAAAGAAAAGCAGCAAATTTGAGAAACTGAAACCAGAGAAAACTGAACTTTTGTGCTTGTAAAACTCATCGTTGCGAGATTTGTTTAAAATATATAAAGACGTCAGAGCAGTGGAATCATCCGACTGTGAAAATCTTCCAGAGCAGGACATTTAAAGTTGGGACACAAGACAAACACTCTTTGCAAATCTACGTCAAAAATGTGAAACATTTTCCTGGATACAGTTTGTGTCTGATGCTCTTTCCAAACAGGAAGTGAACTCATATCCTTCTCACCCAAACTGTTTACATTTCTGTAAACACAACGTAAGAGATATTTAGAGTGAAAGAACAACCTGCTTTTCACTGATAGGAACTGAAAACAGCTTCAAGTAGCTGCACGTGACTAAGCAAGGCCACAAACTGCTTTACAGAATACATGGGAGTTAAAAAACAAGAGATAACGATTAAATAAAAATGATAAAAGAATGAAACTGATGCTTTATTGGTCACTGTGTGTTGCAGCTCGCTCCAGAAAACACTCTGATGTCATTTGAGAAGGCGGTTGAGGCAGGAAGTAAAGGTCTGGAGACCGACGTCACCATCAGGTCTGTGGGCCTGAAAAGTATTTCTACACACTGTACTTTGATGATAGCTGTAGTGTTGTCATGGTTACAGTTATGACGGAGTCCCCTTCCTGATGCACGACCGCACGCTGCGAAGGACGACCAACATCGACGAGGTTTTCCCAAACCGGACTGAGACCGCGGCGGCCATGTTTACCTGGGCCGAACTGGAGAGCCTGAACGCCGGCGCCTGGTTCCTCTCCGTGAGTCACACAAAACGCACAGTAGACAATATAGATAAGTGTTCTTATTATATAGAAGTTTAATCTATCCAGCTGTTAAATTAAAATACTAAATATCAAAGTGTGCATCACACAGTAGCATTTGCAGCAGCATCACACAGTGAGCAGGCGAAGAACATATCGCCCAGCTTGTGTCATTGTGTTAATTGGGTATCGACGGTCGTTCTAGCTCGATCCGTTCGGTACGGCCGGCTCTCTGGGAGCAGACGAGCGTCAGCGGGCGGGAAACCAGTCGGTCTGCAGCCTGCAGGCCTTCCTCCAGCTGGCGGCTCACACAGACAAGCTGGTGATCTTCGACCTCTACCGCCCGCCCAGAGGTCACCCGTACAGAAACACCTGGATCCAACGCACGCTGGAGGTCATCCACAACGAGTCGTCCATTCGGTCCTCACAGGTCAGACCCAGCTGCAACAAACTTCACACGCTCATTGGCTTCAGTCTTTTGTAAACATGCCTGATTCTCCTTTTTCATTAAGATCCAGTAGCAGTTGTGTGAAGTGTCGAAGCAGAATGAGAAGTAATTTGAATAATTTGTGTGTGTGTGTCACCAGGTGCTGTGGCTGCCGTCAGATCTCAGGTCTGTTGTGCAGGAATTTGACCCCGAGCTGCAGCAGACGTCAGGAAGTCGACTCCCTCTAGAGGAGCTCCAGAGCAACAACGTCGTCAAACTGAACCTGGACTACACGTCCATGTCTGCCGAGCTCATCAGGTGTGTGTGTGTGTGTGTGTGTGGATGCTGCCCTATGTAATATGTGGTAACACTCCTCTCCTCTCGTGTGCAGCGAGTACGCCGCCGTGAACATCACCACCAACCTGTATGTGATCAGTCAGCCGTGGCTCTACTCTCTGGCGTGGTGCTGCGGCGTCCACTCAGTCGCCACCAACGCCCCCCAGCTCCTCAGCACCATGGGCTCCCCGCGCTTCCTCATGGTACGGCCACGCCTCACAGTTCAACCGCTGCTTCACACGGTTCTCCAGTTGTGAGACATTGTTAAAAAGTACTTTCCACCAGGTTTTTTACAGAGCTTGCTACTGCACGTCATGCTCTTCATCATCAGATTGAGTATGGTTCATTGTCACGTTTCTCTCCTTCTTTCAGACTCCAGGTGAATACAACCTGATGTGGATTCTCACTGATTTGCTGTCTCTGGTGTTGATCGTCCTCATCTTCAGTTTCCACTGGTGAATCTCTCTCTCACACACACACACACACACACACACACACACACACACACACACACACACACACACACACACACACACACACACACACACACACACACACACACACACACACACACACACACACACACACACACACACACACACCACTTCCTGTTTTTAACATTCAGAGTAAACTCCAGATGTAGAAGTGACCTCAGTGAAGACGTCGGATCCTGTGCTGTCCTCAGGGGTCTCAGTTTCTTGTTTTGCTCCCAGGTGGCGAGAGCGAGGACTGACTTCCTGCTCGGGCAACAAAATCTCACTGGACAAAGCCTTTTACAGCAAGTTCAGGACGGGTAAGACACCGTGAAGGAACGCCCCGATGCTTTGTTGAGATAAATACTTTCATATTCATCCTGAGGTCAATTTACTACAAATTATATCGTAAATTAAATTGGGGAAAGACACGCATCAAAGGTTCAGAACCGAGCCCACTGAACCAAATGACATAAATTATTTGAGAAATTATGTTCTGTTTTATTTCCAGTGTGAAATGTCCAAATCCTCATTTAACCATCACTGTTGTTTTATGCTTCCAGGTTCTTATTCTCTGAAATGCATTTCTGAAATCACATTTTACACAAACATTTTATTCATCTGATCTTTGTTTTCAGAGATGAGCGACATATGGTCGATCTCCAGTGTGAACTTGCAAGCAGAGAAGACGCCAAACCTGGCAACCGTCACCGTGCACTGAGCCACAAACTGCCGACCTCTAAGATCTCAGTGAATAAAAACATTTCTTCACTTTGTCAGCATTCCAGATTTAGTTATTTTAACCTCAGAAACAAAGAAAGTTCTGTTTATTTTGAGCAGATAAAAGTCTTAAAGGAAATATTTTAGCGACTGATCAGAATCAAAAGTATTTTCAGATATTTCTCTGAAGTCTCTGAATCCATCTAAACTCCAGAGGTGCATTAAGAGAAATGACGTTTTTCTGTTCTTTGCAAAATGTTGTTTATTCACGTCTTCATCAGGATGTGTGGTCACACATTGAATACAACAATTTCTCCTTAATAAACATGGTCCGAAAAAAAGTGATATGATTATTTCTTCATGTTTAAAAATCAGTGCTAGTGGTTCAAATATTTAGAAAAGAAAAGAAAACAGACACATGAGAATAAAATCATTCACCATCTTCAGTTTGTGTTTTCTGGACAAACTACTGTGGATCGACTCGTGGTGATTGAGCTTCGTGGCACACGTGTGGTCGGTTTCCTTGCACACGCATCGCTAGAGAAACGTAAACTGTACGAACTAAAACAAACCAATCAAAAGAAAGAGAAATAAAAACACAAGCTGAAATCTAAAGGGGTCGTTTGAAAGAGACGTTACCTCTGGTGAGGTTTACGCAGCGTTTTTTAATGGATTTGATCCACAACACATTCAAAGGTGATTCTATACTTTTAACTGGTTTTGGTGAACTTACGAGACGAAAAGCATCAAGAGAGAAAAGACGTTTTTTGTTTGTCCTCAGCTGTTCCAGTGAGTTCTCGTCTCATCAGCTCCTCGTCTTGTTCACGGTCGGAGTTAAAGTTCTGTATCTGTCCAGCGTCTCAGTGACATTGCTGCTTTATTTTATTTTGTAGTTAATATATTTTCCAGCGTACCAATCAGGAGACTGTTTTGTTGATGCCTGCGTTTGAAGAAACATCGTATTCTTAAAACAGTTGTAATGAAACTAACTTTACGCCTCAGGTAATAAACTGAGAAACGTCTTTGTCGTCCAGTGAGACAGTGACAACGTTTTACACTGAGCTGAATAAAAAGCCAAATAACTGTCGTCCGGTGGGAAAAGGTGATTTAAAGGCAGTGGGTGAGTTTTAAGACGGAGCCCATTCATAAGAACATAAAGGAAAAACGTTGGCATTACAGTGTCGGAGAGAACCGTCAATCGTCTCTGTCTTAACAAACCCTTGATGGGGACAAAGCAAAGCGTCCACGTGGCTTTACACTGTGTGTGTGTGTGTGTGTGTGTGCGTGTGTGTGCAGGATTGATTGACGGTGGTCGATCTCTTTCCAGTTGCAGCTCACTTGCTGTTGCCCCGGGACGTCCTCTGTTTAGTCATGGTCGTCAGCATCTGGCTGATGTAAGAGGTCAGGAGGTCGTCCATTTTGTAGCCCTGAGGAGCAAAACATTGTTCTGTATTCGATTTTTATTCATTTAGATTTGTTTTTCAATGATTTTAAAATTACTTTCTTGAAATATATCACTTTGCCTAAAGCATTCACTTTCTAGTTTGATTCGATTATGTGGAAATGTTTAAAACAGCCAAGTGAAATAAAGTAATTTAATCCTTTCTTTTGTTGGCATATTCTCACAAAGTCTTAGGTCCTCGGACTCACCAGGGAGGTTTCACACAGCAGTTTGCTGCCTCGGACCAGGTTTCCGATGGTGATGTGGAAATACGTGTTGCCGCTGCTCCAGTTTGAGATTTTGGTGAAGGGGTGAGTGGTGAGGATGTCCTGCAGGACAAAGTCACACTTAAAATTTGCATCTACAAGTTGTGGTTTGAGCAACTTAAAGCCACACTGACCAAAATCTAAGCATGATCTGTTTTTAAAAGGCACAAGCAGAGATTTATGGGTGATGAAGTTTCTGCACCGATGATGCACAAACTACACGTTTATCTCAGACTGGTGATTAATCATGTGCACGAATATGATGGACCAGGACCCACCTTGGACTTTGGATCGATCAGACTGACTCCGTGTTTGTTTATCGCTATCAGGAGGGTTTCTGGGTAATTTGGATCCGTTGTTTGCTGCAGAAAAAAAACAAAAACTTAACACACAGTGTGGTGCAGCTTGTGTATTCTTGCTTTCTCAAAGTGAGGGAGACACAACACATGTAATCACGTATTTTACAAAACGAGCTGCACAAATTCTAACGTTTTTACCTTCACTTCAAAGAACGCAGAACCAAACGTGGGCCACTTGTAAATGATTTTGAGGAGCAATAGTTTTGCTTCTTCTGGAGTTTTCCCTGATTGTTTGTTGAACAGCGACAGGATCGACTGAGTCGGGAAACAAAGACAAAAACGAGACGTTACAAACCTCATAACGACACAACATGTATTTAGTAGAGATTATATCTGAATCTTTATGTTGTATTGACAGAACATTTCAGTCTCTGCTGTTGTGAAACGTCCGCTCACCCTCTTCCAGTCGTCGGGGGACAGATGTCGGACCTGGTCCTGGGGGACGAGCTCCTTCAGGATTTTGCAAATGTTCTGGAAGTGCGATTTCTCCTCGTCGTACTTCACCCGGTAGATCAGCGCTGCCAGCTGGTACACCTCCTCCCTCGGACACTTGTGGTAGCCGCGCAGATACTTAGGCAGCTCCTGCACAGACGACACAGTTAACACTTGACATGATGCTGCAACGTCTGGGAGCTTTTATTTATTTCCCCCAAGCCGTTCATATCCTTAATATTTAGGGTTAGGGTTAGGGTTTAATCGCTGATCTTTTAATTTCCATTTATTCAAAGTGCCATATAGATGTGTTAAAACTCACCTGGTAGTAGTGGAAGATGGAGTCGGCCATGGAATCTTTTCCCGGCACCGTGTTGGTCCAGAGCTTCTTCATGAAGAACACCTGGTACGTCAGTGAAGGCACGACACCTTCTCAGTGAAGACACAACAGGAACAACAGGACCAGAGCCGATGAGAAGAGACATGAAACATCAACTTTAAACATTTAAATACATGTTGGCAGTTTGTTCTGGACTCTTCTACCACGTTTGTGACTGTTTAAAAGAAACTGAACCGAAGTTGCATACTGTCTGATTTTTAAGTTTAAAGTGTCACCTTTTCAAAGAAGATCAGGGTCATGACTATAACCAACAACACTGGAGAGCTGCAGCTTTCTGCTTGTTCTGTAACAGAGTGAAGAGGTTCATCTTTTTACCGTCTTTCACGGGTCTGGCTTTCTTGATCCAGTCCGTCAGATGCCTCACGAAGTCGAAGAAGAAGTCGCCGTCGGGGACACTGATGACCTGGAAAACCGACCACAAACTGATGTTCTCTAAAAAAGCATCTCATGGTGTTGATGTAAAAGAACCAGATTCCAGAGGTTTGCAATAACCAAAAAGCATAAAAAGTTAGCTCTGTTCTTTCTGCTGAAGAAAACTCATGGACTCCTGCAGTAGCTACAAACCATACTCACCAGAATCCAGATACTCTACAGTCCCTTCTCACCTTGTCTGTGATCTTGACAAAAAGACTGAAGCCCTCAGAGGATTTGAGCAGCAGACGCCCGGAGATGTTGTGGCAGAAATCTTTGGCTTTGGTGCTCGACTCCACCTCAAACACCTGCGGACACAACCAGGACAAAGGGAAACAGCTGGAACACGAGGCCGTGTGCAGTGTGTGGTCGTGAAAATGTCGATGCTACTTCACTTTTGTCGAAATGCTTAAGCTTATTATTGTTTTAGTCGTCACTGACCTCGTCTGAGTCGTCCGGGAAATAAACTTTGTGGAAGATCTGGGTGGTTTTGTGCTGAATGGCCTCCACCTCCACCAGGTGAGGGGGATACTTCCTCGAGCCATTTCTACGACAAAGAAACGAGAGGAGAGGTTAAACGACACAAAGTGAAAGAGTGTTCAAGAGAGACAAATACCTCTAGTCTGTGTGTGTCACCGTAAGGCTTTCTGTAGCCGCTGCATACAGTCCGGAGCGAGAGGACAGTGTTTCTTGGCCTGGAGGAACTTCTGGACGTGAGGCAGCAGGACGTTACTGGGAGGAAACAAACCAGTGCAGAGCCACAGCAGCTCCCAGCCCTTCTCCTCACTGTACCTACACACACACGGGAATGAAACAATTGTATGAATAATTCACAGGACTCAAATATGTGCTCTGACAACTCTGAAAAAGCTGAATCCATGTGCAGGTGAAGTACATGAAATGCACCTGTAGTGTGTACATCCGCCTTTGCTTCTTTAATACAATACATATTATGTGTTTCTTATATTTCTTACCACCAGTTATCGTCATATGTCAGAAACCTGTGTGTGTCAGACTCACTTGATGTGGTTGTCAGTCAGCTGTTTGAGGATCTGACAGAAGATCTCGTCTTTCAGCGGCTCGGCCTTCAGCGCTCCTTCGAAGATCTGGTCTGTGAGCTCGTTGACGAAGCGAACGCGCTTGGACGGGTAGTCGCCCATGTACTTCATCACAGGTGGAGACGCAGTTAAGAACAACAACATAACAACAGCTTGATACAGAAACAGGTCAAATGGTTGTTTAGCGAAATTTACTAAAACAAATAAAACACGTTTTATGAAGTGTGAAAATGTGACTCTTGCACTGACACACACACACACACACACACACACACACACACACACACACTCTCTGGTGAAGGATATCTGTGGAGGCCAGACAGGCCTCCTGGGCGAGCTCCTCGTGAGCCAGCACCTTCTTCAGCAGAGGCTGTTTGAGAGGCTCCCTGGTGCAGCTCCACAGACGCTCCTTCCCTCGGGATTTAATGGTCATCACCCTGCTCAGGGTGCTCTTAGGAGGAGGCCTGCAGACACACAGGAGGGGGTTAGTGGAGACCAGGACACACACTCACATATAACATGCTACTATAAGCTTTAACTAAGAAGCTCTGATAGTAACAATGATCATTTTATGACACAAAACTCAACAGGAAGTAGAGATGTGTCATCCATCTTTATTCACAGCCTATGTCCTGGACACAATTTAAACCAGAATATAAGCACCTGAAGTAGTCGTAGGAGAACTCCTCGAGCGTGTACGTCTTCGTTTTGTCCTCGTTGTCTGACGGCTTCATCTGGGACGAACTGATGGATTCTCGTCTCTGATCGGGAGTCATGGTCACGAGAGCCTGAGATGGAGAGAGGGAAAGAAAAGATGGAGGGAGGAGAAGACATCGTTTCACTACTGGGACCAAGCAGTAATCAATAATCTCCAGTGGTTAGTCGTGGCTCCACTCACCACGATGTCGTACTGTGGTCTGGTGATGGTGGGCAGGACGTAGACGCAGTCAGCCGGGAAGTCTCCCCTCTGTTTGGTCTTGTCGTTGATGCCGTGAGCCCAACCAGAGTTCATCACGTGTTCTCCGTCGTGATCGTCCAGGATGATGAGATCCCCTTTGGAGAAGCTCAGGAAGGTGGAGTCGACCCCGGCTGCATAAAGAACACGTATGTAGAGCTGTTTAAAACACGTGTCCGACGCACCTACATGCAAAACAACTGCCTCAAAACGTGCTTTTCTTTTCCAGTAATCCCTGAACTTTTACCGGGGTTGGGACAGTCCATCAGTCCCACCACGTACTTGGACCTCTTCCTCAGACCATCGAGGAAGGAGACCACCAGATCCCGGATGTCCTCGGCGTTGTTGGAGGTGAATGTGTACTTGTCTCCCTTCATAGTGGCCAAGGTAAAGCTCTGGCCCTGGAGTTTACCCCCTCTGAAAAAGGAAATTCATTTCAACCAATAGATAATAATTCTAATTAAAATGCTGGATAATTTCACTGAACACAGGTTTTGTTGTCAGTGGTGCGATCGTACCTGCTACTGGACACCGCAGTGATCTCTGGGAAAGACAGTTCCAGCAGCACCTGCTCCTGCTCGTCCACAAAGTAAACCCCGGTCCAGTTCACCGCCACGATCACGTCGTTCTTGGGCAGACTGGGTCCTGTGAGGGAGACGTGTGTCACATCCACGAGGAACGAGAAAAGATTCTCTGTGACACTGGAGTTTAACAATGAGACACAGAATGTTACCTGAGAATTTAAAGGCCTCGTAGAAGCGAGAGAAGAGCAGGGGCCACTTCAAACGAGCGAAATCCACCACGTCCTCCTTCACCTTCTGTGTGTTCGACCTCCTCTTCAAGTTTAATCCCTGAACAATCAAGTACAGTTAGTTACTGTCGCTCACAAAGAGAGTGTCTGTGTTTTGGTAGCTCCTGCTGCAGGTACCTTCTTGTGGGCTTGGATTATAAGATGAGACCACTTCTCTGACGTCTTAGTGGCCGTGATCTCTCTGTCAGGGATGTAGGACGGAATGAGGCTGAGCAGACGATCCTGGAGGATTTCCGGGCCGTAGTCCACAAAGTACTGCTGAGAGGCCAGTTCTGCCAAGTCCTCCTCCTTCAAGACCAGACACAGAGCAAAGAGTCGATGAAGAAGATAACAAATGTCTCATGACTGAGTCTCCTTCTGAATTCAATAACACGAAGCTCTCACCTTCTCGCAGCGATACTCTCCGAACTTCACCCCTCGGACGATCTGCTGGTAGATGAGGTTTGTGGCCACTTGGTCCTCGGCGGGGTTGTGCCAGGGGCTGAAGATCTCCTTCCTGAAGAACAGCCTCCAGGGGGCGTTCCTCTCCTGAGCGCCCTGCTCCTTTGCGTACTGCTCGCACTGGGAGACAGCATCCATGACGTGGTCGCTACCGCTGCCCAGTGACGACACCTGACGAAAGCAGTTTCATAACATCATTCGATCGTACGCTGTACTGCAGCAGTCTAACAGAACAATACATGAATGCCACCCGGGGGCCCAGTGTCTCCCAGTGTCTCCCAGTGCGTCCACGCCCCTGGTTTTCACCTTGTCAAACAGGGCGATGTACAGCGAGAAGCCAAATCGATCTCTCAGGTTGATCTTGTCTGCCAGAGCGTTGCAGAGCTCGCTGGCAGTGGTGGCCGAGTCTGCCAGGAGGGTCTTAGTGGTGCCGTCCATAAACGTCACTGGTAACATGATGGGCTTCTTAGATTTAGTGGCCTGTGTGTGTGTGTGTGGGGGGGGGCAAAAGGTCAAGTTACTTTGTTTTTTCAGACTCTTCATTTCCCTGCAGACAAAACAAACACAGATAAAGCAGCAGGTAAAGTACCTGCAGCTCCAACCACGACGGCGGCTGAGTCCGCGTGCGATTGATAAACGTCCTCCTCAACCTCTCCTCGCAATATGGAGCATAACCAGGGGGACCGTTGATCAAGAACGTCCGTAAATACTAAAAACGAAAAAACAAAAAGAAAAACTTCATTAAATCACTAATCCTGAGTAAAATAAAAACAAATTAAAAAGTACAAAATACACACTGACTCTGTTTGAGATCATAACAAAGGAATAAACAGAGTTAATTGTAATTTACTGAAGAGAGAAAGAGCAAAAAGTTTACAAAATGAGCCATGGAAATATTTACACAGCATCTTGATTTATCCATGATTTACTTATTATTAGGTGATTATTGTTGTGTTGTCTATGAAGTGTCAGGAAACAGTGATTAAAGCCGTCAAAGCTTGAGTTGACGTCATCAGACGTCTTGTTTTGACCAAACAGTCCAGAAATAAAAGGAAAGTAGCTGAAATTATAGGATTGGATATTTTTTCCAATACAAATCAAAGAAAACATGATGTCCTCTCTTTATTCATGTGTTTTCTTTTATCACTTTTTATTGTTCAAACTCAGACTTGAGCTTTTATGACAGAAAGATATTTGTGACTTTCAGTAATTGTTCCGTCTTGTGCTCTCAGTTGGATTCTGTCTTTTATTTCCTCTGTTTTGTTCAAGTCTGGTTTGATTTGTCAATATCACAAGGTTCTTTTTTTGTGGATAATTTGCTTTTGCTGCCAAAATTATGGAATAATTTCAGTAAGAAGACAATGAAAAGGACAAGCAGTTGTGTTTCAGTCACCAACAAACATCACATGAATCACTCCTCAGTCGTCTGGCCGACCCACATTTGCATTCGCCCTGCGGCTTCTTCTTCTCCATTAACAAATCCAGGTAAAGCGAGAGCGGAGGTTTCTTACTTTGAGAAACTTCTCGGAGGGGGCGAAGCAGCCCAGGCAGAGCGACAGCAGGATCCATCCTCGGGCGTGACTGCTCTTGGACGGATTCTGGGTGAGCTGTTTGCAGATCTGACAGTAGATCTCGTCCCTGGAGCAGAGAAACAACAGCAGGCCCACATCAGGGGACATCAGTGTAAATCTCTCAAGTGTTCTAGTGACCATCTTAATTAATAGTCCCAAGTAAAACAATTAAATCATGTGATTTTTTGTGGAATGGAATTAACCGGAACTCGACCCAGAAAAAGCATCATGCTAGTAGGTTTCTTCTAATGTCACCTACAAGATAAAACCTTTTGAAGTTTAAACACCAGAACCTGGGTCACCTGAGGGCGGGTCGCAAGATGCCATTGCCGATGATGAAGTGAAGTTTCTCCAGGTTGGAGGTGGGCCGGTCCTCCAGCATGCTGTTCCCCTGGAGGCCATAGTCGCTCTCGGTCAAACGCCTGGTGACCTGCAGCAGACAGAGAGAGAGACGCTTCACCACACACTTCAACTGCTCAGAGAACCGTCAACAGGTCCATCGATCAGCTCGTCTGCAAACGGTGCTGCTGCAGGACGACCTACTTTTTGTAGACTGGATCGATTCAAGTCAGTGGTTTGAAGATGATTGGTTTGAATCTCACCTCCTCTGTGATCTTAGATTTCCTCTTCAGGGTGAGAGACACGAGTTTGTGTCTGACGCTGTTCCTCTTCTGGTTGTCAATGGCGCTGTTCTGTAGACACAAGCGAGGAACCACAATGACTTCTTACACATTTGAGGACAGTTTGACAACAGGCTTCTATCACTGAGGTTACTGTCGTCCTTCAGGCGTCTTCGTTTGCCCTCACCTCTCCTTCCACCTGCAGCTCCTGCAGCTCCCTCTTGTACGTCCTCTTCCCGAGGGTTTCGTAGATCTTGGTCATGACGGGAATCTTTTCGCTGCCGTCGTTTATGACCAGCTGGCTCTTGGGTTCGGGGAGGTCGCCCATGAACCTCAGCACGGTGATCCACGCGGCCAATGCAGCCTGGAAGACCAGAGAGGAGGTTACCAGTCATCCTAATAACAGTGTGAACAAGAGATCCAACTTGAGTCTCACCAGCTGATCTCCTTCGTCCTCGTGAAAAAGCAGCGGCTGTTTCAGCGGCCGTCTGATGTACGTGTGAGTGGAAACTCCCTGGAAGTAGGTGGCTGCAAACTTAGAGAACTTGTACTCAGACAGATCCTCCTCTTCTTCATCGGGCAGCGGCAGAGCTTCATTCAGCAGCTCCTCTTCAGATTCCTCACTGTGAGGAGTGTTCTCCAGGTCCTGAGGGGCAGGAAAATAAAGATAAAGAAAAACATTGATATCAAACCCAGTGAGGATGAAACAGAAGTGGTTGAGCAGCTGATGATGAAAAGGTTTCATATCGAGATACTTCAGAGCCAGATGTGAAGACAGAGGTGGAGACAAGTAAGAGCTAAAAGAAGTGAAGTGAATTCGTCACGTGGACACAAACAAAAACTAACTCCAAATAATGAATCTATATTTTTCTGTGTCTGTTGGAATTAGATAAAGTGTAAAAATCGGACACAAACACATACTTCAAAGCCACTTGGTGCTTGTCCGTCCTGGTTGGGCAGCGGCCCAGAGTTTCCCAGGAAACCGAACATACGGTCGACCATGTCGGAGTGATCGACAGGCTGCTCCTTCTCCCTCTCCATCTGCTCCAGCAGCTCCTTCTTCCTCCTCGCCTCCTCCTTCTCCTCGCGCTCCCTCTCCTCCTGCTGCTGGGCCAGTTGGACGAGCCGCTCCTGGTGATTCCTCTCCGCCTCCGCCTTTGCCCGCCGCGCCGTCATCTGGTTCCGCAGCTGCTCCTCCTCGGCCAGACGCTGGCCCTCGGCTTCCAGGCGATGCTGCAGCTGTGCGGGGGGGGGGGTGAGAGGACACAGAGGGACAGAGGCAGGTAGGATGTTGGACAGATTAGTGTTTTACTGATTCAGCTTTTTCTGTTTGTGTAAAACTGGATTAGAGGAACTCAGGGGAAATATTACAGGTGTAGAGACATTATTCTAAGAATGACATCACTAGACACAATTTATCAAAGAATATCAAACTATTGTTTACATCAGTCAAAAATACTTTTACCATTTACAGTAACTGCTAAAGCTGAATAAACCTAAACTTCTACACATGAAAAAACATTGTAGAGTTTCATTTGTGTTGTCATGAACATGACACAAATGTACACACAACAGTGAAAACATGTAACAGCAGCCGACTCTGATCGAGCTGCTTCACCCACTTAGCTTCTTCACGGTCACTGGAGCAGCTGAGACCTCTCTGAGAAATCTCTCGTCAGTTTTACAACAAACAGATTAAACGATAATTTGCAAAACAGATAATTTATTCAACATTGTCTTTCATAACAGGACGAGTGAAGGCAATGTGCAACAATGGCATTTTCTTTTT
Source organism: Verasper variegatus (assembly GCA_026259375.1). Classification (NCBI taxonomy): domain Eukaryota; kingdom Metazoa; phylum Chordata; class Actinopteri; order Pleuronectiformes; family Pleuronectidae; genus Verasper; species Verasper variegatus. Next base: position 2,936,713 of record CM048051.1, read on the forward strand.
AAAAACTAAAAACCAACATTAAAAAAATCTCACAAACATTTTCAGGATTCATCAAAATAAAAGAAATGAATCAAAAGGTTTTTTTCAATATTAAATAAATAAATACTTACTAAATAAAAAAGATGAATGAATATCAATAGATTTAAAATATATAATGAAACAATAATAATCAAAACATTACTCTTCATTCATAAAGTAACAAAAAGTCAACATTTTAAATAAAGCTCAATATAACGTCTGGATGGGCGTCATTAGGAACTTTACTTTTGCATTTTTGGCAAAAAATTAAAAAACATATAGAAATATTAAAGGTGTTCGTTTGACTTTGAATTCAGCACTTTTTACTTTAGGAACCAAAAAAGCCTCAGTAAGTGTGTTTGTTCTGGACTCAATCTTTATACAACCTTCACAACTTGTGAGCAAAACAAACATTATTCATTTATTCTTATTTTATATAAGATATGATTTCTATTTGATTAGAATTGACTTTTTTCTCTTTAGAATTCAATTCATATTTCATAATGGCACACTTTTATTTTCTATATCAACTCCTAAACTCTTGAACCCTGGCTCGGTCCGAAGGTAACAACATTTACAATTTGGCATATTTAGGTTATTCAGTTTGATGTTGTGTAAGAAAAATCTCCTCCAGTATCTAACGGTGGCATCACATGATCAGATGTCACAAGGCTTCACAGATAGATTACAAAACGTCACTTCAGCACCAGTGTCCTCGTCTGTGTGGCACGTCAACAACAACATGATATAAGTAGCAGTAGTAAATGTAGTAGCTCTTTACCTCTGCCCTCAGCCTCTGGCAGAAGCGTCTGGCTATCATGCCCCTGGTGTAGGCCTGGATGGTCAACACGGCACGCAGGCGCCGCCAAAATGTCCGCCGGATCAGGAAACCACGGCAACGGGCTTGGATGAGAGTAACGCGAAGGCGAGTGATCTGGTAGCTTCTTAAGAACTTCCTCGACCTGTAGACGGCCTGAAGGCGCAGGAAGCCCGACTGCATCTGGGAAGTTAGAGAATGAAACAGATCGTAAAGTTTCCACGTGGAGGTTCGGACCTGAAGTGGAACAGTGGAGCCGGTTCTGCACGAGCGGGTCGTCGTCTTGTTTATTTCATGTTCTACCAATGGTGTCACACTGTTCCACAGAAATACAGGATAAGATGTGGAGCTCTAACTACATCTGTTAGATCACAAGGACACAAACTAAGATTTATCTGAGTAAAGGCTCATTTAGGATTAATGTTAAATTCATATATAGGAATGGAGCCTTCTGTTCGCACTTAACCTCAAGACACGAGGCAGAAAATTGAATAATGGCCGAACCTTTTGAGGAGAGACTTTGAGATTATAATATTATTAAGCTTGGGCACAGGGACGAACAGTTACTGCAGAACATCTGGATGGCAGCGAAGGAAAAGTTGCTCCTTTAATCTCTTATCCTCGTAAAACACTTTATAACCAAAGTCTTGAAAGGTGCTAATTCGTAAAGCTCTACAGGCCACCTTTAGAATATTTATATCAATGGAAAACTGTAAAACTACACACTGACTGTTGAGGACTCACAATTTGGTAATTCTTTCTGCACCGATATCCCCTCCAGACCTTTTGGATAAAGGTCACCGCGCTCCTCAGTCGGAGGAAGTTGTTCCTGTAGAATAAAAACAGCAGAAGTCAGATTTTAAACCAGGATGTTATAAGACACTGTGAGCGGACTTCTCCCTTTAGGAAATGAACATGGAAGTTTACTCCCAAAAATACACAGTGTACTTACAGTGAGAGTGTGAGTGAATAAAGGGAAAGTACAGGTAGAGTATAGAAAGATCCTGACCTCTCTTTAAGTCCTCGCACAGACTTCTGGATGAGGATGACCTTGTCCGTAATGGCCTTGTCTCGCTCCACCTCCAGCTGCATGTCGTGGTGATCCTGATAAAAAACACAAAACACAAGCAGGCGGTTGGACATGATGATGCAAAGGAAAATAAATCTATTTTTTAATGCCAGTATGAATGATGCACAACCTTCAGGAAAATCTTGGTCTTTCCAATTTGCCAGTCATCATGTTTCCCCAGTCGAGCCAGAACTATCTGCTGAGAGGTCCCTCGTAGATCCGCCTGTGAGGAGGAAGAAATACAAGAAAGTGATCATTGTTATGAATGAAAATGAAACCAGACAGAGTTTAGAGAAAAAACTATATTTTCAGTGATTTCAAAATAAAAGTCCCCTATCCCATTTGTGAAAAACAATAACACAGTCAGTGGTCGTGTTGTTGACCTGAACGTGAGCGGGTTTGACTCCAGGCATCAAGACCCGGTAACGGTCCACAAACTCAGCGAAGCTGTATCTGATGGGGTAACCGGCCCGGCGAATCCGGATGGTCTCCATCATACCGGAGTAACGCAGCTGACGGATGCAGAGCTCTCTGTCGAATAACTGGGGAAACACAACAGAAGAAATCAGTTTTACAGACTTACACATTTCTAACACACACACACACACACACACACACACACACACACACACACACACACACACACACACACACACACACACAGCTCACTCACCATCGGTTTCTTGAGCTCGTTGGGTTTTATACAACGAACGAAGAACGGCTGACACACGCTGAGCGTCCTCATCAGCATCTCCAGGGAACGTTTGAACTGACTGCTCAGAGTGGGAGAGCGCTTCCTCGTCTCGACACCCTGCACACACACACACACACACACACACACACACACACACACACACACACACACACAGACACACACACACACACACACACACACACACACACACACATTTCAACCTTATTAGTTACAGGACACATCGGGTGTAAATTAATATTCATGATGCTAAAAAAAGACTTTACATTCAACTGGTTATTTCATTTACTATTATTATTATTCTCTGATCACGTTTGTTCAAATTCAAGTTGTGTCACTTATATATATCACATGTGTATAGATACAGAACCAAACACCCAGAGCCTGAGCTTTTTCTCAACCCACTGACTTAGAGCTGCAAGTAATTATCAATCATCTACTAATTATTTTGTCAATTAACCAATTAATCATTAGTCAATATAAAATGCTTGAAAGGTTCTGAGTAGTGTGGAGGAGGTGGAGACGCGTCGTCCATCTCTATGTGCAGTCTATGGTGAACACTGGTACACGATGCGTACACAAGGTGCAAACACATTAACACAGCTACACACAACCAGACAATGGAAACAATGAAACAACACAAAATCTGACACGTCTCTTCACAGTCACCAAACAGAGGAAGACAGGACTTCCTGTTTCAAAGGCCCCGAACTTCTCAGAGAAGCTTTGTTCACTTTACGAACACAAGTCTTTGCCTTTTTAGTAGAAAAGACGCGGACTGAGAAGTGTGTGTCAGAGAGTTTGCACATTCACGTTCATTCATTGAATCCTTTTGGTTTCTGCTACAACAAAGTTCACACCTGTGGAACAAAGGGAGGAGCTTAAAGGAGCAGAGAGCGACGCCCCACACCCTGAACATCTGGGTTCAGTTAAAACAAACACACACAGGGTTTGAGTGAGCACGTGTTGCTGAAGGCCGATGATTACCTTTGGAGTGGGGGTGCTGGGCTGCTGATAGCCACACAGAAACTGATGTCAGAGGGAAAGACGAGAGGACACAGAGAGAGACAGCAGAGTGAGAGGAGCGCTGTGACATTAGTAAAAGACAAACACTGCGAGGGGGTGGGGGGGGAAGCTGCAGGAGGCAAAAGTCACAGAGGACACATGAAGACGGCGACGCCTTCAAAGTCATGACAAACGTGGACAAAGGAGGTTAAAAAATATTAGTCCATCATTACAGGATTTTAACGTGTGGTAAAAATCTGGTGGTGTCACAGTCATGTTAGTCCTCACCATGGCCACGTCCGCCTGGAAGATTTGCTTGATGAACTTGTTCTTGGACGAGTGGACGAGCTGGATGATGTCGGTGTGGAGGCTGTCTCGGTTTTTCTCCAGGAATCCTGGAGGAGGGAAATGATTCAGAGAGAAGGAGCTGGTGGTTCAACGCCTGCAGCTTGAGTCATTTTGGACAAAACACAAGACAAAATGAAACACTGTTCCATGAAATCTTAAAGAATCTTAACTGTAACTATGAAGTAAACTGGATAATCCTTTTACCCACATAACCGTTTGTGTGTTTATGCAGAAAATGAAATTTATTTTTACATTTTACACTTACAGCTCTTATTGGAATATAGAACATTGCAGAACACGTAGCGCTAATTAATGTGAGAAATTAGTTCTCAGTCGATCAGATAATTGTTTGGTTTATAAAATGACAGAAACTAATAAGAATCATACTAAAGCTGCTGAAACCAATTCATTAAATCGAACTGATTTTCATTTGATTAACTTTTAAATTACGAATCTAAACTCTGTGCAAAAGACAGAATATTTCATTTCTGGAGGACAAACTTTCACAGAAACAAAAACAAGTCAGAAGACCTCATCACGTTGAGAACAAATAAATAAACGTGGTTGAACAAAGAGCGATTCTGCTGCTTTGAATCAGTCAAATTCAATCGTACGCACCTCTGGTCTCGTAATGCACCACACCGGCAAAGTGCTGGATACCGAATTGGGTTTCGTAGCTGTTTTTAGGAGGGATGTAGTTGGAGTTGAGCTTGTGCTGCGAGTTGAGCTTGTAGAGCATCGTAGCATCAGTTCCCTGACAAAGGAAACCAGAGGAACCAGGAATCAATTATAAAGCAATGCAAAATAAACCAAGACATCAGAAACACTCCTCCTGGTTTCGTACTTTAGGAAACTTGCTCTCCTCGTCGATGAGGGAGATGATGTTCATGGGTTTGTGTGCGATCATGTCCAGGGCGTCCTGGTTGTCGGTGAACTCGATGTGCTGCCAGCTGATGTCCTCCAGGTTGTACTCCTCCTGCTCCAGTTTGAAGACGTGACGAACGAAGAACTGCTGCAGGTTCTCGTTGGCGAAGTTGATGCAGAGCTGCTCGAAGCTACAACGGAAAATCAGAGGAGAACAATTGTTTTTTAATATTAGATGAATAGATAAGCATTAAAAATACACTTAACTTAACTTCTGATCAAACATATTGTAAAAGACCTGTTGACGATGAAGTTCTCGAAGCCAAAGATGTCCAGCAGCCCGATGGATCTGCGCACGATGTTGCTCTCGCAGGACGGCGGCCTGTAGATGGCGGCATTGATCTTATCCACGATCCAGACAAACAGTCTGCCGTAGATCCCCTGACACGAGAAACTCAGAGTCAATACAAAGCTTTAATTCTCTTATTCTTTTAAAAGCTTTCATCTCAATGTGAAATTTAATAATTTTATCCTATTGTGGTTTAAATCCTTTTGTAAAACACTTGGTAAAAGGGCTATTTCATTTTATTATAATGTATATATCTTGTATATTTATTCATATATGTGTATAGTATATTAACTTATTTATGTATTACAGCTTTAATCACACCCAACAGTGATGTCAGACTCTGAATTATCTACATCACCACAACCAGGCAAGAAGTTCAAGTCCTGGAGGTTTGTAAAACTTGATTAATGGAGTTTACTTGTTTGTTACATATTAAAGTTTTTTAGTTTTTGAATCTCAATCTCTTAAAATAATATGTTCTTCTCTGAACTGGGTTGTTTATTTATGGTTATTGACTAAATAATTGTGTTAAAGATCAAACCTTAACAAAGGCGTCTCTGACATCCAGGCCTTGTCCCACGCTGAGAGGCGTCGCCACGCTTTCCCCTCGAGTGATCAGGGTTCGTGTGGTTAAACACACCATCACGTCCTTAGGCTCCACCTACAACAACCAACAACCATTAGAGAAACCAGCGAGTGAGTCTGTCATTCATGAGACCAACATGTGCACATACACACACACCTCCATGAGTGAAGCAGCAGCAACCAGGTCAGGAGATCTCACGACCACACAGGCGTCCAGGTTGTCGTACGTTCGAGCTGAGAGACACGAGAGAGATTTAAATTCACCTCTGAGCAGTTTACAGTCCAGAACTAACCACAGGTTTTTAACGATGACAACCGAGTGTGACGTACCCTCGAATCGCAGGTTTCCCATGTGCAGGATGGCAGCGAGCAGCTTGGAAATCTCCCAGTTCTCCGTCTCGGTGAACATGAGGACCTTCATGGCCGACAGGATGCTGGAGTAATCTCTCAGGTCGTCGCGACCGTCACACTGTGTGCAGTTCCCCTGCAAGATTAAATACGCAGAGAACCTCGGGTTATCTTTGTCATTATCAAGTCTTCTCTGCAAAGTGAAGAGAAGCCGCTTCGTGCTGCTCTTTAATGGAAATGTGGAAAGTTCAACTTTTACCAAATCAGCCAGTTCTCATCCCCGACACATTTCTCTTACAGAGCTAGAACATTATTTAAAAAACAGAACAAAGCATGAATCAGAGCTTTTGTGGAACTGAAACTATCATTATATCATTTTTTGTGGCTTATTAATGGAAAAACTAGGTTTCAGCCTCTTCTTATTTGTCTAAGCTATTTAACTAAAACGTTTGTTAACTGCTGGTCAGACCAAAGAAGAAATTGTGATCAGTAATTACAAGCTTTCCTCAGATCAGTGTGGAAAGACTTTTGATTTTGTAGAGAAACAGTCGAGTATCATCAGCGAACAGTCACATGCATCCAAACCTTCACGTCTGTAAATCAGTCACCACACGGTCAGTTTGGTGTGAACGGTCCCTCACGGAGCCGCAGACTCACCATGGTGAGGTAGGAGTAATCCGTGGCGAGGCCCAGACCCAGTTTGGCTTTCATCTCCGGAGGCATCCCCTTCAGCACACAGTAGAAGATGTGGTAGTTCCTCTCATCTGGAGCCTGGAGGAGGAACGAGAAGATTTAAAGTATGGAGAACAAGTGAAAACTGGAGCTACGTGATCATCTTATCGTTTTGTTATTGCGTCACATATTGATGTTGTTTGTGATCTTACCTGTCGACACACTCGGGACTTCTCCAGCAGGTACTGCTCGATCTTGGCTCCTTCGATGGCGCCACGCTTGTTGAAGTGGATGTCGATGTATTTCCCGAAGCGACTGGAGTTGTCGTTACGAATCGTCTTCGCGTTTCCGAAGGCTGAAAGGAAACATAAATCAAGAGTAAGGCGATAAATCTTCTGCTGATGAAGATCATTGAATATGATCAAAAGCTCAAGAACAGCTGGATTGTTTTCTCTGAGGCTCCAAGGTCACAAATGAAGTTTGAACCCCAGATTTTGAGCCAACATGGACGACAGGTCAATCAAGAGTTGTTTAAAGATGGTTTAGACTTTTATTCTTCCAGAATTTCGCTCCAAAACCAGAGTGGGAGACGATATTTGATGCAGAGTTTAAAAAAACAACATCGGCAGCTGTGTGACCTTCGAGGATGGGCGTGGCCTCCAGGACCTGCTGCTCGATCCAGGAGTGCTGACCGCTGATGGCAGCGAGGAACTGCAGAATCAGCTTTGTGCTTTCTGTCTTCCCAGCTCCGGACTCACCGCTGTCTCACACACACACACACACACACACACACACACACACACACAGACACACACACACAACCCAAATACACACATTTAATATACAGGACTTCCTGGTTGAATAAAGGTTAAAATAAAAAAATGTCTTGGTGTAATCCTCAATACAGATCCCAGTGCTGATAGATTCATTGAACTGGTTTGTCACCTGATGATGCAGCACTGGTCCTTGTTGTTCCGCTGCATGTTGAAGTAGCAGTTGTCGGCTATGGCGAATATGTGCGGCGGCAACTCGCCGATCTTCTTGTTGGTGTAGAGGCGGATTTGGTCGGGGGTGTAGATGGGAAGCAGCTGGTACGGATTCACTGCCACCAGGATGGAGCCGGTGTACGTCTGCAACGACCAACACAGATAAAACCACAGGACATTTAATGACTTTGTCTTTTACAGAATAGCTTTTTGTTTTATGTGATCCAGATCAGTCAAACATTGTCGACTGTAGATTTGACTTCACTGTATTTGCTTCTGAATCTTGAGGAATTCTACTGTTAAGCAACTACAGCTTATTGTGTTATTTTGTGATTCAGTTGCACCGTAGATCTGATTTCAGAGTCCGTCCAATCAATCACACAAACATCTTTACAGATAATTTACACATTAGAAAAATAATTTATATTGTGGTATATGTTCACATTAGAAGCTGAGTTACTGAGTAAATAAGAAAGGATTCAAATTAGTCGTTAATGAAGCAAGAATAGATTTCTCTGCAAATAGAAAGTGATGTGCAGCGATGGAGGAAATAGATTTTTTACTTTTGTTAAACTCAAGATAAAGACTTATTATCTTATTATCTTGTGATATCAGCAGCTCTTACCATCCACAGTTATAGCAGCGACATATTATGACATTTTTAAAAGCGTGTTAAGAGAAAGCAGCATTGCAAAAAGAGTTTTCTGTCACAAATGTTTTCTATTTTGACTTTTTACTCACCCTTCCACCACAATTTGTCTAAATGTAGAGAGACGACAAAACAACCAAACACAATTATAGGACTAACTATAACAACACACACACACACTAAACCACTACAGGAGATGTTCCCTCTGTCATCTGAACTCTTCAACGTCCACAGTAAACATGTTTTCAAGCCTCGTGTGCTGTTGCCTCCACAGAGGAGGAGATAACAAGCTAGAAAATAATCACACGTGAGAAGTTGAGTTCTCTGATATTCTCTCATCAGTGATTCCTTTTACAAATTAACCTCTGGATCCCAGACAATGAGATTCTGCTTTATTTATAGCAACGAGTAAACTCTACTGCCGGGCGTCCGAGGTAGTAAACAAGCTTAACCTGATAAGAACTGAACTTGGCTCCGGTTGATAGTCTCTGCAGGAGCTGGAAAGTCACTGAAAACTCTGCACCTGCTACAAACATCTGGGTCACATCTGTGCGGTTACATCGGTCGTAAACAAGAGGTACTAACGTAGATGACGCGCTCGTTGTAGCGGATGAGCAGGTTGCGGAGGATGCCGGCTTCGTTCAGGTCGCCCAGGCGGATCATGTCCTCCACCCCGTGGATGGAGGTCGGGTGCATGGGCTTGATGTTGGTGGCATTTTGAGGAGAGATCCAGTGTTCCTGTGAGAGTGGGGGGGGGGGGGAAGACGGAGAGAATCAGAGGGACCACGATAATGATGTCCATGCACACAGGTCACATCTAGTTCCTGCTCTGCCGTGGACGTACCTTGGCTTCATCATCCAGAACCTGGATCTGTCCGGAGTCGCAGAGTTTGACCACGGCTCCCACCGGCACGTCAAACTCTCGACCCGTTTTGAGGTCCAACCACACATAGTCGCCCTGGATGATAAAACACGTCTCCGGTTAGATATGGATCATTTTACCCAGAATTCACATTTAAAGAGGAAAATGATTAGTGCTCAGTTTAATCAGATCATAATTGATCATTGTGAAGAAAAGAGGAACTTTGAATACTTTGAAATTTGATTATAAAGCTGTTTTAATATAATAAAAAATCCTGCCAATTGTCCCTCTTAATGTGGCTAAACCATTATCCCCGATTGAATAAAAGCTTTAATCACAGTTGAACTTCTCTCACAAGAATAACACTTGTTTGTTTAATCCTCCGTCACTCGTTTCTTATTTTACTTACTTTCTTTTGTTCCCGTGATTACGGGTTTTAAATAAAAACCTTACATCACTCACCTGAAGTTGCTTTACTCACTTTTTAGCTGCCAACTTTCTGAATGAGGGGATTTAGTCTGAAAACGGTTTAAAAGGTGATGTAACCCCCCCCCCCGAGGTCAGAGGTGTGGGTTTCATTTTAGTGGGGTGAATTTTTCCTGCTGTATTCTCAAATGGAATCACACAGACACCTCAGGATAGTTTCAGGAGAATGTCTGGAGTTCAGCAGTGAAGCCTGAAGCAGCGTCAACACCAGTTCTTACTTTTCTGTTTGATTTACGTTGTGCTCTCACCTTCAGTTACCTCATAAACAAAAGGTGCATTAGAAGATTTAGAGTCTTGTTGATGAAACAATGTCAGGACTCGTAGACAAGCTGGTGACTTATCCTACTTTCTGAACACACCTCCAGTTTCCAGGTTGTTTAGATGCTGCACACGACAGCAGCCGCTGATAAATCACAACAGAAAAGCACTGCGGCACAAACCTCAGCCCCCCCCCCCCCCCCCAGTCTAGACCGTGACCTTAAAGACGCTATTTTTACTTCCGTTTAACAACATCCAGATGTGTCCCACTGAATGAGATTCATAGCCGAGGCTCTGAGCCGAGACTGAAGCTGTGTGTCTGAGTCCTGCAGGACTCTGAGGGGGGGGGGGCCTGGTCGAGCCGCTGTGATGCAAAGAATCTTCAAATGCGGCCTCGGAAGGACGCGGCCCCTGATTTGGGACTGTGCTTGTTTTAAAGTTAGCACAAGCCCATGCTCTATAGCTATAGCTGGGTAAATCTGTGAGTTTCTACTCCAGCTATAAACGCAAATCCTGCTTTTGTTCACTTTTGGATGGAGCCCTTTGGACCCAACGGGACCGACCTGCTGCAGAATGACCATGGTTCAGCTCCGGGTTGGTTCCAGGACATCAGACGTCACAGAGTGTGGCCTCTGCAAAAGGAGACAGACATCAGGCGACTGAGAAAAGAACAAACAACCTCTTGAGAAAACTTCCTCATACTCGACAGGTGTAAAGGCGACTTCTTCAAAATCTGACCGGTTGACATTTACTTTGCCACACAGGTTAAAAATGGGAATGTTTCCCCCCCTAAAGAAAGTGTTCTTGTAACCTCAGACTCCACAGTGCCGGGTCGGAGGAGAGACAATCGGCCATGTGCTTCAGCTGGGGGACCAGAAGAGGGACGGGGGGGACGGGGGACGGGGGCAGTGGGGTTAAAGGCTTACTTGGATTCCTGGGGCTAATCCTGTCGCTTTAGTATGAGGCATAATTGTTGACTGCTGAATCATTTTCTCCCCCCACTGAGTTGTCTTTTTCTTTGTGGTACTGTACAGACTAAGATATTATTTCTACTGTGAACTGACGATGTAAAGTATAGAAAACACAGTATTTCTTTAAACTACAGAGCTGTAATGAAATCAAATGAACGAATGAATTAATAAATGATTCAAACTGAAGTGAGTTGATATCAACACAGACAGCTTGTGTCACCATGACGATAACCCACGCCTGGGGGGAGGGGTTAAGTGTATTCATGATCCATCGGTGGTCCAATAAGTAGATTAACATTTAGTTAGTTGTGAATTACTCCATTTAAAAAGAATCTGCATCAAAGACAGATTTTAAATGTAGAAAAAGAAATCCACATATTCATGTTGAGCAGGAAGGTGAAGCTTCAAAATAAGAGCATCAGTGCAGGTGTACATCGTTCGGTTCACTTCAAATTCAGTCCACGTGCAGATAAACATTCATATGTTCAGCTTATCAGAGACAGAGCCTCTTATCCAGAACCACATGGGGCCGATCTGGCAACTGTCCCAAACACAGACCTATAGATCTGGACTACACTTCACTGTGTGGCCACTTTACCCACAACCCACCCTGTTTCACCAATCTACTGGGAAGACCTTTAATCACCCGATCAAACACTTAATCATCCCAACTCTAAAACTGCACATCCACATTTTGTCTTCTGATTTATTTATTTTGGCTTATTGAAGGTTTGTTTGATTGAACATCTTTACATAAAGTCTCAGCATGAATCAGACAACAAAGCAGAAAGCAGAGGAACAGGCCTCCCTTCACTGGAGGATGAAACCCTAAATAAAGTTACACAGTAAAAGAGAACATAGACGTTTCTTAGAGCAGTTTCACAGACATAATAATATAGTACAATATGAAAGTTAACATTCAAAACAAAGCATGGAGTGAGATTGTCGATTAAACCTCAGAGTTCAACACCTCCGCTCTGTCGTCACAGCTCGTGAGACCCCAAGTCAACCTGATCACAGATTTTCATGTAACGGCCAACAGCAATCTTACTAATGCTGCTAATCTGTGTGTGTGTGTGTGTGTGTGTGTGTGTGTGTGTGTGTGTGTGTGTGTGTGTGTGTGGCCCTATAATGCCACTCTAACAAGCATGTGTACTGTATGTGTAGCGGCGGGACTCACATGGCAGGGATTCAGAGGCGCAGACGAACGTGACGCATTCACCGTTGACAAACAGACAAACAGCAGCGGAGCTTAAGGGTCGAGCGTCCATGTCTTCATGAGCTCTGTGGTTTAACATCTGAAAAACACACAGAGGTCCAGTTATTATATTCACAGTGGTGGAAAGTTTTGTGCACGTACAGTAAGTACAGTATTTTTCAGAATGAGTCTTTTTTAGTTGCAATCCATTGAATTTCACTGACAATCGTCCATTTATCCGACGGCTACAGTCTCTAGTTTCCTCTAAGATTTACACTACATACAAAATATAAGATGATTTCATATCATTAATATGATTATTGTGTTAAATAAAAACAAACCCTTAATAAATGAGTTGAACTTAGATTGCCAGTTAACGGCATTAAAGAAAAGCTTTTGTTTGTAGATAATAAATTTCAAAAGATGCAATTAGAATAAAATTATCGGCTACGTTTCATTTATCTCGAGACCAAATGTGTTCAGTTGAGAACTGATATTATTCCTCTGGCTATTTCTTAAGATGAAATAAGTTCACAAATGGAAAGTGAGTATTTACTGTGTTTTACTTTCTTTTGTTTCAAAACCCTGGAAAATAAGGGATATAATTTATTCTGATTTCTCCAGTACATGAATATTTTAGCTGAAAAAATGGTGCAAATATAAGAAACTCTATTGAAGGACCGACGTGTCACTTTCGCAAAACAGAGAATTTAAATCCACTGGCAAAAGTGGTTTAAAGTGGAACCGAGAGAACTTGAAACATTTCTCGTTGAAATCGCTGCTGCTCGTTTTGTACTGAACCGGTTTCTTTGTTTGAAGCTAATTCTTCAGCTGCAGCACCGAGAGGCCCAAACTAAACTGTTTCTCAATACTTTCAGCTTCATTGTACGGTTCAGATTTACTCCTGTGTAACAACTTGAAGGCATTTCGATGTATTTTGATAATGAATGTGAACAATTAATACTTAAAACAGCAGTTTAAGCCCTTCTTGAAATCTTAAGGTCCATTTATTTGTCTTGTTATGGAGCTTTAATGAGACTGAAACTAATGTTCAAGAAGCTGCTATTAAGGTGGTTCATGAGTTTAGAGGTGATATAACTTTCAAATTGACAGAAAATTACTTTTTAAACGCATGTTTCTGTGATTTCTAAAGCAAAAATGGCAGAAATACTTTTGGTTCTCTGCTGAAACCCTATTTTCAGCTTTTCTTTGAAAAAAACCTCTTGCCATTTCATAGATTAATGAATTGTTCAGAAAAGATATATCAGATTAACTGTTATTGAAAATCCTTACGAGTTGCAGCTGTACTAAAGTTAAGATTCTTTAAAATGATCTTGTCTGATTTAGTTTTTATGAAGTCTCATCACATTCACATTCATAAATCCCTTCTAACCACTTTTAAAAGCAGAATTATGTGACTCTCAGGCTGTTTGTCGGAACAGTAACTCTCAACACACAGACACTAAAACTGTCGCTTTACCTGACAAGTAACAAACCCCTAATGGAATCTAAACTGGAGGTAAGAACGTTCAGATTTTATGCAGCACACACATCACACTTACTGGACGGCTACATAACGGCTCCTTTAAGTGCTGGCACAGGACAAAGTGAGCAGTAAGAGGCTTTGGCCTAAAGCTACAGCAGAGCAGCAGCAGCACTGTGGCCTGGCAGCAGGTTAAGCCCTCGGCCTCGAGCCAGGTTCACCTGCTCCACTTACCCCTCAATGCATTCTGTGAGGGCCCCTCTTCCTCCTCGCTCGTCCCCTTTGGCCCTTGTGTTGAGTGGGAAGGCGGGAGCTGGCCCCAGAGTTGACAGGACAGTTGATCAAGATGCTGCAGAGGAAGCTGGAGGAGGGATTGAAGTACGTCTCTGTGTGGTCCGGCCGCTCCTCCTTTCCTTTTGAAAAAAATTCCCTCTGCCTTCACCTGTTCTCCGTTCTCCTGAGGGCCCGGGGCCTCCTGTCCCTGGTCGAGCGCTAGCGGCCCCGGTTACAGCTTGATGTCTGGGTCAGTGACGGGACTCTCCAGACTCTCTCCGCTGTGTCTCATTCATGGCTGCTGATCCTGATTAGCTGGGAGGTGGAGCCTGTTGGTGGCAGATACAGAGACCAGCTGGGAGGTGAGGAGGGAGGTCAGGATGTGGAAGGAGCTACCAAAAGCTGAGAAAGTTTAAAGGGTCAATTCACAGAAATTAAAGGGATAGTTCACCCCAAAGAATTTAAATTCACTCTTTATCTACTCACCACTATGACGATGGAGGTGGTGGGTGAAGTGTTTGAGTCCACAACACACTTCTGGAGTCTCAGGGGTAAACAGTGTTGCACCAAATCCAATACAATTGAAGTCAATGGTGATCACTTCTTCAAACACAAGAAAACAACAGGAAAAAAAAAACAAACCTCCTCCTTCAGCCTCCAATTCCAGATGAAACGGCTTCATTTACACTGTGCTTTTAGCCTAAATGTTCCCATGTTCACATTCACACACACACACATGCTCAAGCTTGCGCCTCCGTGCTCTCGCCAAAGGAGCACGTGACGATACTCGCTGAAGTTGCCAAGGCGCCACTTTTAAAAATTACTGTTTGTGTTGTAATTGTGAGCATGTGACCTCAAAGCATTAACGTTAACGTGAAGCCACATCACAGCGGAAAACAACAAACATCTTGATTGGTTGGTTCTGGATATTTAAGAATGACACTTCACGTCCCCGCCCCCCCCCCCCCCCCCATGCTTCGGTTCACACAGTGGTCAACAGTGAAAAGGTTCAAAAGGTCAACGCCGCTCAGGTCAAAGGTGCAGCACTAATCCACTCAGTGCAACGTGGATATCGACACAGATCCGTCACCAGGCACCACAAACATAATAATAAGAATATGTGTCTTCACGGAGCTGCTGCTGTCGCTCTTTAACTCAAATACACATTTTAAATCTGTCTCTTTATTACATTAATCTATAATGGATTAAGTTATTCTGAGTAAATAAAACTAAAAGTTGCTGAATCTAAAAACCTAGAGGTAAGGTACAATATGGGTGACCAGTGTTCCCAATTTAGGTCGTTGAAAAGCCATTAAGACAAACCAGAAATATATTTAAATTGTAATCATATCCAAAAAGAAAATACTTTTCATCATTCCCCATGTTTTCTTCTTTCCACATCCAATTAATTTCCATGCTCACTTTCATACAATGATGACAAACTCCGGAAATAGGTTTTCCCATTTTATTTCAAATTCATGCCACAAGTTGACATTAAATACAAAAGAAAAAATAATAATTTCAGATTGTAGCTATAAAATAACCACAGTGTAAACGAGTAAAACCGAAACTCAGCGAACGCGCGTCGAGAAAACGAAAAAGTTAAAGCTCACGCTAAAAGTAACGCACGGACAAAGCTCACAGTACAGAATACACAGCACGGCTTTCCCATACGTAGCTATCAGTAAACATCCCAGTTTGGAACGCAAGGTAAAGTGGATATATAAAATTAACAAGGTTATAAAATACTGATAAAAGTTATCTTAACTTGTTATAAAGACCATAGCATCCTCTAGAAGTGTCACCATGCAGAAGGTATTCGAGTTTCCTGTTAATAAACATCAGCAGAAAAATACAAGAAGAATCACAAGCTCATTCCTTGAGTGGACAAGACTCAGTCTCAGATATATAAATGTCTACGTGACGCCGTCGTTTCACACAAAGCCTGGTGTTCTGTCTCTGGGACTCCGTCATGAATGAGTTTGAACTTAGTCCCCTACGTAGACGAGGCTGCGGGATCATGTCATCGTTCTGAAAGTGGTGAACGGAAAAAAGAATCAGAGAAATGTTCTTTTGTTCCTTGTTCCTTGTCCCGTGATACCTTGTGTGAGTTTTTTGGGGGGCGTGACTTGTAGTTGATGCTTTCACTGAACCGATGCTACGCTGCACGTGTCGTCACTATTCTGAGAGATTCTGGGGAAACAAATAAGCTGATAAACTCGATGGATAAAGGGATGGAAGGATTTAACAATAAAAGAAATACCTTTAAAGGCCGTCAGTGTTTACTAAAATCACAGAAAAACAACTTTAAAAGCAACGGGGACTGAAATTGAAGAGGGTTTTACTCCCTTAAGATTTGTTTTGAGGAAACTTAAAAAGAAAGTTTGCCGTTAGCCTGTGTTTGGCTTCTCTGTTGAATCCATATAATAGTTGAGTGGATTATATCGACCGGGTGGAACAGAACGTCCCAGCTGTGTTTGTGTCTTATTGTTTTCTTATCTTGTTATTTTATCTGTATTGATTCTGTACTTGAGCTGCTGTAATTCCTGAATTTTTCCCCCATGAAGATCAATAAATGATTATCTAAAATTACGGCATCCCTTTGCTAATGCTAAGCTAACCTCATTTTTTTCTGCAATCTGAGGCCACCCCTTCAGGGGTCACCTCCCAGGCCTCACGTCGGAGGTCGGCAGATGCACGGCCATGTTTTGCTGTTCAAAGAAAAAGTTCAGTGCTTCACTTGGCACAACAACAACAAGTCCGAGCCGAGCTGAAGCTTCATTTTAACCACACGGACATGAAGAGTAAAGACTTGGCAAGAGAGCAAATATCCTAAAAAATGTTGGATGAATGTTTCCTTTAAGGTGCGACAGGTTTCCACATCGTTTATTTCCCTAAAATCTCGGAGAAGTGAAGACGTCAGTTGCAGAGAAAGGATTCACCCGAGGTCATACTCATAAGTTCAGCAAGGCATCATGGGAATAAAATGCATAATTGACATGATTCCTCTACGTATTCTTGCCGATCACTAGAGGTAGCGAGCGAGAACGTCTTCCTCTCGAGATAAATGTCTAGAATATACTGTGAAGCGTCCGTCAACTCGTGGATCCCATAATAACAACCGATGAGTCAAAAATGCTGCTACTTTTATATACATACTGTATACTGCAGTTTACTGAATACAAAATGTTTGAATGCATGCACGTGTGCAACACAAGCCTCATACTCCACGCAGTATGTTTATCAAAGTAGCAACAGCAGGTTACGTGTTTTTTTTTGTTTTTTTTTTACAACACTCCCGAGAACCAAAAATATATATTCTGTGATGAGCAGAGTCAAAGCGGGTTTTGCTACATGCACTGGCATTTTTGGATTCGTACAAAGCGGCTCAGCTTCCTCCGGAAAAAACTCCCGTGTTCTTAAAACCAGCTTTGGCGTAAAATATATACACACACAGAGAACTGATGGGCTTTATAGCAACTGTCAAAAAAGCCAGTGAAGGTCCTGGTTAGTCTAGTAGCTGGAGCGTGTGTGTGTGTGTGTGTGTGTGTGTGTGTGTGTGTGTGTGTGTGTGTGTGTGTGTGTGTGTGTGTGTGTGTGTGTGTGTGTGTGGTGGTTAACAGTGGAAGCCATGACACTTTTGGCAATGGACCATGATCAATGAGAAACTATGGCAACGCAGGGAAAATCACTTCCAAGATAAAAAAAGACAAAAAACAGAGCAGGACACACAGTGGAGAAGTAACGAGGTACAAACACCCCCCCAGAGGTTAATTGGACCGGTTGTACATTTGTCCCTCAGGTACAACAGCGTTGAAAACGTACAGCGCCCCCTCAGAGCTTCTCTTCACAATAGACAGGTTTGTCTTTTTTGGCACGAGCTGCCGCACACGAGCAGAAGGCTGAAGAGGAGCACCTCGCCATCGTTACTGCGGCGCCTCACTCTCATTGTTACAGCGAGTGTGACTCAAACACTCCCACGTGTCAAAGCTGTCAGGTTGTGTATTCGCGGTTTTATGTTATGTGCAACATCCGCACAAATAATAAAAAAAAACAGGGAGCTGCAGGATAACACAACAATCTGATGGAATAAAACGACAGCTGAGGAGAAACTGTGAAATATAAATATCTATGGTGACTGAAGGAAGATTTTCAGAATCAAATAAGAAAATGGCAAATTAACACAAACTCATTGCATCCTTTTCAGTCTTAAACCTGATTGACTGCTCTTTCCTCTGCTTAACAGATGGAATGTATTAAATGTGTATAACTGACTATGACAGCAGATATTAAATTATTCATTGATTGTGCATTTAATGAATTATTGACTTTGTAATATTGACAACTTGAGTTTCCCTTGTTTACGTGCCACCATTTGCTGAAGGCTGATGTGAGAACCATTTGTTTTGCAGGTTTTTGTTCATAAACAGAATATTAATTTTGACCCGACGACAAAAAACGAAATAACAATTCATGAACGTCACAAATTTCCTGCCAAACCTTCTAATAGTTGATGGAATTTCACCCATCAACCTGCAGGTGGCGCTGAAGAGAGAAGTTAGGGGATCATTTAGGATTCATCCTCTGGGGACAACGAACATTTGCACAAGTAAACAAACCAGTAAAACAGTTTATGTCTTCAAAAGTCTGATGAAAAAAATCAACTATACAACATTCTACCCCCAGAAACATCGTTGAAGTTGGATATGGACACGATTTGTGGCAAACTGAACAAAGAGAAGCACAAACTGAGCAGGTGCTTATTTTCCTCGACCATTTTGCTTTGGGTTAGGAACTAAAGTCTGATGGTTAAAGAATAAAACCACATGGGTGCAACAGGCCTTGAGCAGCAGGTACTTAGTGAAGGAGGGAGAATGGTTTCTGTCTTTTCCCACCTGGTCTGTGGATAAAAAACCAGCAGCTGTCCAGGCACATGCTCCCATGTCTAACTTTGCACTGCTCGGCACAACAGCTTCAAACACTGGCTGTCTGCAAGTTAACGAAACTTCCAAACACAGTCCAATGTTACGTTAACCTGGAGATTCACTGCAAGAGCTCAGCCCGTTTTCTGATTTCAGCTTCGTAAGATGCTCCCGACTGATGATCTGCGCAAAAATCCAGGTACAGGGAAACCAGGACGTGAGCAACGTGATGCGTCGTATGACAGAAAACATGGAGGGGTCCGCCTGGTGGAGCAGAGCAGCAGCACACCAGCTTGATGTTTTGTCCTTGTCACATCACAACCAACGTACCAGAGAGAAATATCGGGGGCCTCTTTCTTTTTAAAGGTTCTGCACAGAAAATCGCACACATTGGAAAAAGTTAGCGTGTTTCTGCCTTGTTAGCTTCGAGGAACCAGGAGCCAGACTGGTCCAGAGGGGCTCACGGGAATGTAAAGTGTGAGTATTAGCCGGCCGTACGACACGAGCAGGTAAATTGTGAGCGTTGGATTTCCATCGCAAACGATTTCACCCTTTACAGTGCGAGAACATTTCTAAAGTCACACAGTGTCTGTCCAGCCGAACTCATCTTCCGTCCCTCTGTCGGACTGAAAACAACGTAAAAGAGCAGAGAGAGGATAAATAGCACCTAAATAGTCGTCAAACAACTGCTGTTAATGTTCACAGATGCTCAGGCTGTTATATAATCACTGTGTTACAAGACAAAGGCTAAGTGCTTCAAACCGGTTGATATGGTCAGACTGACGCTAACATCAGGTGCATTCTTGTAGACATGCTGACTGCTCAAATCTAGCATTTCCAAAGAGAATAAATATATATATGTATATATATATATATTTATATATATATATTAACAATTGAACAGTACAACAACAAGGCCATGAACATACTGGAAAAGAACCCATGCAAGACACATTTACAGAGATGCTGTACAGAAAAAAGGAGTGTGATCGATTAAATGCCACAAGAGACAAGTTCAAGTAATGGAAAAAGGCGCTGATTTAAAAAAGAAAAGAAAAGAAGAATAAACGATAGTTTGAGAGATTAGTGCACTAACTGTCATACATTCAAAGAAAATGTCTCCAATGACATTAAACATTTTTAATTCTGGATATGAAAAAGACATTAAATAAATTCTAAAACTCAATGCAGTGATATTGCACTTGTTTGGGAAAAGAAAAAGCAAACGTAGGTTGTAGATTTTTCAGTCTGGGCCCTTTTTCGCAAAAACGGTGCTCAAAGGTCAAACTGGATGGAAACATGACGTATGAAAAGAAATGCGATGGTTCATCGGAGATAGATTATTCCATCGCTGGTTCAATATGCAAAAAGCCAGCTGATCTGAAAATCCCTTTGAAAGGTATCGAACAGTTTGTCCCGTGTCCGACGCTGTTTTCCTGCAGGCAATGGCACAGGTTGTTTGGCAGGACGTCTCCTCCGATCTCCCACCCCCCTCTCCTCCTCCTCCTCCTCCTCCTCTTCCTTTCACCCTTCAGGGGCTTCGTACCCCCATTAAAACTAAATAAAGTGCAAGGTGTGTTTTTCGCCTAAAGGGCTCTTTTCCTTTGAGTTCACACCTTTCCTTAGAAATAGTTTTCTTCCCGGTATAACGTGGATTAACAGAAATACATTCATCCAAGCACTCCTCTTCAGGAAAACACTGAAATCAGCAGGACACACACACACACACACACCCACACACACACACACACACACACACACACACACACATTTGTTCCAGTATCCCTGTAGGGACAACTCAGTGTCACCCTCACCCCAAACTAGATGTTAACCCTCAACAAGCAGCAGTCTAGACCAGGGGAGATCTCAGTTCTGTCCCCACGAGTCCCAATTGGTGGGTGTGTATCCAGTTTACAGTCCTCACTGGGATATAAAAGCAAGTACACACTCTCTCAAACACACACACACACACACACACACACACACACACACAGACACTCACACACACACACACACACACAGACACTCACACACACACACACAGACACTCACCCCTGTTCTGTGCCAACAGCAGAAGCGTAGCTGCTGTGTCTCAGGGTCTCGTGGCGCAAGTATTTGGCCCAAGCCAACGGACTCTCAAGTCAGAGGAAGCGTCAGGCAGTGGTGTTGCCATTAAGAGATGATGTGGCACAGGGGGTGGTGGTAGGCTTGGGCCAGGCCAGGCCAGGCCAGGCCAGTTTGAAAGGGACTGGGGGAGCAAAGGGCCTGGCTCATCTTTGGTCCCATAAAGCACTTGATTTATGTCAGGGTGAATCTTTGCACTCCGCGGAACTGGGTAGACATGGGAAGGGGTCGGGGAGTCAAAGGGGGACAGCTAGCACGATCACAAGCACCGGCTGCTAAGCTACGACCGACGACATGTGCAGCACAGGCAGAGATTAGTTTATTTCCTTTTCTTTAAAGTCATGCAGTTTGAAGATCGTCCATAGCAACCGGCAGAAAGCGTCTCGGGGAGTTTGGGATGGTGCTAGCGATGGAAGACGGGGAGGCAAGATTTCACACATGAGCACGTTCGCAAAAAAAAAAGAAAACAGCACAGAAAAGCTCTGAGTCGAGGGAGAGAGTAGCTGCTGTTGGCTTTCATTTGTAAAGTCCACGGTAGAAAAAAGTGACAGATAGAGCTGCATGCTTTCCAAAGCACCAGCAAACTGGAGGAGTCTTGAGGTGTTTGGGTGGGACGACGGGGTGTGGGGGGGGGGATCATCACACGGATATAAAAGAGTATACATTATATGTTGATATACAGGAGACAGACATCACAACTAAGAGGACAGAGGTGGGACGGATGCAGAGTCACAAATGGAGGCTGTGCTACCACGGAGGAAAGCCGACGGAGAACGTAAAGGAGCATGTAACACAACCCCCTCAAATCTCCTCAAGGTGGAGAGACTCAGCCTTAAGGCAATGCATAGCCCTTGGAAACATTGGCACATGCATGGCGAGTGCAGAAACGTCTGCATACGTGTATTTTATGTGCATCGTGAGTGTTGAGGAGAAAGGAAAAGATATATTTCTAGATTAGACTCAGACGGATTAACTGAATACGTCAGGATAACAAAGGCCTTGTCTTGAAAATCTGTAGCTCAGACTTTGATGGAGATTCTGGTGGAAAAAAATAAATAAAAATCTGTCATGTCTCAAGTGAACGCTAAATAAATGACAGTTTTTGGCAGGAATGTGTTCAAACCCACAGATATGGACGCCTCCCATTTGCAGATAAAGGTTTAAGCCTTTAAAAAACACTTGTAAGAAGAAAACAGGGGGGAAACTATAAGAGAAACAAAGAGAGCGCAAGCGGCACAGTGAGCTCCCACAACGGTTCGGAGGATGAACGGTGACAGAGAACGGTCGAACGCCGCTTTGCGCGTCGATCATTATAGTCGCTGTAAAGGATCTCATCAGATGTTGGTGAGCGTGGTGGAGGTGATGAGGCGCACAGTGAGCGTGCCCGGGAGGTCGTTGTCCTGGCGGTTGCCCTTGTCGCGGAGGTGAAGCGTGTGCTGCTCCTGCCGCTCGTTGGGGTCGCTGAACATGATGACCTGACCCAGGAAGGTGTCCACGATCATGTTCTTGTTGTAGATCTGTTGGCCGCACGTGGGAGGGAGGCGGAGGTCAGGAAAGGGAAGGTAGGGAAAGGAGGAGAGAGAAGGGAAGAAAGTAAGCAGTCAAGAAAATATACAGGGGACGGGAATTACAGCTTCCACATGTTCAATATCTCCTTCTCAGTCCGAGATACGAGTTTACAGATTTTAAATTTTAAATAAACAGTTGTCAGACTAAGACTCTGTATCAGTCAGATACCGCGAGTTCAAATATCGGTGGAGAAAAATAAGATCCGTGCGTCTCTATTACAAGACCGAACCGACCTGCAGAGCGTGACCACGTCCGTCTCCTTTCACGAGACAATTTCACACGTCTGATTGAGTAAATTTAATACTACATCGCCAGGAACGATTCCCTAACAAGTACTTCCACACATATCCCCTGATATTGAGCCTGTAACTGATCGGTTACGGATGTTCGGCGAATATCCTCAGCGGCTCGACTCTAACGTGAGATGAATGCAGGTGACGTGGACGGTTTCACCTTTTGTTTGCCACCACAGCAGCAGCACAGTAAAAACCTTAAGTTGTGATTGTGTTTGATGCCCGAGGACCAAACAGTCACACGAGCAGCTGGTACACTTTGGTTGCAGGTCAGAATCCCTCATGAACGTGGAGCCATTGGCGTTTGGTCATATAATGTCTGCGGAGCGGCGGCTCACCTCGATGTGGATGCCCTCTTTAGGTTTCTTGCGGTAGAACAGGCCTTTGATGTCAAAGTTTGGGCACCGTGTGTCCTTGTGAACCGGAGAACGGACCCTCTCTCCCTCACAGGTGATGATCACGTAAGGATCCACAGCTGCAGGGAAAAAAACATAATTCCAGATTATACAGTTTGATACGGTAAAGAACTTGTGATTATTGGCATTATCGATTAATTTCAGATTTATATTACTTTAAAAATATAAATATTTTAATCCAGCTACACCTCAATCAGCAACAGCAGTGATGTGATTGAAATATCATTAAATTTAATTGATTTATCAATGTAATAATATACATATTTGCAGGTAATTAAATACAGAGGAAAAAATGCTTTTACTTTTAAATAACTTCAGTAAATGTTGCTGATAATATGGATATTTAAAAGTACTTTTAATGAAGTAGGATGTTGAATTAAGGACTTATTTACTTATTACTTATTTAGCTCAGTAAACAGTTCTGATGTGATTTTCGAGGACGATGCATATACAGTATTTCATTAATATGAAATTGACATTTATTGTATGGGATGGATGTCTGAGGTATGAAATGATGTCAATGAAGAGAGTTAATTAATTCTGTAAAACACTCACATCCTGATCACCAGTGGAGAAGAAAATACATTTACTTAAATATGCTTCTGATGACAATTTTGAGACATGATTTGAGTATTTCCTTTAGTTACTTTACTGCACTTTCATTCCAATATATTTCAGAGTTAAGGAGCATTTCTAAATTGTCATATGGATACTAATGAAAAACATTTTAATTCCACAGTTCATTCAAAGGGATCTAAACATTAAAACCACTATGTGGAGGATATGAAAACTTCTGACTTCACCAATCAATAGCAGAACACTATTGTTTTTTTATAGCTCACGACATCAGAATACATTGAAAAAATTGTAAAATCACTTTAAAAAAATCTACACATAGTGGCTTTTAAGGTGAGTGAGTTGTAAAACGCACAGACATGTGTGCACACTGTGAGAGACTGAAGGAGCAGGACTGTGTGACTGCAGGCAACAACTACACTAAATATCTATGCATTTAGTTTCAGCAGAGGGCGCTGTGGTACCTTGTGCTTTGCTCAGGAGTCTTTTCTTACTAGGATTGAGGCAGTGAAGCTCTGTGCAGGAGTTTACAACACAACAACATGATCATCAACATGTAGAATCACATGATCCAAGATACAGCTGCTGTTCAGAGACGGTGCACGGGCCCTACCTCCGTTGGAGTCCTGCCCTTGCAGACCCTCAGCGTTCAGTACATGGACCTGAGTGACCAGCTGAGGGTAGCCGCACATCCCCGTCCAACACGTCTGAGGAGGGTCGTCCAGGGTCAGCTCTCTGGGAAACACAGAGGTCACATGTATGTTAGAGGATCGGTGAAGCTTAAACTGATCTTCCACAGTAGACAAGAGAGACAACATTAGCACAAGCATGGTTCAGTTTGATCAAGAGCACCCATTGGTCTGGATCGTGGTCAGAGGAACTTTTTAGACCTCGGAGTAAACTGAAAAGTCAGGAGGTCTGGACCAAACAGGGGAGCAGTGACAGAACACACACACACGCACACAACACACAGGTTATTGATTTCAGCACAAAAATCTATTGTACTAACATAAACAAATCCTTATAAACATATTAGCACAGTTGACTTGTTGAAATGCAAACTTTCTCTTATGTCTAACTGTGTTTTGCCGTCACTACCTCACTCAGGGCTTCAGCTTCAGTTGAGCTGTCGGACTCTTGAGATGTAACCGGGGATGGAAACACACGTGAAAGGATAGTTTACAGATTTACTTGCAGTCTGAAGGCACATCAGTGAAGACACGCAGGAGGAAGTCGCCCTGCTGCGCCGGGTCAAACGTCGTGGGGATGATGACGTAGCGGCCCTCCTTCAGCTCCTTCCTGAGGAAGACGCAGCGCGAGTTGATGTAGATGGAGCCCGCTACTTTCTGCTGAGCTGAGTGCATACGGTACTTCCGATTGAGCTCCACCTGCAGGATGAAAGACACGCTATAGAAAAGTGTGGTGGAGGTTTCTTTGATCCGCGCATGCGTTAGTGGTGTTTTTGTACCCGGTGAATATCGAAGCCGATGGCGAGGTTTTCCCCTTTTCCCTCTTTGGGCGTTGCTCTCTTTTCTTTTTGCTGTAAGCAGATCAACACCTCATCTTCCACCTTCTTCACATCAAACACATACTGCAAAGAGGAAAAGAGGAAAATCACATATCACACGTCTCTCTGTGACACACACACGCTCACATCAGCACCACAACCAACCTGAGGGTTCTGCAGGAAGGTGGCCTTGTGATTGATGCAGCCCCCAGACCGGTTGCGGAGGGGGTCCTGGCGATGGGTCCAGGAGCCCCTCATCACCTCCTCCTCCCAGGTTTTGTGGATGCTCAAGTAGGACGTGTTGATGAGGCGACACAGGATCAGGTCGGTGAAGTACTGGCAGAAGTCGTCGAACGTCATCCTGCAGGAGGGCAGGAAAAGAAGAGGAGAGACACGAGCGGAGAGAGAGAGGAGAGGGAGAAGCTTGAAAAGAAGAGCTTTAACAGGTGTAAAAATAGAGGAAATGAAACCAGAAACAAAAGAAAGGGTCACAAGTTAACGTGAGACGGGGATTTCTGCTGTTGACAAGGAAGAAACGATTTTTCTGACTCTACTGATTTCTGGAAACATATAAACAATAAAAATCACAACAAAAACATTCAGTGTTTCCCTCATAAATGTAATAACAGTGTGGAAAAGTCCCTTTCAAGGTATAGTTGGATGTTTTGGGAAATATTCTTATTAATTTCACGTCATTAAATGATAATATTGAAGATAACTCATCAGAAATAGTCACATAACTTCAAATAAAACCCAGAAGTGGTATTTTTTACACCTCAGTTCTTGTACTGATTAACAAAACGAGGCGTATCATGTTAATCACTGAACTTTAGAGGTGCTGAAAGGTGGATTTCCATTTTTATCTTAGCCCGCTGTCGGCTGATGCCAGCAACACCTTCGTAATTGGTTTGAGGGAAGGAAACAACAGAAGCGTCAGGTACACTTGGTTCTCACCAGAACTCGCCGTCGTCCTGCACCGTGACTCCCAGCTTCTCCCTCTCGCTCTTGCTCACTTTGTTCCACTCCTCTGAACTGAGATGAACAAAGACAAGAGAGCAAACGCTTTGTTTACAGCAACTGCAGAGAGAACCAGGCTTGGATCAGGAGCCTGTTGTTTTATTACAGATGCCTTTCTTTCTAATTTCCCCTGAGTTCTAAGTATCGGACGCATCATTGTTTTCTGATCGAATAGCATTTCATATTGATTTTGATTGTTATTAAAAAAAAACACAGTATTTCTTTTATGTTGCTGTCTTGAAAAATTCTGAAATATAATAAAAATATTATTATACAACTGATTCCACCAATACAAAAAACCTTGATAGATTATCTAACCATGAGTATTTCTTTTTAAAGTTATCTTTTTATTACTATTATTACTTTAATGGGAAATACAAAATAAAAGACCTGCAACACCAACATAGAACAAGGGTGTAGGGGTGTGTCTTCTGAATCCTCAAATCACTTTATAAAAGAAAATAGAATAAATTTGCATTACAAACATCTTTTCAAATCCTTGTCCTGATAGAAAAAGTCAATCTTTTCATTCTATCCATGTAAATAATGTCAATCCAATAGTCAACTGTTGGAATTTCCACTTGAAACACCTGCCAGAAACAGTAGTTAGAAGATCTGGTGAAATGTCTGTGAATCTGTTAATAATAATCTTTCAATCAAAGGTGCAGATATATAAATCATGTATGTGTTTCGTCCCACACGGGAACTATACGGTTCGAAGAGTCTGTTGGGGAAACAAAGACAACCTGTGTGCAGTTGTTACTGTGAATAATATGTCAACATCAAGGTCCATTCTGCATTCACAGCTCCGGGGAAACGAGCCTTTACTGGACGCATTAGCTCCGTGTTTATGTCTTTGTGTTTATGATTCACTGACAAACGTCCACATCTCAACAGTCTGTCAGACTCCATTTACTGTAACGGGTTTTTATCAACCCATGAATAAATTATTCAGCGCGGGCGAGTCGATGATTGAGAAAGAGGAGAGATGACTCACGTTGCCTTAATAACATCTTTCTGTCTTTCAGGCCTTATCAATAATTCAGGCGGCATTGTGACACAGCTTCACCACCTCCCTGTTTGTGTCACCGAGTCTGAGGAGCTGACGATTCACAGACAGAGAGACGACCGGGGAGCGACTTCATCGCAGGTTCGCCTGATTCGCTAACAGGCGAACGGCAGTGGAGAGGAAAAGTGGAATGAAACACACTTTTCTCGTGGACAAAAACAGTCGTAATCCACCTGATTGAACGGCCCCTTGTGCAAACCGGTCATTTTGATCCACTTAGACGTCTCAATTGAAGGGTTAGATGGCCCCGATTTGGCCCGTCTGTTACTGGGAAGGGTCCCGGGGACAATGATGTGTGAGCAGCACTGCACCGTTCACTTGTGTTCTCCAGACAAACAACACTCCTACTGGGCTGAATTCAGTTATTCTCGTTCATCCTGTGGCCCATTAGCTTGATTGCATCTCCACTTTTCATTGTCAACATGACATTTTCCGATTGTGCAGCGTTCCCGTCGTCACCGTGGCCATTAAATATGGATTTTTTCCCCCAGTCGTTTGTTGTTTGCTTATTTATCACATGCAGCCTCTTAGAAGGAGCAGTGGCCAGGAGGACAAGTGCATTTTGACATTTTAAAAATTAAATATCTGAACTTGTTAACGTTGGTGAAAGGACACGTGGGGGAAAAAAAGGACGACTTCATTGTATCTGTTGCTCTGGAAATGTCACATCTGACTCACATGGATTTGCAGTATCTTGGAAATGTGGATGATGAGTGTGTCGGTGGCAGTGTTGTAATCACCTGTCGCTCCACGGGCCACTCCACTCCTTCTCCCCCCACGGGTTCCTCATGCGGATCATCTGCAGCTTCTCCGATTTGAAGAAGGCCAGCAGTCCGTGACCCAGCCGCACTTTCCGTACGTCGGTCACAGCGTAAGCGTGGCCTTTGACCAGGCCGCAGTCCAGCCGTGCCTCCATGTCCTCGATCGTGGTCGCCTGGGTAACAACGAGAGGGATCCGGTTGTGTAAAGAGATGCTGTCGTGAATCACTAAAATTATTTACAAGAGGTGGGGGCTGGTGCAGTCGTCTGGGAAATAAATAACAGGCAGACGTTTGGAAGAAATATCTCACTGGGACCGAGTTTTCTGTTTTCTGCCTTTGTGTGGGAATGGGTATGTAAAGCCCAGAAAATTATACACAGGGAGGTTGTGGGAGATTTGTACCATTACTGCATGAAACATTAATGGATAACTAGCTTGGTTATGATTACATTTTGTTTGTGAAAATAATTACTGAGATCTGGGGACACTGGTCTTCACATGCCCACAATTGTAGCCCAGAGAGAAGCTCAGGGAAAACCTGCCCAAACCTGACAAGCATAACTTTATCTTTAAGCAGCACGATGCTTCTCCAGGGCTGATAACCTATCTTGTCACGTCAAAGCAGTGTTTCCTCTCTAAAGATTGGTGATCGCCATATTCTACTTTGTCCTGCCACAGTTTCATAATGAAACAAAACAAGCTAACACAACATAATAATGAGATCTCTAAATTGGGGTTTTCCTCCATTGCAGCTCTATTTGCAGTGTGCTCGCTCGCTTGCGCTTTAATCCATTACCGTTTTTCCCATCCACACAGACAGTCAGACCTCATAGTTGCCCTGTAATGCAGTTCTCTCTCTCACACTATAACTTGTCTTTCACTCAGGATCGGTTGTAAGTGAGAGGGGTGTTTTATTGTAGTCTGTCCAGTAGCAATTCTGCTGATTAACAGACACACAAAGTGAAAACCTGACCTCCTTGGCAGAGGTAAAAAACAGAGACCTGATCCGAGGGGGGACTTGAGTGTGTTACATTGTTTTTCCTATCATTATGAAACCGCGGAGGGACAAATGAGTCTCCGACAGGCTGCCATAGTCTAAGTAATTAATGGGAAACACTGCTTCAACATTAAAAAAATGAACCCGAAGTGAACACCATCCATCTCGTCTGCACTCCGTCCTGCTGACAGTTCCCCATTAGCTGGGCTGATCAAAAACAAGGTTAATTTCAATCTGCAAACCAGAAGCTCGGTTTGAGGGAATAATGGATAGAATGCAGAAAAGCTTTGTGTCTAGAAGCAGCAGAGAGGACGGACGAGGTCGTCTCAACCCGACGAAGGAGATTTTGTCACAGAATACCAGTGAAGCTGTTAGTTTGTAAAGCTGAACTCAGTTAAAAGACCAGTATTTATCGATATTCAGCCAGGAAACTGGAAAAAGCAGGAAAAGGCTTTTACTTATTAGCTTAAATACCTAAATATATACCGGAAACTCAGCAGGTGATTCCACACCGATTTATCTGACTAGCTTTGTTGAACCCTGTAGTTTCCTGTGGTACAACTACGAGGTGGAGGTTTTTATTGTATCAGAGTGAATCTGCCCCTGAGTCTCTCGGCTCACCCTGATGGAGCAGCTGATGAGGCCGTCCCTGTTGTGGACTTTGAGGACTCGTTCAAACAGCTGGTTACGAGCCACTTCGTCCGTCGCCATCTGACCCTCCAGCAGGTCGACGGGCTCCGAGACGCCCCCGGTGAAGTCCACCAGAGCGTCGGCTGTGTTTCCCCCGTCCAAAGCCTCGTAGCACCCATAAACCCTGCAGGAGGAGGAGGACGGCAGGTGGGAAACATTTATTGCAGCAACTGAAATTAACTGACTAATGATTTAGTCATTTTTTAAGCAAAATGGATGAATATTTGCAGAATCTCCAGTGTGAGAATTTCCTGGTTTTCTCTGTTTTATATTACAGAAAACTGATGGTCTTTTGGTTTTGGACCAAACAAGACATTTGCAGACATCAGTTTGGATTCGGTAAAGTTGTACTTGATAGTTGAAGCATATCAACACATTTTCTGAACCCTTACAAAGTCAGGTCTACTCATTAACTTGACTCGACTAACTTGGCATAGGCCTTCTCCACCAGGGCGCTCCAGAACTCATTGCTGTCGTTGGAGTGGCAGTAGACCAGCTGGTTGTCCACCGTCGGTAGCCGGTCGTCAATCACCACATCCATCCACTCCCCAAAGCGCCAGAAGCGGAAGTGAAAAATCCCGGCATAGGATTCTGGCTTCTCTGTGTCCCACTCCTGCTCCTTCCAGTCTGGGATGACCTGCAGGGGTGGGAGTAACAAGGGGAGGAAGAGGATGGAGGAAGAGGAGCAGAGGGCAGGTAAGCCAAACAAACACTGGTTGGTCCACGGAGCATGAAAAACGTCAAGGTGGAGTTGACTGCAGACCCTCTCAGAGCCTGCTGATGCATTTAGGATCAGGGGACAAATTTATAACCTTGGCCCTCTAGCTCATAAATCCTGCTGTAATAGGACATGGGTGAGAGGTAATAACTGTTTGACTGCAGTGTGTGTTAGTGTGTGTGTGTGTGTGTGTGTGTGTGTGTGTGTGTGTGTTTCAGCTGCTGCATTTGTTGTCGTCCTGCGAAACCGCTACAACACAGCCTCCATTTTGTGAGCTGCACTCATCTATTATCCAGGGGGCACAAATTCAAGTGAAGCCTCAAAAGATTTAAAAGGTATCGAAATCTGCACGACAATAAAATACAGAGAGCGATAAACAACCGCCTGTCAAATACAGAAATAACAGAAGGAAAAGTCACAACATTCAGGATCATCTAAAATGAAGTCAATGCAGCTTCATGGAGTTTTGTTCATTATGTGTTAATCAGTAGATTTGCTGTTTAATTAATTCGTGCCCAATCTTACTTCTAAAACTATAAATAATAGGTATATTTTAATGTAAAATATACATTACACTTCTTTTCTACATTATTAGCTCTGCAAAATAGGTGTTCAAATCAGCAAACACACGTGTCTGTGGAAGGCTAACATGTTATTGATGGGTCAGGCTTGCATTGTCCAAATCCCTTCAGAGAGCAGCACCTCAAGGACTTTCTGACAAATTGATTCCTTTATTGATTAAAGAAGTCCTTCACTCAACATCCTAATTAAGCTGAAGTATCAATATCTATATTATCAGCCAAATTTACAAAACTCTAATTAAATGAAAATCACCCGTTTCTATAAAAGGCCGATATCAAAGCTCAAATCAGCCGAACTCATGGGCCGGTGATCAGTCTACGATATAAACTCTCCTTGTTTATTTAAATCAATACCTGAAGAGTGCACAGAATTATATCCTGCGCAGCCACAACATCCAGTGTAACCAGTACTTCCTGCACTGTGTCATGTTGTGATTGCCTCTCACTCCCTTGAGCCCGCTGTGACACAGTGTTAACCCAGAGGACCTCACCTCAGAGCACCCATGAGTCCTCCGCAGCAGGCAATAAAAAGTGCAAATGATGCAGTGAGCGACACCACACGTGAACTGACTGACACGGTTCCAGCGGGGCGTCCTTGGAGACGTCAAGGTGCGCAGACCGAACAGGGGTTCCTGTCAACCCTCCCCGCAGGAGGCGACACTCTGCTGATGGAGAGAATCTGGCGTCTACAGACTCCGACTACGAAGCAGCAACAGCCTCTTTTAAAAGGAGGCGGAAGAGAAATATAAATAATTTTGTAATCCTATGAGAGGAAATACTCTATCCTCCATCCTGCTGAGACTCAATCTCAGTTTTCATCTGGAATCAGTGTGGCTAGGCAGCAAGTAAACTCTGGTTGGCAAGTGAACTGATGAACGTCCAGAAACACAAGCAGCCACCTTAGCAACTCCTGCTGTCTGTTGATGTATATGTATAAGTACACAAATACGTCTCCTACCCCCCCTAGACAACAGCAAACACAGGGCCACCTTACTTTTACAAAACAGCTTTGAGGTTCTCATTTACAGCATCACTCACTCAAGCCTCTGGGATGTTAGTAATCAGTACTAGAGAGGTACTAGTCACTAGTCACATCCGCTACTAGAGTCAGGGAATCTGTTACTAAGCAAACATGTGAGTCAAACAAGTGTGTGACAAACAGTACGAAGCCCGGTCCCCTGAAGGAAAACCTTGTGCTGTGGTTGCAAATGTCATTAGACCTGGTTGCTTAGCACCTCTGCTCATTTGTTCTCCGCCTCCTCCCTCTTCTATCAATGTGAGACACTCACGCAGACTGTGAAAGCCTGCAGGCAGGAGCAGAGAGTGAGTTACTGGACAGAGGGAAAGTGAAGACGCTTTCCTTTGGACGTAGCTGTCGATTTGAACCCAGCCTTGCATACGGTCATCGACCTCTCAGGCCGCTGAGCTGTGCCGTCCCGACATGTCCACAGAGTTGGAGCTGGCCTTCCGGCTGGACACCCAGCTGACCGAGGTGATGCGCCTGCGGGCTCAGTCTCTGCAGCAGCGAGGCCAGAAGAGGCAGGATGGCGAGCGGCTGCTGCGGCCCAACGAGGCCGTGTACCTACTGGACTTCACCAAACAGTCGCTCAGATTCTCACATTGGATGGTGCGACTGCCGCCGGTGGGACACCTCACCATCACGGCCACCTCGCAGCTCTGGACGCCTGACCTCACCCACCTGATGACGCGTCAGCTGCTGGAGCCCGCTGGGGTTTTCTGGAGGTCGCCGGGTGATGCCAGCGATGCGCCCGTCCAGTGCTACGAGGCCGATTCTCACGAGTTTGGCGAGAGAATTGCAGAACTCGCCAAGGTAAGGAAAGTGATGTACTTCCTGTTTGCGTTCGCAGAAGGCTGCAGCCCAGAGACTCTCGACTGCTCCATCATCTTCACAGTGGACAATTAAAAGTGGGAAATCCCCAAAAACCTGGACAAATACTTCAACAGACTCTTCTTCTTCTGTACTTTGTGCTTGTGAACTTGTAGTTGAAGAAGTGAATTTCAGGTTAACCCTGTATTTTTGTATAGATGATGAAATCTCAAATCCAATAACAACTCAAGACTTTTCTTATTTCTTTTGCATTTAAAAAAGATTGAACCTGCTTCTGTGAGCTTTGTGCTGAACCCACTGATCACAAACTGAGTTCCTTTATATCTTTCTAGTCTTTGATACTCAGCGTGAATCGAAATAAATCAAATAATACAAACAAACAAAAAAGTGTATCTGTGTTTTGTTAACCGACGTCTAACTAAAACCGTGCTCCTCCCTCTCCTCCTGTTTGACAAACAGCCGGCCCTGACGGGTTTGGTGGGGATGAGTCCCATATGAGGTAATGGATAGAGACAGCGTGTATTTGTCTGTATGTGTGTGAGCGTCTCCCGGCGGACGGCAGAACAGGTTCACGCTGCCTCGTCCATCTCCGTCTTGC
Organism: Verasper variegatus; assembly: GCA_026259375.1. Lineage (NCBI taxonomy): Eukaryota > Metazoa > Chordata > Actinopteri > Pleuronectiformes > Pleuronectidae > Verasper > Verasper variegatus. The sequence continues at coordinate 2,970,352 of CM048051.1, forward strand.
ACGGTGACCCCTGACAAACAAGAGAGGGGAGGCATGTGGATTTCATCTCCCAGCCTCCTCCTCTTCCTCCCCCCCACTTGTCAGATGAAAAGGGAGAGAAAAGAAAATAACGAAGACGTCAGGAGGTATTAGACTCGTCTTTGTTTTTGTTTTGTAACTAACTCGCCACCTGAACCGTCAAATCTGCCGAGGCTGAATCTCCCTTTCCCAAAACGTCTCACACTGCTCATTCTCAGGAGTCTCAATTAAATAGATTTTGCCGACAGCCTTGGAAACATGAATATAAATCATTATGGAGGGTCCTCGGCGCCGTGTGTCCTTTTGTTTGTCAAGAGTTAAACAAATGAAGCAGGTTGGAGGGAAATCCTCCTCCTGATTTTATTATGAAGAGATAATAAATAAAGACTTGAACTGTGTTGAGTGATGAAAAGGATCTAACGCGTCCAAAAGTGAGAAGATACAACAGCTCTCGAGCAAAATGAAAGGCACCTTGGTTTGGCAGGTAATTATCATGTACAAAATACAGACTCATCCCTCAGATTCACTGGGGATGAGAGTCTCTGTCCCCGAGAGATTATTTGTAAAAGGAAGTGAAGCTGGTGGCCAACAGGAGGATGAACAAAAGAACGACTCTACACACAAAGAGCAGTTGAACTAATCCGATTTTACAAAGATAGACGACGGCAACAACAACAGCTACAACACAGACACTGAAGCTGAGGCCAGAGAGCTTGAAGTTCTGAGGTCACTTAGTGAAAGTGTGCTACACAGGGTTTCTGGAGGTTTCCACAAGTTAAATTAAAAACCTTTGAAGACCATAATGAATGGAATTTAAGATAAAGGATTATCAGACTCCTGGGATTACTTACACTTCTCTATAACTGAAGATAAAGTGAAGTAATAACCCTAGAAACACCACAGACTAGGGCTGGGTGATATCAGGTAAACTTTTACCTCAATTACAAATCAATTATAGTTTATATATCTCTATATATATAGAGAGATATATAAACAACTAAAACACAGAGACAGGAGGGTTGTGGTAAAGATCTTTCAATCTTTAATTATGTTTTCAGACTTTAAATAAATGTGGACACGTCTACAGCTCCTCACATTGTCTTGAAATAAAGCCAAAATATCAAAATATGAACGCTGTCGTCTTGCACTGAATTGCGAGACGGTTTGACTTTTGACATGTCCCTTCCATTTACATGGAGGAGGCTGAGTTTGGAGATGCCACACAAGTACGTCCATGTGTACACACACACACACACTGTCTGAGCCGTCTGTCACAATCCAGTGTCTCGTTACAAAAGGCCGAAGCATCTTGTTTCAAATCCCATTAAACCTCCATAATCACTTTGTTTCCTCCGTCAAGCTGAATGTCAGAATAATCCTGACACTCAAAACTCCAGAGCTCACCACACTTTAAATAAATGAACAAAAGAGACTTTGTGGTGCCAATCATGTAAAATATTTATCGGAATCAGTGTGTGAAAGGCTTCAAAATGCATTTACAACAAAACAAGGAGAATGTTTTTAGGCAAGGTTCAGATTGTGTGAAGAGTTTTTGAAAATCCGCACTTTGGAAGGTGTGTAAAAATCTCAGTTTGAGCGATTGCGCGTGGACGAGCGACTCGCAGAGGACAGCGAGGACAGGAGCGTAAAACGCTGTAGTGTGGATGTAGCTGTGGGAACATGTGAGTGCATCAGCTCCACACGACAAAACTTAGACCTTAAAAAACAGAAGTGGACGACACACACACACACACACACACACACACACACTTACTTTTTGCCACAGTGACTCTCTGGACGCCAGACTGGAGCACGCCGCCACGAACCAGCAGTTACCCAGTTGCCCCTGATGGAGGTCGTGTGCACTGATGCCATCGACAAACAGGTGAGGGTCCTCACACAGCTCCTACAGACACACAGGAAAAACAAATCTGGTTTATCATCAGTGCAATTATCATGTAAAAATAAGGGATGTCTCTGTTTGTGGGTAAAAAAGACCTGAAATTGGACTGTGATTAACAAACTATGCTGTGGAACATGAACGGGGCTATCGAGGCAAACTCCTGAATCAGAAAGACACCATCTGTCCATACGCACCCACGTATCACATTCATGATCTTTAACCCAAGTGTGGGAGGGCCACAGGAAATCTGTGAAATCAGATTTCCTGTGGCTGCTGAGCCGAGGTCCATTTTCTGCCAGTGTGCGGCACAAATCTCCTCCACAGCAAACAACATGGAGCTGCACAAGCTGCTCCTCTGTTCCCCTCTCCTCCGTGTGCACCTGCCTCACACAACCTCACCACCGTCCATCGCAGGACACACACACACACACACACACACACACACACACACACACACACACACACACACACACACACACACACACACACACACACACACACACACACAATCAGACTTCCTGTGGTTCCTGCGACAATGTGCACGATGATTACTACAGGCTGTGGGCTGATACAGGCCACTTACAGAGGGACACACTGTCCTCCACTCTTTTGTCCAAACACAATGGCAACAGGACTCAGCAGAAATGTGAATGCACCCCCCAAAAAAAATCCCCCAAAATAAAAAACAATCTTGCACCACAGATGTTCAGACTCTTATTAAAGCTCCTTCTCACTTCGTAACGTCAGGTAAATCTTTTTCTAAGTAGTTCATGGTCTCAATCTCTAGTTTCAAGTCTTCTTCAATGCAGCATGATGTTAAATTTTTAAAATGATTGTCCAAATGCAGTTTGGTGTAGATACCGTATTGGTGAAAACCTATTCTGTAAGGTGGGGGCAGGTCAAAGGTGTAAGGGGGTGCGCAGTGACCTCGAGCTCTCAGTCAGGCTCCACCCTCAGAAAACACAAGATGGCGTTGGACAAAATGCCAAACTCGCTGTTTCAAAACGATGGGTTGAAACTGGGAAACTGTGCAATGTCCTTTCATCTGTTAGAAAGTTAATGTCACATCAGGAGCTTTTGATTTCGTGATGGCTGTTGAGTAAAATCAAACAACCTGCATCACATCCATCAGTTCGGCAACTGGTCGATATCAGACTTTTGTTTTTAAAGTTAACACCGGCCCGGCTTGATCGTTACTGGAGCCTGCAGAGCTCTGCTGGTCTGGGTGTTAACAGTCTGTCTGCTCGCTGCTTTATGGGACCGGCGGGTCGATGGGCACCTCGGCCATTACTCCACAGGCAGCGGAAAGCCCAGCACCACTTAACAGCTCCTCATCGTTACACACTTGCAGCTCTCAACTAGGGTTAGAAAAGTAAAAGAGGGAGAGAGAGCTGATGCATGTATTCATGGGATGTACACACAGCGGAACGGCCGCACTGGGACTACACCAGTAACACAGAATGGAAACAGGATTCTATTTAAAACTCGGGATCAGTTTGAAGGGCACAGCTTGTGATGACTTTTTTTATACATTATATTTTGTATCATTTCTTTTTATATTTGTAAAAAACAATGTTATCTGATGCACGTTTTACACAATAAATCGTTTGCATCCAAATTTAGAGCAAATGTTGGCTGAGTATCAACAAAAGAAAATGCAAATTAAAGATTGAAGAGCATTAAAACTATTTGTGTTGTTGTGAAGCAGCTCCAGGAAGATCTCAGGAGCGTTACGTTTAACTCTCGTCCTACAATAATAATCTAAATTATTAATACGTCTACTTTGGTTGATAGTATTTACAACAATAGACGATTACCTGTTAAACAGTTTAATAACCATTGCAGAGACATTTGTACCCTCCAGGATAAATGGAAGGAAAATGGTCTTCATGGAGTTTTTCTCATCTTTCCAATCACTCAACACACTTTACACTACACCTCACATTCACAGAAGCTATATAATCATCAATCATCCATCCGACGGCTCAACCATCAGGGACAATTTGTGGTTCAGCATCTTGCCCAAGGGCACGTGGGCTGGAGGAGTATTTCCTGCTTTACCTCCTGATTCACAGGATCTAATGAAAGAAAGTGAATATTTGTGAATCTAGACAGATTTTTACCAAATGTAAATACACAGATGGTGGAGCGGCAGCATTGGACCGACGAGTCCTCTGCTCCCAGAGTCCCAAACACAAGCAGCTGACACGAAGTGAAGACATCGCCCAGAAGTGCGAGCATGTGTGAGTCTGTGTGCGTTTGCCCTGCGACAACCTGGTGAATCCTCCAGTGAGAGTCACAATTGGCTCAAGCTCATCATCCTGCTTAAATAAAAAAAAAACATCAGCTTTGCTACTCGCCTACAAATTCCACGTGTGCGTATTTATATCCAGATCATAGCATAAATACACACGTTGTGAACCAAATGCTTGCACGTCCCCCCCCACACACACACACTCAGGACACGACCAAGGCCACTGACTTGCTGACTCTGCAAAGCTGATTGCTGCAAAAGCAAAGGTTTAATCAGAAGCAGAGGCCACTGCAGTGTTTCCCCGGAGGCCTGCAGTCTTTCCCAGCAGCCCCTCTCACCTTACACAGGCCGGCACTGGAGTGCTCCCCGCCTCAAGCCTGTGCCGGTGAGTCGGCGGGACTGTATGAAGCTGCGTATGGATGTTGTTTCGTGGAACTGTGTCTGACCAGTGCCGGAGTTAAGATCTCTAATCACGTTTTGTCTCCCCCCTTTTCCGCAACAGCATCGATTGTCCGAGTCTGAGCAGCAGCGAGGGCTCCCTGTGGTGGCCCGCCATCCAGGGATCGGCTCGGGTGGAAGAGTAATAGAGTATCGATCCCTCTCCGGCCCTGCAGACACTGAAGTAATGTGAATATTGTGGCTGAGCACGGTCTAATCATTTACCCTGCCACTGAGAACCTTTTCAACCAGCTTCACGGGCGTTTCTCAGCACCATCCATCAGCTGGTGAGAGGAACCATCAGCCACACGAACGAGCCACACGAACAAGCAACCAGCCACGAGAACAGAGCAACAGACAGAACATAAAGAGTGGAATCCAGTAGTTCTAAAGATCCTTGTCGAGAGAAAGTTAGAGTCAAGTTTTCTTACAGAGGAACATGTGTGAAAAAAGAAATGTCTGGTCTTATAGGGCAATGTAAATAACCAAATTGAACCCGTATGAGACACCTGAGGTTTTACAAAGGTGGTGAATCAATTCCCCAAAACAAGAAGCATTTGCAAAACCAACTTTTTACGTGAAGAAATGCAAAGCTGAAGCAGAGACTAAAGCCAGAAGTTAGCGAGCAAGTCACAGAAAAGTCGACTTCTACAACTACAACGTGCACGTTCTTGTGTCTGCTCTTTCTAGCTTTTCCAGAATGACCAACACTACAGCTTTGAGTCTGGAGACATTTGAAGCCACCGTCTGGTTCTTTTCTTCCGTTTTTGCTTCAGGATGAACCCGAACATCTTGAGAGTGTCACAGCCGACGGTGCAAGAAAATGGAAAACACTGGTTGTAGATGATAGTTTTAAGTTGAAAAGATTGGTGGTTGATATTTTAAGTTAATATTCTAAACCTGTTTTCCAGTCAGTCAAACAGTCCCTCCATCAGGCTGCTGACAGTGAGGTAGCAAAAGACTTGAGCGACTCGTGCGATCAGTGTCAGGGTGAAGGTTCACAGGCTTAACCCCGCCTCCCCCCCTCCCCCCTCCCCCCTTGTGCACGGTGTTATCCTTGCTCAGATGCATCTCGGCGATTTATGGCTGCAGTGAAGTCCCAGTGGCAGAGCGTGCGAGCATAAAGAGCAGGCTCTAATAAAATGTTCCTCCTCGCTGCCTGTCTCACATTGTCTCTCAGCCGGTCTGTCTTTCTCCCGCTGCCCTTCTCCTCTTCCCCTGCTTCCTCTCCTCCTCTGATTCAGTTATTTATGACTTGACTCGGCGAGGGTGGGGGTGAGGCAATGATATAGACTACAGGTCATACATGTTAGCTCCCCCAGTTTCCACTTACTGTTGTCAGATCCAGTGGAAGTGTAGAAAATTGATTTACAGCTTCTCTGCAGTCGAGGTTAAAGCAAACAGCTCCTGCTTTGTTGACAAATCCTCAGAATGAACTAACAAGAAAACAAACATTATCCCTTAACCGTTATCTATATCGCTTCTCCTTTGAGGGTGGCAGGGGGGGGCTGGAGCTAATCCAAGACCCTGACCTTGGCCAATTCGCCTTATTGAGCTTTAAAGATGTCTGAACAATAAATATTGTGTTGACACCCAAACCCAGAGAAATCCACAATTTTATTCAAGGTGACTGGATTGCTCCAGTTTGGCCTTTTATTGTCTCATATCTGCTTCACCTGCAGCTTTGTTATAACTTCGTACAACCTATGACGAAGGACAAACACACTGAGCCAGTCAGCTGGTTTTTCCTTCCACCATTTGTATTTGTCACTCGTACGATATCACGATTATTCATTTGTGTTTGCATTCTGTCGCCGAAGCTCTCCCAGCAGAGCGTAACTCCAGAGGGGAACCAGGCGACAAGAGAAGATAATCGGACGAGAGATGGTGGTGAAGAACTCCCATGATCCCACGCTGCTTCACAACTTCATCAAATTAGGTCTTTTGTTACTGTTTTGATTACTCCAGTATAACAACTGCTGGTCAGAAGCTAATTTTCTGTTTATAGACAGTATAAAACAAATCCGGACTAGTACAGTGTATATTTACTTTGCCTCTAACAACCTTTCTATTCGTACTGTGGATGTTTCTGTGCACGAGGCAGGGTGACATGTGCAGTGACCCCAACTTCTCTTCAAGACCATTTCAACTCATCACATTCGTCTTTATTTGCTCACAGTTCACGGTAACATGAGATTTAAGAAAGAGCTTCTCACAACAGCCTCAACAAAATGATGCAGGAAAAAGTATTTGTTGTTATTTGTGATTCAGTTAAAACAGGAACGTACACGTGCTTGAATTCGGATTTAAAAAGTGCCTGTTTGGTGTTTGTAACCTCCTGAGACGACGGTTTAAGACCCAAGTCGCGTCCTGACGAAACGAAAAGGCTGCTCCTCCTGCGTCTTCCTCCTTCCTGACTTCTTCCACTTTTCAGTCTGCATGACTGACATCAGCACAGGCCAGAACGTATAATCTGTGTGACCCAGTTTCCATGGCAATGCACGCTGGCTGTCGCTGCAGCGGCACACAGGCAGAAGGAGGTTACTCCATCCAGAACCACAGCCTGCTGTGTGAGGGGGATAACAGAGGCAGGGGAGTCAGCTCTCTAAATCCTGAGGCCCTGCGTCTGACATCATGTGCCAACCAAACATACATATACAGTATCGGCTTATACGAGCCGACTGAGGGAGAAGGAGTGAAACAGCGATTAATGAGTACTGACATAATGCCATGTGGTGAATTATGAATGATTAGTCGCACTGTAGATCATCAAACTGTTATCCTGCAGGGACCTCGCCCCTGAGAGCTCCCTGGTGGGAAGGTTTCAATGGAAACAATAAAATGACAGACATCTACAGGAGGTTGGCAAAAAGTGTAAATGACACTATTACCTGACATATCAGCAGAGCTCTGGGGTTTCCTTCATGCACTCAAGGGTCCAGTTAGCAGGGATGGTTTTCTCCCTCTACTTTAGGACTTGAGCAGTGGGTGGACCAGAGGTTAGAGGAGTCTACTAGTAGTCCATGTACAAACAAGTTATAGAGTTTGAACTGCCGGCAGAGCTCAGAGAGGCTACAAAGAAGTCTGCTCCATTGAGGAGCCACAGTGGCTTCCTTAATTCTTAAGTGGCCGATGTGTGGTTACAACCAGGACTGTGTCTGCAGCTGTGTCTACGTGCAGAATCTCTCTCGAGGGCCTCGGTTAGAGAGATAATCAAGAGCCTGATGGTCCCTCTGGCAGAGCTCCAGAGATCCTGTGTGGAGATGGGAGAAGCCTCCAGAAGGACGACCATCGCTGCAGCACTCCACCGATCTGGACTTTATGGCAGACGGCCAGAGGAAAGCTTCTCCTCGGTGAAAGACATTATATAGAAACTAGAGGACGGAGGTCAGATGAAACCAAGATTTCATATTTTTGCCTCAAATCTAAGCCTCTTGGATGAGAGGTGAAACAAACAAGTCCAGCTGCCTGCGTACAACTTCTGAAGAGACCTGGAGAACATGATGCTTACAAGTGGTTATTTTCCTGAAATTTGACAAACTATATATGTCAGTGTAAAGCATTTTCTACTCTCTGTGGCTTTTTAAAACCAACTTCAACCCAGTGTATCCATGCCCCAATGCAGACAGGGCTTTATCGTCTATTTGAATGGGACCATAATTTACTAAATGAGAAGTAGTGAGAAGTAGAGTAATTTAGGTTTCAGGCACTTCAGCATTGGCTTCGCTTTCCAGACCTGAAGTCGATGTCCATTTTCATCATCAATTAATAATAAATAATGATGAAAGACACTAATATATCTGCTCTCATTAATGTGTTGTTCCACACACTTAACGATCTAAAGTGCTGATACCTCCAGACTGGTTTGTCCGAGTCTGACAATCGTCTTTAAGCTCCATCAGACCAGCTGACATGACTTTACGGCACAGCCCGACTTACCCGAGGTCTCTTCCACACCACGCGTCCGATCCTGTTGCCGTGAATAAAGAGCGAGTCGTCGAAGGCGGGGAAGCGGGGGTCCTCGAAGAGCAGGCCACTCTGCAAGCACTGCCTCTTCAGGGTGGAGTACTGCTGCCCCTCGAAGGCCTTCACTGAGGTGAACATCCTGCAGCCCTGAACCACACAACGGGGACAGAGACACAACCAGTCAGGCCCAAGCTGTACAATGAAAGATAACCCAAAAAGTAGCTTCTCTCAGCATTTTTAAAACCTGTTTACCTTCCCACACCAATGCTCCTCCACACACACACACACACACACACACACACACACACACACACACACTCTCACACACACACACACACACACACACACACACACACACACACACACACACACACACACACACACACACACACACACACACACACACACACAGCTGACTGACAGCGGCACCCAGCAGACTTTAATACCTTAACAGTAAGAGCTCTCAGTGGAAATAGAAAGTCAATGTGCGCTGCTGCCTTGAGCAAAGCCTCGATTCACTGGGTCAAAATGATCAATCTGTCAATTCACCGATGTCCTCCAGGGCCTAATTATCACCGCCATGCACTGAAGGAGCCGTGCACATGTTGGTCAGCTGAGAACCAGCGGGGCGGAGAGAGCGAGAGCGAGAGAGGAGGCAAACTAAGATGGAGGTGAAGGGTTGATCAATAATGAAATGTTGGATTGAGGACAAAGACAAACCTTTCCACATTTATTCAGCTACATCATACATACGATTGTTCATTGTTTAGACTTATAAATATCCGGACTAACACCGTGATGATTGTCAACGCCAAGGAGGTTATGGTTTCACGCCTACCTCTCTGTTTTTCAGCTGGATTATGCAAGAAATCCATGAAATCTAGTGGAAGCACGGGACTCGGGCCAAGAAAGAACCTATTAACCACTAATGGTTGGATCCAGATACGTTTTAAATCACTTTCTTTACCATTGCAAGTGCTTTTATTGTGTTGATCCCGATAAAAATCCTGATCTTAAGTAAGATTTTAGAGTGGGTTGGATTTCTTTTCAGCCGCCGTCCTGTAAAAAATTTCAGCGCAGATCTGGACAAAGGGCATTGTAGTTGTTTATTCAATAGTTTGGCTAATTTGGCTTTTGTTGGACACAATCCATGAAACTCTGTATTGAACTGATCTGTACAAGAATCGACATGAAAGCATCAGTATTTGATTCATTGGATTTTTGCAGTAGTGAGATGAGGTACTTAAAATCTTCCCGCTCAGGGACCGTGCTGTGTGTTTCATACTTTATCAGGATTCTTGCTCATCAAAGCATGAGACCTGATTCGAACCCGACAGTGTACAGACGTGACATGAACATGACCAGAGGTGGAGCAGGTCGGTTGGGTTCCTGGGTTAAATGTCTCAGTCAGAACTAAAATACATGGAGGGGCCAGGTTTATGAATTTTAAAACCAGGTCAAGACTCAACATCTGCCAATCAGAACAGGCCGGCTGTCCTCGAGGTTCATCTGAATTCTGACTGAAGTTGATAATTTACCTTTAGAGGATAAGAGGCTAAAAGGTTTTTCTAAACCAACATGTTATAAGCGTTGCTACTGAAGGTTTCAGAGACATGTCGAGTAAAAATTGATTTTAAAATTTAAATTAAAACTGTTAAAACAAATAATGTTACTGAAAGATTTGTCGTATTTCACTGTAAACAAAAGCATCTTGTCAAAATGATGATGTAGACTTAAAAACCCTTTAGTGAGGTGGTTTAGAGATAAATATTGATCTGGTTGCTCAGAAGGGAATAATTCTGGATTCCTTGTTAAGCTGAAAACCTCTGGAAATGAAACGGTTGGTCAGAAAAACTGAGAAACAGCAAAATGTCAACTTGGGGCTTTTGTTACTTGAGAGTAATCCTCACTCTTTTCTGTCAATCTAGAGACAACATCATAACAGATTAATCAAGAAACTCGTAAACAGATGAATCTAACATTACATATAATTAGAAATAAGTCACAAAACCAAATGAGGCACAAAAACATGCAATAATGTAAAACACGTAGTCAGTGCATGTAACACATGGCAAAAGTGTGAAATCTAAATTTATCTTCCCGCCTGCACTCTGCAGTACAGCGAAGTAATAAAACCAAATCCAGCTTAAGTCTCCTAATGCCACATTATTACCCAGCAGCACTATCAACTAAAGTTATTTTTAATTGGGGTGAGTTGACCTGTTCACCCTTTAGCAGTGCTCAATGACATCCAGCGTCTGGGGAACAGGAAGTGAACCGAAAATGGAGGGACGCCAAATCAAAGGGAAAAAACAGGAGCCATGTGAAATACGACGACTGCACCTTTCAAACAGAATTAACCTGACGGCATCAACAACTGACACGTGGGGAAATCCAGTACTTGTAGCAGATTTATGTGGAAAACAGGGCAGGTATCCGTGTTTGGAGAAGCATCGTGAAACTCTAGACATCACTTGTCACAGGTAGATTCAAACATGAGCCTCAGTGACGCCCTCAAAACATTCACTAATCTCCTGTTTATAAGTAGACTTCTCTATAATACAACCTCTCAGGAAGGTCCGCGAGTGTACGTCACGAATAAGACCTGGTCTATGTTGTTCTCATTAACTCGGTTCTGCACAGTCGCCGAGCTTGATTAAAGAAAACATCCAGTAGCTTCAATTCAGAGGAATTAACAAGCTAGCTGACTCTTGAGTGAGCGATAAGTAAATTCCTGGGGGAACGAGGAGGTCGCAGTTGGAAGCCAAATCTGACAGATGGCCTGGTGTCTTGGCTCGTGACTGCACTGGGGAGAACCGTGCTCTCATCTGGCCTCTGCAGACGGCCAATGGCATTACCTGCAGAGAGCGAATCCTGAGGAGATACGGAGCACGATGCCTTTACTACTGTGGTAAACACAGCAAGGAGCACTGCTCTGTGTTAAAGCCACAAGGTAGATAATGATAAACGGTCAGAAAACACTTTATACTCTTGATTATTGCCTGAACTTCCAAGGAATTCTGTTTTCAACCAGTTTTTCCATCTTGAAACAAACAGAAAATCTGACGACCTCAGGAAGTTAATGCGGTGAACACATTAACAAACAGTTGCCTAGTTACACATCCAGCAGCAACATTCACATTCATTTGGAGTCACGCTTCTGTCCATCTGACAAATCCAAGTAATTAGATCTCAATGTATTTTTATCCATACAACCATTATCTATACCGCTTGTTCTTTAATGGGTTGCACGTTGAGCTGGGGCCAATCCCAGCTGACACTGGGAGGGGGGGGGGGGGGTACACGGTGGACGGGTCGCCAGCGTATCACAGGACCAACAAAGAGACAAACTGTTCATGCTCACATGTACCGATTACACCCCAGAGAACCAGACACGGAGAGAACATGCACACTCCAAGCAGAACGAGCCCAGCCAACCTGGGACCAGTGATTTCAACGGCATCGCCATGACGCTCGGGAACTTCCAGGAGTTTTGTTCTTAAACAGCAGCTGGTAACCTGGTGCAGAACCTGCTGTCAACACAAAATCTGACGTATTATGGTGATAAAGTTAACATGGGGAGCATATTAACAAGCGGTTCCCTAGTTACACATGTAGCAGATACAGATAAACATTAACCTTCATTTGGAGTCCGTCCATCTGACAAATCTAAGTAATTACATCTTAATTTATTTTGACCCAATTAATTTTAATCATGTACACGTTGTACAAATTGCGCAGCATCTTGGGACGCAATGCATCTGAGAGAGAGGTATTCACGCCTGACATCACTGCTCCGAGTGACAAACAAAAGGATCGAAAAACAAGTCTGACGACCGTCCTAAAATGTGCATCGTAAAAAAGTGAAGGTTCATTCACGAACATATTAAGGGGCCCAGATGCTTTAGTGGGTAAAAAAAAAAAAAAGGAAACATGCTGCTGAACTGCAGACAGATGTTTAGGGAGACGTGATCTGTGATGATATAAGACTTCAGCTCGTCTACAAGTGGGGAAACAACACAGATGGAGAATATTTAATGGATCAGAGTGGAAACTCAATGAAAAATAATGGCAATGCGACAGGAAAAAACATAATCTGGAGACAGGAAGGATACGGTCATGATGTGGCTGAAAACATGGCCACTCTGAGTTAATGGACAACGAAAGTATTGATGTCTGCAAAAATCTGATTCATTCATCATCATGAATAAACTGGAAAAATGATGATCTTAATAAATAGAGCTCGACCGATTTATGACATATTTGTGTCAGTGTGCATGTTTGCTGGAATCCCCTTATTTAAAAAAAATAAACAACAACACAGAATGTGAATTTATGTCAACATATCAAATATCAATATATTAATATTAATAATACAGTTCTATATATTTGTGGTGAAGTTTAAGGTTGAACTGTAAAACATCTCTGTCAAGGAGGTTGTGTTTTCATCTGTGTTGGTTTTTTTGATTGTTAGCAGGATTACGTAATAACCACTCGATAGATGACCATCAGACTTAATGGAAGGATGTGGTTTGGATCAGGGAAGAACCCATTTCATTTTGCTGTGAATCCACATCAGTATCAGTATCTGCTCCCCCCAAAATCCATACTGGTTGGGCTCTAATAACTGACGATGATCATGTTTGAACGAGTGACACAGGAGAAAACTTCATGTTGCTGGGGAGAAAACCTCTGCTCAGGATGAAAATGACTGACACAGACGATTCCAGCCCCAAAACAACAGAGTCATGATTCAGAAATGACGGGGTCCTGCAGCGGAGAGGGGTGGAGGAGCTGGGGGGGGGGGGGGGGGGGGGGGGGGGGTCCAATCAATCAATGTTCAATACACAGAGGAGCAGAGCAGAAGGAAACAAAGTGCCCCCGACCAACAGATGAGCGTCTAATGCGGTGTCATTAGCTTCACTGTGGATCTACAGTGACAAATTGTTCCTTGAGCTTGTTTTCCACCCTTTTCTGAGAATATGTTCCACTGATTTTACTGAACAGTATCAGACGCTCGTCATCTTGTGAGATCGAGGACTTTTTCCGCGGCGAGGTCAGAGGAGTCATAACAAACCAATACCCCGGCCCCGCGCCCGTCCACGAGGCTGGGCTGTAACAACACACCAGCGTCGGTCCGGACTGCAAATTGCCTCTGCTTCTTCATTCTGCTCTGCCAGCCTCAGTGAGCAGGAGGAACTGCTGGTCAGCAGATGTCAACATTCATCTCATTCAGCCGCTGTAGCATGGCACTGTGCAGCGTCCTGGCAAAGGTAGCACAGGGTTCTGCTGAGGGCACGGAGGGTACTGCTGAGATGATGGAGGACAAACAAGCGCACTTATTCATGTAAGAGAATAAACCAGCGCAGGGGTAATGTGATATCATTACTGTGAGTTCACCTGCAACACGCAGCGCATGCAGAGACTCAAACTTCAGATACAAGGCTCCGTGAAAAGAAGGGAACTCAACATAAAGAAGCACATATTTTAGAAGGTTAATTCAATGTGTTGTAAATTACATGATGAAAACTACTGCAGCCGACCTGTAACCAACTCTCACACACACACAAACACACAAGCTTCGGAGGCTTCGACAGACACGCTCCATCACTTTGAATGTGGTGACGTCATGCATGGCCAAACTGCATTGTGGTCCGTGTTGCTGCGCTGTGCTTGCAGCAGAAGAACCATCCAATCAAATTGTGTCTGAACGGCCGGCTAATCAGATCACAGGAATTAAAAAACAGGTCCTGTCTGACGTCAAACGTCACAATGAGCCTGGAGAGAGGAGGTAGCTGGTGAACCTGTGTTTATCTGATTCATTTCCTGTTTACCTCCCTTTAGCGTTACACTGACAACTAGCGTGGAATCTCGGGATGATAAAGAGCAGCCGCACACGTGGAAGACGCCGATAAAGTCGTGAACTTGGAAAGACAAAGAGATTTGAGAGCTTTTGGACATGAGAGCCGACGCCGATGTTTATGTGATGTTTACACACACTGCAGAAGAACTTGTACGTCACGTCCTGCTGCTCCACTCAGGCTCCGCCCCCTCGCCTGAATGTCGTGGACATTTTCACGACCAGGACAATCGCCTGCTGAGTTCTGCATATGTGAAAGGACAATTCCAGAGAATGTGCAGATGCAACTGGGTCGTTCTTGTCACACTGACCGAGTTCAAGTGTTTACTAGGAAATCAGTTAATCCGTTATTTGATGCTAACAAAATCAGGGTGAAATGTAATGACTGACAGCTGTGATTGACTCCCGCTGCTACCCCCCCCCCCCCCCCCCCCATCACTAAGACGTCAGTATTCGTATCCTGGATATTTCTGCTTCATTTCTGGGAGAAAGTTGAGATGCATCATCTTTATTTACAGTCTGTAGTAACTCCACAGGTTCTAACTTCCTCCTGCTGAAATCGAGTTGCTAAATTTCAAAGACTGATGCAAACACATGAATATTATGGGCTATAACAACAACACCATCAGGGATAAGGACCAACAGAGTCCACAGCCACAGCTCAAGTCCCCAGCAAGAATATTATAGTGGTTTGTTGACACGGGAAACTGTTTTTTGCTCCCCCATTAGAAATCCTGATTATAGCTGTTCACAAAACTGTATCACATCATTAACGGGCACAGCGGGCAGCAACAGATTCTGGCGGCGTTCTGGTCAGAGATCAGGGAGGAGTGTGTTCGCGTGATGCTGGTGTCGGTGGCAGTGGTGGGGGGGGGGAAGTGAGTGATTGAGTCTGCTTCTGCTGACAGGCTGATTACTCTCGGAGAAGTGGACAGGGAGCAGTAATGCACCAGTATACCAGAGAAGGGGAGAGACAGGGATGGAGGGAGAGGGAGGGAGGGGTGCGCCAGACCGTCCCTCACCCACACAGCCCTCCACCACCTCCACCCCCACCGCCTCCTCCTGCATCAGGGAGGAGGGCTATCCCAGCGTTCCCATCCTCCCAGCATCGTGATCTCCTCTCTGCAGTGCCTCCTCCTGTAGGCTTGGCCACGACATACATGAGTCCACACGGTTCACTTTCACCTCGTTAAGTCCGGCTCCAAAGATGATGCACATCACTCTGACTTGTTTTAAATAAATATATTATCAAAATAATTGGGGTCCAAATACCGATTTATAACCATTACTTTATCCTCTAGGGATGCAAAAAGACAGAGTTGATGTGTTCTTGTTCATTAAGTCACATTTAATCTGAATAAACAACTCTTTTCTTGAGGTTCCATCAGGTAGCAGATTGTTTTTTCTCCCTCAAATGAACATTATCACCAATTAGGCTCATATTACAGTGAGAATACAAGATTAAGACTTTGCTTTATCCTCAGGAATCTAAACAGAAGTTGACTGAGGTTCATTTTCCTGCTAAAATCCCCCAGACTGAGACACATCAGGGTTCTAAATATCTAATAAACATCTGTATTGGAGGATTACTGCAGTTGTTTTACTATAACACATCATCCTACATTGTGTGTGAGGAAACGACTCATATTTGGGTTTAAAAACAGCCGGTGTCAAAAGTTCTCTGATTTTAAATCCCAGGGAATCTCCTCGTAAACACTACGAGTCCCAAGACCCCACTTGCAGAAACATAACGCCTGGCAACTCGGGTAAATAACAAAGGGCGTCCGCTCCCCACAAGCCTATTAATGTGCGTTTACCCCCCCCCACCCCCCCACCCCGGTGCGCTGCAGAACAATACACTTGTGAAATTATTAATTTATTGCTCCTCATGCAGTGGAAAGCAGACTCCAGACTCAGACACAAAGATGATGAGCTGCTGGAGGAAGAAGAAGAAGTCCCTGCAGCTGGGAGCCAAACTTAGAAAACATCCAGGCTTCCCTGCAGGAGACTGATATCACTGAGAAATCATAACCTAGGAGGGGATCACTACTGTGTACATTCCAGGTGCATGTAGGGCTTTATTTTGTTATTATACAAAAAAAACAAGATTAAATTTCTATATATCTTCAACAATAAAAGCTCGATCTTTGCACTGCGCCTAGTGAACGTGTATTGTGATGAAGAGCAGCCAGAGGCGGTGAAGCAGCAGCTGCGGCTCCGATATCAACACATATTCCGCTATTTATGCGCAGAGTGGACGCGCACAGCTCGTTTCTCACCGGTGCAATACGGTGTCTGGATAAATACCCCCCCCATCATCTCCATCACCTCCCCCCACCCCCACCCCTCCCTCTCCTCCCCAGGCAGAGGCCACATCTGAATCCACGGTCAGTCAGGGACAGGCTCTTATGTGTATTGTGGGATTTAAGCAGCCGCTTCCTGCAGCCCCCCCATCTCCATCCTCATCTCCAGCCCCGTCTCCACATGCACCTGCCCGGGAGACGCGCGACGAGCCGGTTACCTGGACGGAGGCCTCTCCCGTGGCAACGTGGCTCCCTCTCGGGTCCTCCTCCGGGGGTCCAGCCGGTCCGGCTCTCGCTCTCCTGGGGGGGCTGCTGGGATTCCTCACCGCTCTCCCTCTCTCTCTCTCTCTCTCCCTGGTCCGCTGGAGGAGCTCCTCTCTCTCCCCCTCTCTCTCCTCCTCTCCTCCCCTCGGCAGCGGAGTCAAGCTGCCGAGCACAACACCGGGGGGAGGAGGGGGGGAGCGGGAGTAGTGCACCGCTGATTTCAAAATAAAATCGTCGTTCAATTAGTTATTTAAAAAAGTGATTACAAATTATACTATATTTAAAATAAAAACACATTTTGACTTGTGCTTCATTAAATCCATGGTAGATAAACATCATATTGACATTGAGCATAGTATATAATGTAAATATTGGACTTTAATGTTAATGAAAACTGATATTTTAGCCTATATTTGTTCACACTTAGAACAAATTAACTGAGCCGAATTCTCTATTTCTATTTCCTCTTTTCTGACTTTAATTAAAAATGCTAACAGATAATGATAAATCACTCTTAAGGCAGAGATAAACTACAAACATGACAATTCTCAGGCAGGTTCTGTAGACACATTTAAAGGAGGTTTGTTTACGATGGACATGGAAGATAATGGTGTCGTGGGAAAGTGTAAGTCACGCTGAATCTAAAAAACATGTGCATCGTGTCTTTAAACGCAGGTTTTCATGGGTTATGGTGGATTTTTAAACACAAATAAGTCGAAGCTAATTAGCTTACCTTAATTGATTCTCAGTTTACATCTGCTCAGTTCACACGGTTACTTCCGCTCATGTTTCACTGATATAAATCTCCTGTTCTTTCTTTTACAGTTTAAAAACATCCACAGAACAAGGTCCCAACTTTCCCTGAGTAACAGTCCTGATTTAATCCCTGTTGATGGAAGAAGATGCCCAACTGTGTTTTATTTTGAAGGTACAAATCGGAAGTGCTGTGTTCTCTGTTCAAGTGGTGGTGGTGGTGGTGGTGGTGGTGGTGGGGGGGTGGGGGGTGCTGCAGACTGAGCATGCGCAGAGCTGCTGCAATAAACAAGAGGATGAAATGTGCAGCAATTAACACAAATATCCAGCTAATTAAAAGTGTTAAAACCCATGAGAAGAATAAAACACTATCTTTATGTTTGACAGATATCAGCAGAAATAACTGTGTCAGGAAGCTTCTTCTGGACAATAAGGATGTTCTACAGTCAAATACTTTATATTCCAGTCAAAACATTAGAGGAAAACTTGAAGAGTCCAGGTCCCGACAGTAAACCCTGACGAAGACATGAGCAGATGTGTACTTTGTGCCTGGACCTGGATTATTCACGCCAGTAGCGTAAAGATTATCTGGTGATTTCTGGTACAAACCTAATTTCTGAACATGTTGTTTACAGAATAAAAATAAGAAGTTTTACTTGTTTGAAAAGAAGAATTTGACTAAAAGATTTGCAGTGCACACTTATGTTCAGGTGCATCCCCACTACCCCCCTGAAGAAACTTTCTTAATAATAATAATAATAATAGAAATAGTAATAATTTCATTGCGCCTTTCTAGACACCTTACAATATATCCTAAATGAACATAAACCAATCAATAAAATCAGATGAGAACCCAGAAACACACATCAATACAACATATGTGACACAAGAAAAACGTTTTATAGTAAAACACAAATTTGAAATCAGTTTTATGTGGAGGTTGTGCACCTGCTGCTTGGTTCCTGCATGAGTTTGATGTGTTGGTTTAGCACCATCTCCTGGTCAACCTGCACTGGTTGAATACTGTGCTTATTTGTGTTTATGTACTGTACATTTGTTGTGTGTATTTCTTTGCTACTATTTATGTTTGTGTTTGATACTTCACAAATGACACAGCAGCGCAAGAGGAAAATATAGTAAGAATAAAAGTATGAATAAAAATGTAGTTCCATCTCTTTATATACAGTCTATGGTTTATTTATGTATTTGTCAACAACCATTACTAACTTTAACTGTTCCTGTGAACAACTACAGGTGGACTTTGCTCTATAAACAGATGATAAATGATAATATACAAAAATAAATACTGTCAATTTATATACACTTCAAAAAGGTCCTTATATCTGCTTACAGTTACATTACAGTGGATTACAGATCATTTTATTTGTGTATTAAAATGCTAAATTACAAAGTTAAGTCTTAACATAAAACAATTAATCAGTTGCGGAAGTTCCCTTTAAAGCATTTCCCCAAACTATAAATAAAACATATAGTAAGACTTGTTTTCCTGAACTAGGATGAATGAGAAGCCAGCGTGTTGTTTTATAATAAGGTGCTGTTTATTTAACCATTTCAACATTAACATCTCATGGTACACTCTCCTATAAAGTTGGAATTGGAGTATTTACCATGTGTAATACTGACCTCAGCCTCTTCTCCCAGGCTTCCTGCAGAAAAGAGCTTTCGCAAACATGAGCTGAGCTCCCGTTTTAACTCCCAACACGTTTGATAGAGGGAAACAGACTCTGGATTTATAGCAATATGCTCATTTCCTTTTCCACCTTGTCCTTATTTTTGTAAACCCAGGGACAGAGGCTGGACGTGGTTAAGAGTCGGAGTCTACGTCGCTGTCGGGTTCAGTCCTGCAAACTGTGAAGTGCTTATCTGGCTATTTGTACACACTGAATGTCTGGATTAAGTGCTTGATCGGTTTGACCTCTGACCGCAGGGAGTCACGACAGCGGCAGGGCCTCAGCGACGCACCGACTCGTCGCCCTCGAGCGAAGAGCGCCCTGCTGTGTTCTCTCTCGGTTAAGTCGGTGCAGGTTTGACGTGGATTAAAACTGGACTGCAGGTATTTTGAGCTCCAAAGTTCCTTCCCTGTCGACATGCCTCTAGACTTGCACAAGCGTCGAGCAGGAGTGTTGTAGCGGCCGCCCAGACGACACAACCATGGCATCAGAAACTCACCATTTATATTGAGCGGCCTCATCTGGACAGCAAAGGTAACTCCCTCCATCTAAAAACACGTAGAACCACTTGGTGCAAACTCCCAAATGCAACATTTCCATTCTTGTCTTCTTTTTTTTTTCTTTGTACAACTTTTTGTAGGTCTCAGTGTTAAATTCATGCCTCCCTGCACAAGTTTTTTGAATTTATTCGATTTTTTATTCTAAATAGAGGACGGGAAGCCTGGAAGTACTCTACTGTCCATCAGGCCTGATCCACTGAAAACACAGTCGACACAAGTCATCCCGACGTGTCGTGCTAGGCCATGTAGATGAAGGTGTTTATATCGGTCTCATCCCTCTTTATGTACTTGTGATCGATCAGCCACTCGATCTGCTCCTTGATCATCTTCTTCTGTGGTAAAAACATGTTCTTTAGGATCTCCACCAGCTCCGTCTGCAGCTGGGCGTTGTTGATGCGCTTCCTCATCTTCATGATCTGGATTATCGCCTCCTGGACGCGAGCGAGCGTAAAAGACAAGTGTGGAGAAAGGGAAAACAGATGGATTACAGTGTAACGTCAAACCGCAGATGTCTGTTCAAAGTCCACGATGGGAAATGTAAGACGATAACGTTTATTCACAGTGCGGGGGGGGGGGGGGGGGGGGGGGGGGTTCACATAACAGCAGCGTCTTCCCCTGCACGCTGCGAGCTCGTCTCCATACCTGTGTTCTTAGTATCCTGAGCTGGACGATGCCCTCGTTCTCCTCCTCCCTCATTCGCTCCGTGGTCAGCTGCAGCCGACCAATCAGGTTAATCTTCCCCCTTTTCTGAACCTTTGAGTTTTTTCTGAAAAAGAAATGGAAAACAAAACACTGACTTCCTGCATCAATGCACAATCTCCATCGTGTGTTTGACTGGAACTTGATTTTGACTTGTGTTACAGCCACATTTAGACTTTACTCAGGCCAAATTTTTCTGTCTGAGCCAAACCGAGTAGAGTCCAAGCCGGATCAGAGCATGACAGGTGTTTTATAGGTTTCTGTGTCGACTCAGCCCGAATGCAAGTGAGGAGTCCCACAAACCACAGACTAAATCTCTTCTCTCATCTCTTTTCACATGTTGGACAAATATCTGAATAAAAAAGAGGCATGTTGAACATACTAGCTGTGTATGGACTCATTCTACGAGCTGAGCTGCAATGAGACGGTCTGGTCTACCAAGGATTTCTTGTCCTGCCGCAGCCCCTGAATTGAGGCACAGCTACTGTTCCTAACGTAGAGTTCCTTACATAAGAGAAAACTCCTGGTTGACGTAGAATAGTGTTCCTTCTGCAAAGTCTTTGGGTGACGACACCACCGGGTCGTACGACAGCACCTGCCGCTTCAGTTTGGGAAACGCCACCAGAGACTGGGAGGATTCAGAAGAATAAGATGAGTTCAGAGCCAAACTGCCAGTTATATCGTTATCATATATATATATGTCTTTCTTTACCCAGAGAGTGCGTCGCAGCTCTGCGTCCGGCAGCTCGGTGGCTAACTTTAGGTTTTCAAAGCTGATCCTCTCCCGGGGCCTCTGGTTCCAGGCGAACAGCACGGCCAGCTGAAAGGTGGTCACCTCCAGATCGTACTGACCCACCTCGTTCTTAAACGTTATCTAGAGAAATGAGGGAGCATTATATCCCTTTCACAGAGAGAGCCAAACGGATCAACACTAAATCAAGGAGTGGAGCGTCAAATAGGAACTTGTACAGTTGCACTCACAATGCCGTTGGACATGAGGTGATGCCAGTGCAGCTTCCTCCCACTGTGGTTCTTCTTATAGAAATCTTCTACCTCTGGTATCAAATCCTCCAGCTCCGTAGGAAGAGACACAAAAACCTTCTCGCTGCTCCTCGACCAGGCTCCGGCATTTAAGATCTTTATGTTGACCGAGTCCGCTGCAAGGGAACGTACATGGACGTCTTCTTTACTTTAAAACAGGTTTTCAGCCTTAAAGTATATTATGCTGTCGATATATATATAGATGCACCGCTCACCTGGTAAAGCCAGTTTGTTGTGTTTATGCATTTCTTTGAACGATTGGTTGAGGTCTTCTGATACTTTGATGTCTTGAAACATTCTGGCGAGCTTGTTGACATAGTCAGCAGGCATTCCTACTTCCTGTTTCGGATCGATAAACAATTAACAGTTTTAATAGGCGATGATTTCATTGGCATTTTATGGCTTCAATCAAACAACTCTTCAGATTAGTAGAAAATAAAGTGAACAGCAAACGTCTCCACCCGTGTCCCTTACCCTGAGCCACTCCACCATGTTCTCCTCTATCTCGCTGTCCGCTGAGATGTCCAGGATGAGACGTCGGGTCAGGTGGGCCTTGTGGTAGCGCATGAACACATCTTTGTTCTGGACGTACTTCAACACCAGCAGCTTTAAAAGAGCACACAGACGGACGTAAAATATATGTTGTTTAAAAAACATTACAACAGAACACAAGTGCTTGCTGACACGCACCACTTCCTTGAGCTTGGCTTCAATCTCTTCAGACGTGAGCTTCTTGCTCAGCGGGGTTTTCCTCAGGAGCATGTCACAGTAGTTGGCCAGCAGCTCTGGACATTTTGACTCTGGTTGAGTTTTCAGACCTACCCTGTACAAACAGGCAGGACAATAAATAATAATAAAGAGTGCAGTCAGGCATCAGAAGCTGGATCTCACGCAGGGATCTCGTCTCTTACCCTTTCTGTTTCAAAGGAAGTTCTAACTTAAATATAGTGGCGTCGTTCACGACAGCTTTGTACGCCTGTGGAGAAGTTTGGAAAATAGTTAAGGATCTGACAAGCGCCTCCTACAACCACAGCGTACTGGTAGTTAAAGTGGAGCTCACTTTGTCTCTGGCTGTGAGGAAGCGTGGGTCGTCCTGAAAAGCTTCTTTCACCAGTCGACTGAAGCGATTAAACAAGGTGAGCAGCTGCTCCACGTATTTCTCTGAGTCCTGCAACAAAGAACAGATGAGGAATCCAAGAGGTTAAATTCACATGCACCATTAGAAGAACAGGTTGTATTAATAGCGCTGTCTGTTGCTAAGATGTATTCTCAAAGCTAGGAAGGAGGGAACTCAGCGTAACACTCACAGAGGTGATTGTCTCTGCTGAGGCCACCATATCCGCCAGGCCAGCGTTCATGATGTGATCCTCCAGGTCCTTCAGCATGGGTTCGATCCCGCTGGGCACTTTGTCCATCAGGGAGAACATCAGATGTAACTCTGTGGAGGAAGAAAAAGAAATGTCTTAACTTTGAGTCAGTGTAACTGCTCAAAATACAATTACACACCAACACCAGAGACAACACAAAAACCTGAATGACACTGGTCAGACATGGTGAGTTCAAATATCCCACTAGGTGAATGTTTATCGCTTCATTATATATTCTATAGCTTGAATTAAAAAAACAATAGATGCTAGATAATAAAAATAACCATTAGCCCGAGTCCTACAGTGGAAATTCAATACTAATGTTTCCAGGCTTGTCTCGGTGTAGCACTAAAAGAATAAACAATGTGAAATAATAAGCTTTTGTTTGGCCGCTGCGTCATAAAATTAGCAGAGGACAGGCTACATTAAATTATATTACTATGGCTGCTCTTAGTCCACTGGTTGAATCAAACTGCACAAGAACAGACACACATACACACATGCACATACAAATAACAATGTGTGTTTAATGCAGCACAAACACAGAGCACATTATGTCTCTCGTAAACATATTCATAAAATCTATATTCAAAATGTTATCTTAAAAGCAATTTGTATATTATCTTTGAATCAAGGAAAGTGTTGGGAACAAACATAATGCATCTGTCAAACCAAGTGAGTTTTAAGAGCCTGTGATGTGTTTCTCAACTTAACGGCCATTTGAGGACAGAACATTAAAACATAGATGTATGTATGAATGTTAATTGAATTGATGTGTTGATAAACGGGTCGAATCAGAGGCCAAATTATAATGACTAACTTTAAATTGTTTTTAAAAACACCAACACTCTCCTATCCCTTTCTCTTCATAATGTATATCTTACCTCCATTCCCCACTTCCAGCTTTTGTCTGACGCCTGAGGACTTCATCATGGCTAAACCCCGACACATGGACCATTACACATTAAGAGGACTGATGGAGACACACATAAATGTTCTACAAGATGCTGGACAAGAGGGTTTGGTCAGGTCTATTTCCTGGTGCAAACCTGAGCTGGCTGTGCCTTTGGTGGGAGCGGTCCTGCCGTACTCACTCTCTGTTTCATTGCGTTTGATCATGCCTGGACACTCGGCTAAGATGGTCTCCTTGAACGACGTTACTAGAGCGTTGACGCAACATTCCATTAGCTGGGAAGATGAGCAGAGGAGGAACAACTCAGGAGAAATGCACATGTTACAGTTTTTGGTTTTTTAATGGCTCAAATGGATGATGTGTAGAACTCACTGCTTGTACAGAGTTACAGTCCCGTCTCGTCTCCAGGTATCGCAGTGCACGTTTCTCCTCTTCCCTCAGCTTTGAATCAGCCTGGAGAAAAACACGCAGCAAAGCACACACAATACAATTATTACAATATGTACACACATGTATTTCACATAAAATCTCATCTCTATGGCCTTGATATTCTGAATTTCTTAGGATAGTTACTTAAACCAACTTCATACACACACGGTGTTAAAGTTTGACCTGAATATTTCTGGTCCCTGCTGTGTTTTAAAAGACTCAAGTTTCAGCCCGATGTTGTGAAATTTAGCTAACGTAATAAAGTTAACGTGAGTGAATCAGCGAAAGGAATCTCCAGAGCAGAAACTGTTGCCACACAAGAAATATCACATGTTTTATATTATTTACTGACGAGCATCAGATCATTTTTATATTCTCATCTTCATGAGCTTGATTTTCCCCATTTTTGGATCAAGACTGAATAAAAATAATGTTTATCAGTAGTCTCAGATATATAATGAATCAACAGGCATTAAATACATCTGTCTATGATGCTATCCGTCGTAGTAAGAAGATAAGTAAGAACATCTCTTTCCAGGGCCTCTAAATGAAATAAATCTATGACTCATATTTCACTCACATATTTCATGTAGTTTTGGACGCCATTTTGCTGGAGGTAAGCGGGGGCCTGTGTTCTGTAGAAACGCTCGGTAGAATCCATGTACGCCTTCTCAAAGTTGTCTCTGTAGATCTGCAGCTTGTCGTCAGGGTTGGAGCAAAGATTCACTGCACAGAGAAGAAACACACACAGGAGAGGTTGACAAGAGTCCGGATCAGGAAAAAGAGAACTACGCAGAGATGTAAAGTTCAACTTACAATATTTAATTAAAAGATCCCAGGAAATAGAAAAATGACATTGCACAACCAAATATCAGAGTGAGGTGTAACAGCCCCATTATTGCACACAAAATGGTTCTTAATATCTTGAGTCAACATTAAACCAACAAAGAGAACAAATGGAGAATGACGTTTGTCTGAATGAAAAGAGGGAGTTGACTTTATAGCGACACAGTGAGACCTCTGCTGAATGTGATTACCTAACGCTCTCATGGAACAACAGGGCCTTTCGTGGTTGGGATAGGTAAACAATAAGGTAACCTGGGGTTTCTCACCGTAGGACTCCCGCACGCCGATGACCAGCTGGGAGTCGAAGGCCTCTCCCAGCCTCTCAGCGTGGACCAGTTTCATAGCACTGTCTTGTAGCCTGTTTTTAATGTTGGAGAAAATGGACTCGTTCCACGTGTCCAGCATCAGCTGCACAAAGAGGACAGACATGCAGTTTTATTTACATGAGATGCTTCTTTGAATCACAGAGAAACATTTGTTAAAACTCCTTGTTTACTCCCTCCTGCAGCTTCTGACCTTGCGGACGATGCTGTCCTCCACGTTCGACTTCTTGTTGCTCCCTTGCTTCCCCATCAGAGTGATCTCCAGCTGGCAGAAAGGTTTGGGCAAGATGTCGCACTGCGTGAAGAACTTCCTCCATTCTATGATGTAGGCCTTCAGTAACGCTGTGTCGTCCTGATGACTCAACACCCGCTGAGAAAGATTAAGAAACAAAGGACAGGGCTGATTACCTCCTGCAGAATGTAACTGACAGACTCACAGACATTAAGCAAGAGGAACCATCTATAGCAGTGAAAAGTAAAAAGTGCTGGAGTGGAGATGTCTAAGTGCTAATTAAAGCACTTAGGATGTAAATGAAGTGGACAAATGGGGAAATAAAGGAACACCAGGAATACAGTTAAGTCACGAAACAGAATCATTTCACAGATGATGGGACAAAACTCTCAGCTTAGTCCTGGTCTCACCGCTTGTGCTTGTTTGATGAAATCTAGGATGTCCTCTTTGAGGGCCTGGTGGATCTTAGCTGGACCTTTGTCATCCCACAGACACACAGCATGGACGTCTCTGCGGGAAACCGAGAGGAGGCACCATGTTACCTGTCCTGGTTTTTTACTGGTTATCAGGTGAAAACCGCTGCATCGGAGTGAACTTACGAGAACAAGTCAAACCACTGTTGTTTGGTGACGGACTCCTGTCGTAGGAGCTTCAGTACGATGGGACGCATCTGGTCCCATTTGTCCTCGAACTGAAGGGAGCCTTTGTTCTGGAAACACACCGGAGGAAATTAACTACAACTACTGTATGAACTTGTATGAAATCTGCCAATTTTTAACTTGCTGAACAACAATAAAATAACAGGACAAACATAGAAACAGAAGCATTTTGTATTGAGAATGGCAAAGTAAAGTAAATATCTCAGCAGTACTAAACCCTGTGTACAGAATTTGTCCTGATCAATGATTAATGTGTTCATTACTCTTCTGACTTTGGTTCAGGGTTTGATTAATATGCCCATTACTCTTATTGTGAAAAAGAGTTTTATACAACTCAAGGTGAGGAAAGCAAACATCTATTCTATTTTATTTATTACACAACTAGATTATCATAAAAGAAGGAAAACAAGTAAATCCATCCACCTGACAAGCTGGAATCATTCAAATTAATTTTCTGTCGACAAATAGTTGCAACTCCTTGTTTCTCTCTACGTCAGATTTAGGAAAACAATTCTCAAGAGTACAGTACACAACATTATTACAGACTTCTATTCCTTCTGATGAAGCTGTTAAAGAAGATAAATTGGTGAGTAAATCCAGGAAAACCCTGAATCAGTGAGTTGAGAAATGTGCAGAACCAAAATGCAGATGTTTTCATACAGGCACCGGGGCTGTGATTGATTTCCCGAGTATTATATGACTCATATACTACAGCCTCCACAGCCACCAGAATCAACTGAACACCTACGGTAGATTTCAGAGCCACGAGTCTAACACGTCTATAACTAATCTTGATTTGTCCTTCCACTTGACACTGAGCTGAATAAATCACAAAGCAGCTGCTATTTCTGTACAATTAAAAAACACATTACAAAAAGGTGCAATCTTCCTTCTGCTGCCAACACGTACAGGCTTTAATGCCCATGCATCCATCACCATCCCACACACACATTTAGACGAGTTAATACTATTTGCTGCTCTGTTCCTTGGACATTGTTACAATCTGAGCAGGTACTCTCAGCCATTGCTGCCATTTCTGAATTAAAAGCCAGTATAGAGCCATCTGCTGAGGACTGAAATAGGCCTGGCTTGTTAATGAAGGTTGATTACTGTGATCACTCTCATGTGCATCAGAGCGACTGGTCGCCATTTTCGGGCACGGGCACAGCTAAAGAAGAAAGTAATGCCGAGATCTAATTGCCTAAGACGGTAAAAACTTGGACCTATGGATGTTTTGATGGTCCACAGGGCCACTGAGGTGACTGGACTTCTACTGGACCGATTAATGGTTAATAATCAGTTAACAAACATTGTTATTGTTTGAAGAAAATCTAAATGTTCACCCATACATGTCACAAACTTGTCCTTGCTGTGGACTAATGTAATCAGTCTTTCTGGGGGGGTGGGGGGGCCTCTCAGCTCAGGGCCCCAGGGGAACTGCCTACCTTGCCTACCCTGTTGCAACGCCCCTGGGTGGAGACAGCTGACATGTGTGCTCCCATGCAGACTCGCATGCAGCTTTGTTGTGTGTGTGTGTGTGTGTGTGTGTGTGTGTGTGTGTGTGTGTGTGTGTGTGTGTGTGTGTGTGTGTGTGTGTCCATCATACACCGCTGCAAGTGTCCCTTGCAGGAGACCAGTGTTTGGTCCGCAGTGTGATTCTCTAAGAGCTGCACCCAGACTCCTGGCTGGTGTGTCCCCTCCTCCTGTGTCCCCTCCTCCCGTGTCCCCTCCTCCCGTGTCACCTCCTCCTCTTGACGGTGTGATTTATGCCTGTAGGAGCCATACGTGCCTGCGGAGCTCCGCGTTGTTAGCGAGGCAGCAGCAGCAGAGGATTAAATGCACAGAAAGTAGCTTGTAGCAGCTTTAGCTCGTCTCCCAAGGAGCTGCACAGCCACAGACACTCACTGACAGATGATGTGAGGTCTGTTGCTAACGTGCACACACACCTACACACACACACACACACACACTCTATAGTTGTAACTGAGCTACAGGTGAAGATAACAACACGCGTCATCAGCCCCGTCGCCTGCACCTTCACGTTGAGCTGCTTGTGTTTAGCTAGAAACCAGTGAGGTGCACTTAGCTCCTGTTAGCCAGAGGTAAGTTCACAGCTGCCCGCAGGAGTGGACGCGGACAGCGGAGCCACGTCCGGGTCCGCGGGGCTGTTCGCCAGCGTCGGAGCTGGACACCGAACCCACGACCCGCGGGTGACACCGGCTCCAGCCCGCGAGAAAACGCGAAGAATTGAATTGAAGTGGCTCCTACCTTCAGCAAATTAGACGTCGCCATGTTCCCTCAACTTATCCTCTCGTGGAACCTCGCGAGAGCTGCGCAGCGGGCAGAGATGAAGCTTATCACACTTTAAAAAAAACTAAAACTGGATTTAACTTTTTAAATATCTAATAAATTAATTACGAATGAATAAATGAAGCATTTAACACATTTGATCTTAAGTCCTATTTTCTTTTCTGCGCTTGATATTTTAATTGTCTGACTATTGACAGAAATAATATTTGTGATTGTATGTGTAGAAAAGACAGATATCAGACGTTCCTCAGTAAAACACAAAATAAAGTCTAACAATGTTTTGCAATAAAAAAGACAAATGTCATGAACTGAAAACATCAAAAATCAAAACGATAGAAAGAATATAAAATCTAGATGATGCCAAATTTAAACAGCAGGATTTTTTAAAACCCTTTATATACAAAAAAAGGTAAACTTAAATTTGATATTGTTCATTAACATATTTTTTTATAAAAAATTGTGTTGGTACAACTGAAAAGATATAGATCCAAAGAAGTCAATCTTTTACAGTAGAAAACAAATATTTGCTGAATATAAAATTCACAGGGAACATTAAAAACTATTTAAAAAAAGCAGGCAATGCTAAATGTTTTTAAAAAAGCACTTATTTTTTAATCTATATATCATCTTCCGTCCATGTCCATAATTGTGCTCACATCTCACACTGCACCACCAGTTATAGTCAGATTACATGTTTGCTTTTTATTAGTATTTTATTAGTGTGGGGCTTTTTTAAATTGTTATACAAATGTAACCTCAGGTAGATAAAGGTGAGTATTTCGCACTGTGTTTTTATTTCCTGACCAATATTCCACTGAAAGTCTTTGAAATCCCACTTATACAGCTTGACGTATCCTACTGCAACATTACTGGTCTGGGCAGAAGTACAAGTGGTGGTAACATCTACTGTGTCTTTTTATCTATTTATACTCTTTAGCTCAGGTCTTATGACCTTTATTCCACTTTCAGCACAGTCTGGTAAAAGTGGGAGAGCAAGAGTAAAAGGCAAACTGTGCGTAGCTGTGTGTAACACACTGGGAGCAAAGCTGGAGATAACAGAAAACAATATTTCTAAAGTTTCAAGGACGGTTTTTGTTTCTGCTCATGATGTTTGTTCATTCTCTCTCTGTCTGATAGGCTCGGTCAGACGCTTTCTCACACAAGCGAGGGGAATAAGGATAACACCAGCAGGTTTGGTGAACAGCACTTGGTAAACAAGGAAATACACTATTATGGCTTAAGATTCTGAAAATGAAATTAGATTTTTTGAAAAGTCTCATATTTCTACTGATCTGGTGATTTTCTTTCTCATAGATATTAAGAGTTAGTTATCTTGACAACTGTTTCCCACAAGAAAAGTTTGTGAGGGAAACATTTTTTATATAGTATAACTTGACATAATGGTGATTTGGTCGTTTTTAATCTCTTTTTGAGTTGTTTGATGCATCTTTGTTATCTTTTTTGCACCCCTTGTTCTTATTTGTGGTGGTTATCCGCCTATAAATACTGAGAAGTAGAAGTCATGATAGCGCCTCCCTGTGGAGAGATGGCCGCACAGCATCGGGTCCAGTAGCAGCTCTGTCTTTATTCAAGCAGCAGATCTCAGACTCTTCTCTCCTGTGAACATTCGGTGAGTCCAACAGTCACTTTACTTCTTGTTATTCTAGAAGAGGCTTCACTAGTGGAGGGAAATCTTGTTGTTTTGTTTGTGTTTGTATTGTTTTTTATTCAACTTCTCTGGATTTAAACAATAAAGATCCCTGTTCCCATCAGCTCTCAGCAGCCTTTGGAAAAAGTTTTAATCTTTCAACTGAGGAAGCACAAACTGGCAGATCAGATCATTTCCAACTTCTTTCACTGACTTCACTCAGACGTTCAACTTCAAGGTTTGAATTTTATTTTTGAATGGGATTCATTTGAGTTGTTTTGTTTACAAAAACATACAATTCAATACAACCCTTTGACACTCGATGCAATCTAATGCACAACATGGGTAAAAAAATGACCCGTATTCATTTCCTATGTAATTAATATTTTGAGTGTTTCTTTGCTATATCTTTAAAATAAATGTATTTCATCATTTAATATTCTACGTATACATTAAATATCTTGTTTTTGATCATTATTCAAATCACTTTTACACACATGGGTCAAAAATGACTCCTACAGTTTGTATTCACTACTGAAAACCTGTCATACGTTTCACACGGCTGCTTTTGCACATCTGACGCATGTCAGTCTTATTTCACAATCCATTACTAGTGAGAAAGAGAAATATGTACAATACCAACCAGCTGTTGACATATTATTTTCTAGATAGCTAACCATGGCTGGATCCGACCCGGCAGAACCGTGTCTCATCAGTGTGACTTACAGGATGTGTATTGTGGTGGAGATGTGTTTCCATACTTCATTAAACAAACAGTAAGTTAGTGACCTTCCCTTTTAAATACTCATCAACACCAGGTCAAGTTTGACTGCCCTTCAACCAATCAGAGCCCGGGAGGCGGGGCTCAGCAGCAGGAAGTTAGGCTGATTCAGTGAGGAGGGGCTCCCGCTCCGCGTGGAGGATAAATTATTATAAAGCGTGAGAAATAATCACAACTGGGGAAATCGGTCATGACGGAAGAAGAAAAGGTTCGTACACACGCAGTGTTTTTAATTCTTCCGAAGGAGCTTCTTTACGTTCTTCTTTAGCCATGTGTAGAACGCGCTAATCCGAACTCCATTGGACAAAGTAAAACATTTAAATTCTTGTGCTTATTGCCGGTCATTCATTCCTGTTATAACATCATTTAACGCATAACGCAAGTCAGTTCGGGCTAGTTTTACATTCGGCGTAAGAAGTTTTGATTTTAAATGTTAAACAGAGGGTTAAACAATCCACAAAGTGCAATGGAAACACATGTGAGTTTAACATCGTTAAATCGAACAGCTGTAGCCAGTTCTGAATTAACCACAAAATAAATCCAGTTCGTAATGAATCATCTTTTTTACTTTGTCAGTTTCCTTCTATAAAGAATAAAGATGTTATTACGTGAAGGTTTTTTCTAGTTGTCCCCAGAAGTACCTGCTCATCGTGGACCATCATCTCTGTGACAGTCATTTTTTTGAAAGATGAAAGAAGCTTAAACAGTCACATGGCATTCCTGTGCAGATTCCGGATCTGCTCTGCTTGAATAGTCCGATGAAGACCGGAAGTGAATAATAGCCGGTGTTGGCTTTCATCTTTCTGTCTCTCTGTCTCTGCAGCTTTAGGTCTCAGAGACATGGAGCGACGTGAGGAGGAGAGACTGTGTGGGAAGTGGAGGGTGGCCTGTGGTCTGTACAGCTACAACCTGAGGGATGTCTTCACATGGTGAGCACAGCTGAGTATTAGAATACCTGCCATACTCCACCAGTTCTTACACCCAGTAGTTATTTGTCTGATGTGTCAACTCACTGAATAAGCAGCAGATTAACTGTTTAGTCAGGAAAGAAGAAAACGATTGGCAACTATTTTCATAGCAGATTGAAATATTTTAAAGCAAACATGCTTTCCCTTTTGGCAGTTGATCGAGCTACAGCAAGTTATTTGAACGTATCACCCTGTGCTGTGTGATGTTGTAACAGGCATTTATCACTGCTTTCTGTCATTTATTACAAAACGACTAATTGAGTAATTAACAGCCAGGTTCCTCGATAGTTGCACCTGTAAAGTATTTGAGTTATCGTTGTTATAGGTGGAGTTGACCAGCCTCTGTCTCAAACACTGGGTTTTTAGCTCCTGTCTCTTTAAGGGGCGGCTTCCTGATAAAGCCCAGTCTGCTCTGATTGGCCAGCTGATCCACTCACTGTTGTGATTGGTCACCACCACTTGCAGACTTTTACATTCACAAAAACACTATTTTACACACCAGAGGAGAGAAAAAGTGAAAAAGCATCATCAAAACACATTCTCTTATTCCCAGTCTGCAATCTTTTTATTCTACTGTGACCCAGAAACCAAAAAAAAGAATTATTACATGAAGGCCTGATGTTTTAGTTTTTAAAGATATACGCTCAACACCCTTTGAATCTCCAGGCATCTCCTGAAGACCGTGCTCATGGGCCAGGTCTTGTCTCTGCTGATCTGTGGGACGGCCGTGAGCTGTCAGTACCTGGCCGACGCCGGCGTGGAGACGCCCATGCTGCAGAGTTTCCTCAACTACGCCCTGCTGCTGCTCGTCTACACCACCATCCTGCTCGCACGCAAAGGTCAGGACCCCCGATCAGTATTCAGTAACCGATCAGAAGTTTATGCAGGTTTATTAATATCTTTGTAAGATGGTTTAATGTCACTATGGTTCAACATTTATTGAACTAGGAATAAATACCTCTATTTAAATCCATGAAACTGGTTATCCCAGTTTACATCGCATGGCGACACCAACTCCTCTGTGTAGCTGAAGCATTTTTTAAATAAGATCACATGACACAATTATCCAATTATAAAGGGGCTTAAAAGAACAAGAGTGCTTGTCAGAGTGAAGTATTTGAAATATTTCTCCTCTACACTTTCAGCTTTTCTCACTTAATAAGACATGAATAAGACCTTCGCTCTCTCTCCTACTCTGATGTAAACCTCTCTCATTCCTGCAGGTGAAAGAAACATCGTACACATTTTAAAAACCAAGTGGTGGAAGTATTTTGTGATGGGTCTGGCAGATGTGGAGGCAAACTATGCAGTTGTGAAGGCGTACCAGTACACCACCCTGACGAGCATCCAGGTAGGAGGACTCATCACTTTGTCTTGACTTGTTTATTAAACCATTGTCATGAACGGTGGATATTACCCATCATCCCTGGCTATCTGAACCAAACTCTGTGTAGAATTCTTCATATTTTAAGAGCTTCCCTGTTGTCGTTGTGTGTTTCAGCTGCTGGACTGCTTTGTGATCCCGGTGCTGATGCTGCTCTCCTGGTTCTTGCTGAAGACGCGCTACAAGGTGGTCCACTTTGTAGCCGTGTCGGTGTGTTTGTTGGGGGTGGGGGCCATGGTGGGGGCGGACATCCAGGCCGGAAGAGACCAAGGATCCAGTAAGAACACGTATTCACTTGTTATATTAATGTGTATAGGCTGTGTAGCAGTGACTTGTTCTGCAGTATCTGATTATTTAAACCATAAAATTGTGTGTTATTCTCTTCACAAAATGACCTAAACATCTGTGGAGGTCAGACACAAATTGACAAGAAGTCATCTTATCTTTAAAAGACCAGGTTGTTATAGAACAAAATGTCCTCTCCACGTTCCAAAGCTTCCATCACGGGTCCCATAGAGACAAAATGTGAACCACCTTTGTCTTCCCTCTTGTGTCTGTGCAGCCCGTGACGTGGTGCTGGGTGATGGTCTGGTTCTCGTCAGTGCCGTCCTCTATGCGGTGTCCAACGTGTGTCAAGAGCACACGGTGAAGAACTTGAGCCGGATCGAGTTCCTGGGCATGATGGGTCTGTTTGGGACCCTCATCAGCGGCATTCAGCTGTAAGTTACTGATACGATCCTGTGTATATACTTTTCATTTAACTTTGTGACCAGTGACTCAACACGATTTGTGACCTTGTGCAAAAAAGATTCTTTAACACATTGTCCGTTCTGAGTGGCCACGTAATGTTAGAAAGCTGAATCTAAGAATGCATCATTCTAAAAAGTTCCCATTTTTACTTACCTTTTATGTTTCTTGACTTTTCAGAGTTGTACTGGAAATTCCTGCAGTAGGAGCAATAAAGTGGGACCTTCGTATCTGTAAGTGAAGCATCTGTCTTTGTTAAATTAGTGTATTTGATAGTTGATGATTGCGACTGGAGTTTCATCACTGTCTAACTCCTTTCCTTGTGATGTGCAGCCATCCTGTTTGCAGTCTACGCCCTGTGCATGTACGCCCTGTACAGCTTCATGCCTGTGGTGGTGAAGATGACCAGCGCTACTGCCGTCAACCTGTCTCTGCTCACCGCCGACCTCTTCAGCCTCTTCTGTGGCCTCTTTCTCTTCCACTACAAAGTGAGTATCAGTAGAAAGCATCACTGTGTTGCTGTCAGGTATTTATTCATGTTCAACGAGCTTCAGATTTTTGTTGTTGTCTTGAAAAACGCTTAAAAGCCCTTTTCTATTGTTGTCACGTTGACTAGACTTGTTATCTGCTGTAGTTATTGTGTATAATGAAATTTTGTGGAACTGTGGAACATGACCAAAGAACCCCCCCCCCCCCTTTTTAAGAGTCGGATAAAGAAGGGAAGTTCGCATAACTCTGTTAAGGTTAATGCTGTATCTCAACAAGTTAAAGGAAGTGTGAGAAATAATCCAGAGCTGCTCCAAAATGAAATGGTTCAGATGAATACTTGGATGAAAGATTAATGAATGAATGAATGAACACGTAAAATAAATGATTTTGAAGAATCTCAAATGGCACAGATTGTGTCAAATGGCCAATTTGGAGATGACGCCTAAACATAGCTCCACTCAAACGTCTCTAACTTTGCTCTGCTTTATTTTATTAGAGTAAAAATTCTCACAGATAATGTTCAGATGTTGTGCTTTGGTAACGTTTCTATCTGCTGTCTCATCCACAGTTTTCACTCCTGTACATCATCTCGTTCGTCGTCATCACTGTGGGTTTTATCATGTTCAACGCGGTTCCCACGTACACGGCTCTACCTGAGGACGACCCCGCCGATCAGCCCGCCGGGAGCCCCTCCGACCAGCTGCTGGCAGCCGACACAGACTCTGAGAGGAACGAGACGATCACCGCCGTCGCTGCACTATGACGCAAACTGACTGACAACAGAACAAGGGCTTTTATTTTGGAAGACAAACGCAGCTAGACTGCAGCACTGAGATGTGTCAGAGTGAAAAGATTATTTTTATACCATTGCACAGTGGGCGAGCGGAGAAACATCAGCTCTAACATTTAGATTATTACAGAAGTGCACATTTTCTTGTACTTCAGACGTCGCATGTCTTCCACTGCAGTTACCATTGACACATTATGAATTGTTATTTATGCTGTTTTATAGATCATCTGTTACTGCACTCCTAGTGGACGTGTTAGATACAACCACTATGTTTGGTCACTGGTATTTTTTGTCTCCAAACTGATCAGTTATTTGTCTTGTTTCTCCATTTTTTAACATTAATATATTTGATATTATATTTGATGGGTTGCAAACCCAGCATCACTCCAAAGCCGATAAACATTTTGACTGAATCAGGTGCTACTGTGACTCGCAGAATTACTGGAAAGCAACGGGTTGAGCGTGATCGCCCTTCCAACCCCTCTATAACCCACCCGGTTCTAGTAAAAGATCTCTCCAGAGCTGCTGAAAAGGGCGTTCAGCGGCTCTGGATGAAAAGAAAGGACTCCACCTGAGTAGAAGGCACCTAGTAAGGGAGGCCCTGACGCCGGGGTTCACTGCTGAACCCTCTGGAGACATCGAGAGTCCCATCAGCCAAATGTAAAGAAAAGAGGGCGCTCACTCAAAAACCCAGCGGAGATCTCATTTGTGCAAACAAGGGATTTTAACATCTAGTCAGAACTGTGCTGTTACATTCAACTGTATTATGACTGTTTTTTTAATCTGAACAAAAATGACAGTTTTATTTTATTTCAGTTTAACTTTCAGCGGTTACACTTTAAGCATTGATTTCATTGTCCTTTGCCTTGTATTGCCAGCAGCAGATGTTTATTTTATACTATGAAATCCATTTTTACATTTTATTTTGAATGTGCTTGTTTGTTTATTCAGTATAAAGCATCAAATAAAACTCATCGATCAGTCTGGTATTGTTTGGGGTGTGTGAGTGGACTTTAAGCCATGTGACAGACTGATGACATGTCCATATGGACAAGGGGAAACTACGAAAAATAACACTTTGTGTTTTAACTAAAGTTAATGTTTTTGCCAGTTTTGCCATTGGTTTGTATTTGAGAAATGTGACTTCAACTTTATTTTTAACTCAGTTTTTGGTCCCTACCAGTGAAATGCTTAGTTTAAGCTTCTAAATGCATCTGTATCCTATTAATATAACATAATCTTAAAAAAGATCAAACTCTACGCCATGTGACTGTGTTTTAAAGAATTCTCTGATCATTTCTTCCACTAAACGATCAACAAATTGCCCCTAATGCTGTTGACGGAGGTCTGGACCCTGTGTGCCGTGCACTGCATTGCCATGCTGCAGCTTTTAGACGCGACCTGCTCAGCCTCGGTCACACACTTGTCATCATGATGGAGGAAACGCAGGAGACTGTAGCAGCCGAGTGAAGAGGACTGAACGCTGCGGCTCCGCCACATCCACACCGTTCATTTCACCTGGTGCTGTTCAAAAAGGAACCCGGTGAGAAGAAACACGTCTTTTATGATTGCATGGGTTTTACTGCATGCGTTTGTTTTTGCGGGGCTCGTTTCTGTTGCTAGGGATTATTATGCGTAGTGTTTGCTTGCAGGGAGACGATCGAGCAGCAATCGCCTGGTTTCACAGGATTGCGCGTCTCTAGAAGGAGGAAGATTCGTCCGTGAAGCTTGAATATTGTGTCTCGGGCGTGTTTCTGTCTCGTTTGATCGAACACTAACCGGAGGAGGCGCGAGC
Source organism: Verasper variegatus (assembly GCA_026259375.1). Lineage (NCBI taxonomy): Eukaryota > Metazoa > Chordata > Actinopteri > Pleuronectiformes > Pleuronectidae > Verasper > Verasper variegatus. The sequence goes on from CM048051.1 coordinate 3,007,783, forward strand.
GAAGCGAAGCGCCGCAGATTAACCTCGGCTTTAGCCGTCCAGCACCGCGGACAGCTCCGGAGCCGCGGGCCCGGGCGCAGCGCGTCTCTTCGGCCTCGCTCACAGAATCTGTCCGCTCCTCTGTCTCCAGGATCCGGACTCAGCTCAGCGAGGGCCCCGGAGGACTCACAGCCGCAGACATGAAGCACTTCCTCAGGTAAAGACCCCCATTGTTCCGGCGATTCAGCCTCACTGACAATTCACTGTGAATGCCACCACGTCCTCGCTGTGTTTTATCATCGATCTGCTGCGATGATGACATGTTTCCACCAAACACTGTGGTGGATCGATGCTGTGTGAGTGGCTGTTGAATGGGTTTGATATGGTTTCTCTGTGGGAGGAGGCCTCTTCATCATGGAGCACATGTACAAACCTCTGCTGCTGTTTCTATTTATAGTTCAGGTCTGTGCATTTCTCTGCTGGGTCTGTTTATCTGCATCTTTAAAACAGAGAAGCTTCAGTAAACATGAGAGATGAGATACCATCACATCAACAACAACAATAGTCAGAATAATGATTATAAACTTTATCTCTTAGAGCAAAGTTAGCAAATCGTAGAAAAACCAGATCATACCCAGTAATGCAATATGACATAACAGAAAAAAGACCAAAAGGATGTATGTTTGCATTATGTATAAGAAGATATTACATGTATATGCATAAATAGACTGTTTCAAGTTTATAGGGAGAATTATATCAATCTCATAATTAGCAGTAGAGTATAGTGTAATTAATGACTATTATTAGTTATATATCATATATTTGCAAGGTTTTCATGAAGCCAAATCCCAGCTGACGATGGGGAAAGAGGCTGGGTTCACCCTGGACCTTTATGATTGATTGACCTCTACAGGTACGTGGAGAACATGCCAACTCCACACAGGAAGGTCCTGGCTGGCTGCAGGTTCCACCTTCTCACTGTTATGTGCCAGTACCATCCACTGCACCCCCGTACCAACCTGGTCCTAAACCATTTGGTACTTTATGAACCAACAGTCGTATATCAGAATCAAACCCCCGACATCAGTCTGTCAATTTGAACATGTATATTCATTTTAGACATCAACATATCATTGGAAAATTACAGATTCTAATCACATTTCCCATAAATCCCTCTGCTTCCTGCCCCCGGGTTTCTTTTCGGTTCGACTCCCTTTGTTTTGATCCTCGGCTTCATTTAATGAACAGTGGAGCCGGCTGAAGCTGCCAAATTGTTTTTGCTGATGACTGTGTTTGTTTACAGTAATTATACTAATGTGCCAAAATGAACGTGGCAACAACACACTGATGTACAAATGATTTGTGTTGCACTTTTAATGACTTTGGCTGATCCCGAACAACCCGAACATAGCGTCAGAGGCGAAACTCAGAGGATTCAAAAGTCTGCAAATTACTCAACGTACATGTTGAAGTCAAAAACGTTGGTGCATGGTTTTAAATGAAGCTGACTCAGATCAGTTTTCCCCATCATGAGTAAACTGATCTTTATGTGTACGAGTCAATGCATGTTCCCTTTAAATCCAAACTAATGATCAGGAGGCAGGTCCAGTGTCACTTTTCCTGTGTTTTAACCCTGGAACTGTTCGGCTGCTGTGTGACCTTTGAATCCTGCAGCCACGCCCCCTTCGCTTCCTTGAAGGTTAAGAATGGCAGAGAGCCTATACGAGCTGTTTAACATGCCGCTCTCGTCTCAGGCTGTAGAAGAGAGGAATTAATCCTCCAGGACCGGAGCTGTGATTCTCTTCCCTTCTTCTTTTTGTTGACATGGAAGATGATGCTTCGCACTAATCCCTCGGCAGCAGAAGGATTTATTTCTGCCTGAAAAGGTTGTAAACTCCATTCCACTGGAAAACAAACAACGGCCGAGAATGTTGGCCTCCAAGATTAAATGATAAATAATGATGATAATAAACTTATTTACACAGAATCCAGGGAAATAACCCTCCCTTTATCTTTTCTAACACAGGATCATAAAATCATTTCCTGTCTTGTTTCCCAGAGTTCAGTGCGGTTCCACATTTCTTAATGGGTCATTCTGCATTTCCCAGGACACACATCTCCATTTTCCTGCTCGGTGTCACCTGTAAAAATAGCCCACTTTGATCCGAGGCACTTCTCCCCTGGTAGACGAGAAGTGAAGCACAATTCTCTGACTTCCTTTTCTCTGTGCAGCCTCTTCCTCCATTAAAGTTATTCTCTCAATCAGTCTGATCCCTGCCGTCTTCTCCTCTTCAGAGTGGTGACCCAGTTCTTCGTGTTCCTCTACTGTAAACTGCTGTGGCGGGGCCTGAAGTTTGTCGCCAGGAAGTTGACGGGACGCTGCGAGCTGCAGAGGATCTGCTACAACAACAAGCATGGAGCCCGCAGGACCCTGAAGATTGGTACGCCCGGATACTGCTTATGTGTAAAGCAACCATGCAAGGATACCGTCATACCAGCTCCAGTGTTTGACAGAATATTTGTATTGAATTATTTATGGTTCATTTTAGTTTTTTTTGCTTTGATTAGAACCTTGAGAGTGAAAATTAAGTAATTTTGTGAATGTTTTAGTTTCCATCCTTCGTTTTTCTACTCATCCAACGTCTTTTCTGAACCAAAATAAGCATCTAAAGAGCATTGTTTTTTCATGTGATTTGCAGTTTCCTTACACTTTGCAACCTTTTCCTTCCAGAGTCGTCCCTGAGGTACTCTAAGAATGGGGTAAGAGTCTCTGATATACAGCTTGTGCAATATAACACAGTTTTTCTGGCTTCACTCTGTTTATTCCCTGTTTTCTTCTCATGTTTCGTTCTGCAGCTGCTACAGTCGGCCCTCAGCGTCCATCCCGATAAGGTGGAGAAAACCATTGACGACATCATGGCCTTGAAGAAGATCAACCCTGACACCAACCCACAGTGAGGCGCATCATTACACATCACATTTGTGTTGCCTCTTATCACTTGTGGTAGGCAGAAGATAAACCCGAAGGCTCAGTGGAGGCCATAACATATAGAAAGGACACAGCAGATGAAATATATCAAAACCAAACTCAAACCATTAAGGGTCTAAATTAATGAAACAAAAAGAGGTGGAGATCCAGGTGAAATTGAACAAACTAAGTCTAAATCAAAACCAAAACTGGACAAGCAAAGATCTCCTACTCTTTTGCTGAGGAACCCTTGAGCAAGAACTGCTCAAACTAATACAACACATGGTCCAGAGTTAAAGACTGTGCTTTTACAGAGCAGTAGATCTGGGTCCTCTGATACAAACAGCCCTCCCTGTGTCCGTGTGTCCCTGCAGGCTGGGCATCTCTCTGCAGGCCAGTCTGCTGCAGATCGTGGGCTACAGGAGTCTGGTGATGGAGGTGGAGAAGCTGCGCAGGGAGCCGTACGACTGTGAAAACTCGGAGCACGAGGAGATGCTGATGAAGGTACGGCAACTGAAAAGGAAAAAATGATCTGGTGTCAGGACTAACACCCGAAAAATCTAACAAGTACAGAATGAGCAGATGAGAGTGATACATGCAGGTCAGACAGGATGAAAGTGCAAAGAGAGACGTTCAGGGAACTTTCTTTTGATTTGTTAGTTTTGAAAATATTCCAACGTCACTATTAAAAAGCCATTCTGAGAAAACACACGTGTCAAGTATCGTGTTTGATTTATCTCTTGATGTGTGTGTGTGTGTGTGTGTGTGTGTGTGTGTGTGTGTGTGTGTGTGTGTGTGTGTGTGTGTGTGTGTGTGTGTGTGTGTGTGTGTGTGTGTGTGCGTGCTTTGCAGCTGTGGAAGGAGCTGCGTCCCGACACACCTCTCACCGGCCGCATCTCTAAACAGTGGTGTGAGATCGGTTTCCAAGGCAGCGATCCCAAGACCGACTTCAGAGGAATGGGTCTGCTGGGTCTCCATAACCTGCTGTAAGAAATAATGATCTCACCCATTTGAAAAGAAAAGTGTCTGTGAAGCACTGAGAAGTTTGAAAATACAGTTTAGATTTATTGTGAAACAGAGGAGTTGAGTAGTTGGTCCTTCATGTGGCTGCGTGAGTCCAACACTTCCTCTGAATGTGGTCTGAGGGATCAGATTGAATATACGTCCTCAAAGCATCTTTGTTGGAACAAGGTCTCATATTTCTGTGAAACATTGATCAAGCTCCAAACACCAGTCAGACAGTGTTGCACTCTAATGGGAAACTCGTGTGTTGTTTATTTTTGAAATGAAGTAAACACAACATTGAAGAATGTCCTTTTAGTACTTTATAATAACTGTTCTGTGTTTGTGTTGTAAGTCGTTAGTGGGACCTTCAGATAAATCACCTCTCTTGTGTCTCTGCAGGTATTTTGCAGAACACGACAAGGCCACTGCTCTGCAGATGCTCAACGACTCCCTGCAGCCGAAGCACAAGTACGTCCACACCCTCCATCTCCTCTTTTAACAAAACACGGTCAAAGCATTTTAACGGAAAACATCAGGTATTTATTATTATTATTATTATTATTATTAGCAGGTTACATGATGAGTTTAAATAGTTTAAAGTTCAAGATTAAATGTATTGATGTATAAAATGTAGCAAGCACAGGTAAAACATCAAATTAAATTCCTCAATAAAACTGTGAAAAGTTAAAAGAAACTTGTCTTCACTACTCAAACCACAATTTTAATTTAATTAAGCAATAATATAACTGGTTTCAGCTTGTTCCAT